>CM070022.1:5050312-5595312 GCA_036247105.1 Cirrhinus mrigala
AAAAGTAGGTATTTGAAGTTTTAATTTTTTTTTTTTTTGGATCATCTGAAAACTATACACATATTCCAATATTTTTTATGTTTATGTAGACTACTGTCTCATAATCTAAAATAAGTAATTTTTAATTGAAATTAAAACAACTAATTTAAATTTAAATTAAAATACAATTTCATTTAATTAAATATTAAAATTATAATTTTAATTAAAATTATTATTTGTAGAGACTGCCATGCCATAATTTATCATTAAGTAAGGCATAATTGATGGGGACACAATGAATTACTAGAAAAAAATGCAATAATGCAATAAAACAGCCCCACGGTATAAATTTTCATAATTTATCATATTAAATTTTATCGTTTTCATTAAATTACTTTTCTTCACTGCGTTCTGTTCTTCTGGCATATCTATTTTAGATCAATTATTCCTAAATGGCATTAAAACAACTAGCATTTAGCCACTTTAACTGTTAGACAAATGGGTGATTCTTGACCAAAATAAACTGCGGTGTGGATGGGACTTTTTGCTGTTTAGTCAAAAATAAAATTGTTTACGTGTGACTAGCCTCTGCTTTGCAAACATGTTGCATTACCTGCATTTTAAGCAGCTGTGCGGCGCAGATCTGGACCCTCGTGTGGCTGAAGCTCATTTGTTATTTTCCCCTTGCATGAGCTGTCGAGAGAGTCTTGTGATAAAGCATGAGTTTGCCTAAAATAGCTTTTTAGGGCAGAAATGCCGACATATAAGGCAATTTGCAGCTTAGGGAACATGGACTGCCAGCACACATTAATAGATATGAAGCTGAAGCTTTCAGAAATTTTAGTAATGGATGTTCCGCTGCTTTAAAGCTTCTGAACACGCAAATGCACCTGCCGTCTGCTTGATTCGTAATGAACGAGACGTGTGCTGCTACATGTGCATTTAAAGTTATATTTCAGTAATTAAATATGTATACTGTAATTTACAATTCAGGAAATGTATATCTCACTGTCAGATGTGGATGCGGACTGTATAGCGACAACTTAAGGAATGAGATTTCCCTGACCCTTTGAACTATAGTTATCGCTAGCCTATTTTGTTCTGATTTTTATTTTCCACAGAATAAAAAAAAAGCAACAACTTAAAAAGGTAATTGAAACTTAGTACTTTACAATTCAGAATTTTTTTAACACAATTCTGTGTGAAAATGAACGAAATTGCAAGATATAAATGTAGAATTGTGAGATATAAACATATAATTGTGAGATATACACTTAAAATTGCAACATATAACTCAAAATTGGAAGATATAAACTTAGAATTGCAAAATATAAACTTAGAATTGTGAGATATAACTAAAAATTGCAAAATACCAACTTCGAATTTTTTCTTCAGAATTCTGAGTTTACATCTTGTAATTTGTTTTTTGTTTTTTTTTTTCACCATAAAAAAGGTAATTGCGACTTTTTATCTCACAATTTTGACTTTTCTTATAACTGCAAGTTTATATCTCGCAATTATATATATATTTTTCCCAGAATTGTGTAACAGAAGTCCAAACTGTTAGATAAAAAGTCACATTTATTTATTTAATCCCATGGTGGAAACGAGCTTCCATTGATTTTAGATCTTTGGGCAGTTAAAGATGAATCGCTAAATAACAATCGCATTTAAAGTGATAGCTCCACCAAAAATGTTTTTTTTTTTTTTTTTTGGCATTATTTACTCACCTTCATGTCGTTCCAATCCCTTTCTTCTCACTGGATGACACAAAATAAGTTATTTTGAACAATGTTTCAACTGTGTCAGTGTTTCAACTCGTCAAAACAAAATTGGACCCCATTGACTTTCATTGTATGGATAAAGACTTGTTTCAGAATATCTTATATTGTGTTCCCCAGAAAAAAAAGTCATGCAGATTTGGATCCACATCAGCGTGCATAAATGATTTTTCATGCAAAGCTATCGTATCTTGTAATATGGTTTTGCAGTGCTTGCAATATTTGCAATATTGCCCTGTTGTGCAGCTTGACAGCTCACTATGAATGATAGCTTCATGTAAAAGAGCAGAAAATCCTTCTTTTGTGTTGCCTGGAAAAAAAACAATCACATAAAAGCTTGGAACGACACGAGAGTGATGGTATATGCTCAAAATCAAATGCATAATCAGATGTGTTACATTAGCTGATGTCCTGCTGATGTTTATTTTAACTATAAAACACCCTTCATTAGGTACAGTAAGTGCATTTTGTAGTGTTTTGTTAAGACCCTCTCCTCTTATCCTGCATGAAGCTAATTAGATTAATTATCTGACACTGTCTCTCTTTTCAAGGCAGACTTGGGCTGCATAATTAAGTGTTGATTTTATTTTTGTTTCTGCAAAATAAATGCTTATAAAAACCCATATAATACCCATTAAAACAATCATTCTGTTTCTCAGAACACAACCAGCAATTAGCGTGATCAACCTGATGTACAATAATTGCTCTTATCGCTCTTTATTGTTGTGTTGGCAGATGAAAATCCAATCCAGTGTTGGCGAAGTATAAAAAAAAGACAGCAAAATTTATTTTGGGGGAGCTTTGCCTTCGCTGTGTGATGCTCATTATCCGTCATAATCATAATGTCAATGATTCTGCTTTGCAAAACAGACCCTTTGACTTGCAGCTAACAGCCGGACGACCCCTTCCTGCTCTGTTTTCTTCTTTTCTGAATGCATTAATGTTTCAGAACAGCTTGACAGAAGATAATGCCTTCATTTCACAAACGTTTCACGTTTCATGCTTGTTCTGTAACATTATGGATCATTTTTGCTAATATTGTGCGTTTGTTTGGCCGACAGCTGAGGACACATGTGGCGGGACCTTCCGAGGGTCCAGTGGCACCATCTCCAGCCCAGACTTTCAGAAGGACTATCAGAGCAGTGGCGAGTGCACCTGGACCATCCTGGCTGATCCAGGAGACACAATCTCACTGGTTTTCACCGAATTCCAGATGGACAGCAAACTCGACTCTTTAGAAGTTGAAGGATCTGATCCACCAACAATATGGTGAGTGTGATATTGAATTATGCTGCGTCTTATTGGAATTCTTTATTCTGATTGGTCAGCTGCTGGATTCTGTGGTCAGTTATTGTTGCAGAAAACAGGTTTTAAAAAGTCTTAAAGGAGAAGTCCACTTCCTGAACAAAGATTTACAGATAATGTACTCACCCCCTTGTCATCCAAGATTTTCATGTCTTTCTTTCTTCAGTCGTAAAGAAATTGTTTTTTGAGGAAAACATTTCAGCATTTTTCTCCATATAGTGGACTTCTGTGGTGCCCCGAGTTTGAACTTCCAAAATGCAGTTTAAATGCAACTTCAAACGATCCCAAATGCAGTTGTAAATGATCCCAGCCGAGGAAGAAGGGTCTTATCTAGCAAAATGATTGGTTATTTTCATAAAAATAATACAATTTATATACTTTTTAATGTCAAACACTTGTCTTGTCTTACTTTGGCTCAACTGTTTTTTTTCCAGTTCATGACAGTTATGTTGAAAAACTCCCATCTCATGTTCTCCCCCAACTTTGAAAATCGTCCTATATTGCTGTTTTACCTTTTTTGTTAAGGGTGTTTGATCTTCTTTGCATGTTCACTTTGCAAAGACTGGGTCGGTACTTCTGCAGTGATGTAGGATTATTTTGAAATGATTTTTGAAGTTGAGGGAGAAAATACGATTGGAGTTTTTTGACATACCCTAACTGTCTTGAACCAGAATACACAGAGATCAGGGAGAGCAAGACAAGATGAGTGTTTGAGATTAAAAAGTATTTAAATTGTATTTTCCTTATGAAAATAACCGATCGTTATTTGTTCTGGAAGTGGACTTCTCCTTTAATTGGCCCTTCCACAATTTAAGGCCTTAAAAAGTCTTAAATTCATACGTCTCGCATAGCCAGACCTTCAGATTGATGGCATAAGGTCTGAGAAACTTGGTCACTTTGAATGGCCATGGACCGCCCAAGAGGCCATATGACTGGCAGGTAAAGCAACCAATCACGTTTTGTTTTGTGCCGTGTCATGTTTAGGGGTGTGGAAATATCCCCACAATAACAGACTGGTGTGTAAAACCAAATACTATAGAATACCCAAGACTTGTCACTTGTACAGTTTTGAATGGGGAAAAATGCAATGCTCATTATGGCCGCAAACTCAATACACTCAATGGAAATGCGTTACTTTCGCAAAAACGCCTATATATCACAAACAATTTTTTTACGCTCTCATGAGGTAGTTTTTCAGGCAATTTGTAAAAGGGATATTTCGCAAAACTGCAATAGAAAAGTTTCTCGTATTCGGGTCACATGGTGTACGTAAGTAACGTAAGTCGCATAACATCGGTTCATGGAAATGCCGTCATTTTGAACCTCTTTTTTATCGACATTTGTAAAATTTTTGCGCAAATATTGTCAGGGATCAGGCAGGATTCAGTTGCAGGTTCAGCAATGACTTTTATTAGAGTTAAAGTGCAGGGAAAAACGTGGAACGCTTCAGCGAACAGTTCGTGAACAATAGTCCAATATCCCGGGAGAAGTGGCCGGCGGTTGCCGCGACAGCGGGAGAGACGAAGCCGACGAACCAGGACTCGTTAATCCAAGCGGGCAGTTTATAGTCCACAGAAACCTGGACGCACAAGGAGCAGTAGAACAAACTGGCAGCTAGAAGCACAGGAGCCTGAACGAGACGAGACAAGACAAGACTCTTTACAATAGTTTTGGCAGTCAGAACAACGGAGTAAACCATAACAGTCTGACGAGAGACAGAGAAACACAGGGAGCTATAAGGGAAGATAATAATGAGCTTAATGAGAACCCGGTGAGAACCGAAGAGCTAACAAGCAAGAACACAAGGGGGGCGGAGAATAACCACGCGGACAACTAGCACATGGTGAGCTGTCAAAACAAAGACACAAAACACAACACAGCACAAACACAACCGCTGAGACACAGGTGATCAAACCCGAGACCCGACAAATATGTAATGGAAATATGCCTACTGTCAAATATGGATGCGTACTTATGGAGATAACTTAAGGAATATTCGTTATAACTTAAGGAATGTTATGGCTATTTATTTTGTTCTGAATTTTGTTAGCCACGGAATAAAAAAAATTGTAAAAAGGTTAATGCGACTTAGTACTTCACAATTGAGAATTTTTTTGTGCAGCTTTTTATCTGCAAGATATAAACTTAGAGTTGTGAGATATAAATTTACAATTGCAAGATATAACTCAAAAGTTTTGGGGAAAAAGGCAACATTTCAAAATAAACTCAGAATTGCAAGATATAAACACAAAATTTAGATTTTTTTTTCCATGCAATTCTAAGTTTATATCTTGCAATTCTAACATTTTTCTCCGAATTGTCAAACAGAAGTCCAAATTGTAGATGAAAAGTTGCAATTACCATTTTTTATTTATTTATTTATATATTTTATCCCATGGCAGAAGCAAGCTTGCATTGATTTTTAGAGCTTTTGCGCAGGGAAGAATCATCACTGAATACCAGTCGCATTTTTATTTTAAAGAGTCTATGCTGCAAATTTTACATATTTCACATACTTTTGAAAATCCAGCATTTAGTTGATCCTGATAAGTGCTTATTGTCGCTGTTGTAAACACAACGGCTTTCCTCTTCCATGAGGGGGTTTGGTGTTATGGCATCTTTGTTTCCAGGCAGAATTGTAAAGAATGTGACTCACACAATTTTGTGTGCCATATGCATCAGTCATGGCATTAAATGCTGTGTGCATTACAAAATGTGTATCTTAGCTCGTATTTTAGTCTTATTTTTCCAATACAAATATCTAAACATCCTTAAAACAAGAACATTTACTTGAGATGCAGATGTAAAATGCCTTGAAAAACAGAACAAAATGCATTGAGTTTTTGCTTAAAACATGAACAAATATCTGTGGGGCATGAATGGGGCATGTGAACTTGTTTTCCATTTGAATTAAGTTGATTTTTTGAGCCCACTGGCAGATATTTGTTCTAGTTTTAGTCATGAGCTCACTTCATTTTGATCAATTTTGTCCATAAACAAGACTTATTTTTATTTTGCTGTAAAGTGAATTCATATTGATTTAAGAATCTTCAGACATTTGCACTGGAAAACAAGATGTATATACTAAGGAGAAGGACTTCATTAAAAAGTAAAGTATGTCTGTTAGAAGCTATATTTTCAAACTTTAAAGTGTTTCAAACTATTGCACTCCCTAGACATTTATATATTGACGTATTGTGTTCCTTTAACTGTGTTCCTCAAATTTTCTTTACTTGCTCTTAAAAATGTCTTAAAACACACCTCCATAAAACCAACAGAAACTCTGTTGTTGTATAATGAGCATTAAACTGTATAATCATCCCAGACCAGTCATTTCTTTCATAACCGTCTCATCCATAGACACAGGTTTCCACATTTTATGGGGGCATTCCATAGGCGTAATGTTTTTTATACATCTATCTTCTCACACAAAACTTTTTTTTTACATTTTCAAAAAACGTCATTCTATATGATTTATAAGCTGTTTTCCTCATTGGGACCAAAAAAAAAAGTCCCCACAAGGTCCCCATACCAAAAGGATACAAGGTACACACACACATTATTATTTATTGTTTTTTATGCTGGTCATCTATCATGCAAAACAGAGTATATACAAACCATGTTTATTATGATAAAATGCATTTCCATAGTTTTATACATGCATGTTGCCATTGGTATAATTTGACTGACATCTACAACGTTACAGGTGAATTCGCAAAATAGGCAGTTTGATTGGATGCACAGCCTTTGACATTGTCAACAAAAGATGTGGGAAGTGTTTTGTTTTTCTTTGTAAAAGCCTATCTGTTTTGTTATTGTAACTGTACATGATTATATGCTTAGCTGCATTGTATTATTCGCATTTGTCATTGTTTTTCCCTGCTGTCTGCAACAGCCCACCAGTTGAGAACAGCAGTTCCAAGCTCAAATCGATAATTCATGTACATTTCTTTATAAATAACTGCATAATTACTGTACCTTCGTGTCTTTGTGTTTTTTCCTACCCACACAGTGGTTCAGATTGTTTTCAGTCCGTCCCGAATTAATGTATGCATTGATAAGTTCATAGGATTCAACATCTTAATTTCAAAGTGTGGAAATGATTTTGAGCATGACAATTGAAGGGGAGGAAATGTGCGATTTATGTGTTAGATTGTCCAAAGGAAGCTACTCAGAAGGTGCCAAAACTTCCATCAAACCTCCGAAATGACTTTGTGAGCTTGTGAGAATCATATGAAATAAGAAGAGAGGCCATTAACTTGTTTCAGTGCAGACTGCATGACTCTGCAAATCCACAGATTTCAGTCTTGGCACAGGAAAGCAGCTCCATCCTCAACCGCTGATGCCGAAATGACAATCAGCCGCTGTAAGCGCATGTAAAGAGCGCAGGGAAAGCGATTGTGTGAGCGGTATCCTGGCGTGGCGGTGATGACCTTGCTTGTCGGTTGCTTCATTGATTTGCTTAAGTCATTTCTTTAAGCGACATGAAAAATGAAGTCGCGTTTCGTTCGAGCAGAATGAACTTCTCCCCTCTAATATTGTTCAAGCCAAACAAAGAAATCAATGGTTTTGCCAGAATGACCTTTATGTAATTCCACCATACTTTCTGTGATGTTGGAAAGGGCAAAAACAACAGTCTTGTAAGTTACAAATCACTCATAGAAAGGGACATAAAAAAGCCATTCCTCTCAATCTTGCTCTGTGTTTGGAAAATATATTACATTGCTTTTTGTCTTTGATGAAACATGCTACAGGACTTAAATGAGACACCTGGGGTCATGTTTTGCAAGCATAACATGACTGGGTCAGTATTGCGTTTGTACTCATGCAGCGTCTCATATCAGACGTCGTTCAAACCGCAAGGTCAACACTCGAACATATTTTGGGAACATAAACAGATGTGTCTGCATTTCTCCGTGTTGTGATGTTGAAAATCTGTTATTCTTTGATGAAGACGAATGGCGTGTTCTTGTTAGGATTCTGCATCATTTAAAGCGAGCGGTTTTCCTCTTTTTCCCCACACAGGCCGCTCGGCGAGACACGACCAAATGAAGTCTTTTGTATCCGTTCACTCCTCAGAGGTTTTACACGCTCGCCGTGACTGCGGCTGCCCGCTGCATACAAGATTTGTCCCACTTCCCTGCGCCACACTGCCTGGAAATAAATAAATAAATAAACCCAACACGCTCAATCACACTCTCACACACTCACGCAGATTATGTTGCATAGTGGGAGAAGGTTAAAAGCAGACAGCTTTATGGACTGTCATCATTATTTTGCAATGTTTTTTTCCCCATAATATCTTTTTATCGTCACTCAGTTCAGAAGCATATACAGAAGTGGTTATTTCTCAAAATCAGGGAATTAAAAAATAAGCTTTACACTTGATCTTTACCACCGGTAGAGATTAAAGTTTAGCTTTTTGAGCACATTTTGTTTAAGTACATCTGTCTATCTATCTATCTATCTATCTATCTATCTATCTATCTATCTATCTATCGTTCTATGTGAATGTTTTATCATTCTTTCTATCGCTATATCTATCTTTCGCTATATCCATTCTGTCATTCGTTATATCTATCATTCTATCGTTCATTCTGTCGCTCTATCGTTCATTTTATCTTTTATATCTATCGTTCCATCATTCATTCTATCATCCTATCTGTTGTTCTATCGTTCTATCATGCTATCTATCGTTCTATATATTGCTCTGTCGTTCTTTCTATCACTCAGTTGTTCGTTCTGTATATCGTTGTATAGTTTTATCGTTCTATCTATTGGTCTTTCTATCGTTATATCTATCAGTCATTTTGTCTTCATTCTATCATTCTATACTATTCTGTCTTTTGTTATATCGTTTATTCTGTCATTTATTCTGTCGTTCTATCCTTCATTTTATCTTTTGTTATATCTATTGTTCTATCGTTCATTCTATCTGTTCTGTCTATCATTCTGTCGTTCATTCTATCGCTCTGTCGTTCATTTTATCTTTTATATCTATCGTTCCATCATTCATTCTATCATCCTATTGTTCCATCATTCTATCATGCTGTCTATCGTTCCATGTCATTCTATTGTTCATTCTATCTATCATTCTATCACTCTTTCATTCTTTCTGTTTATCATTCTATTGTTCATTCTGTCTTTCGTTATATCTATGTTCTGTAATTCTCTCTATTGTTATATATATTGATCTATCTATCTATCTATCACTATCGTTCATTCCGTTTATCGTTCTATCATTCATTGTCTTTCGTTATATCTATTGTTCTATAATTCTCTCGATCGTTATTAAAATGTATCTATCTATCTATCTATCTATCTATCTATCTATCTGTCATTCTATCACTCTATCGTTCATTCTGTTTATCATTCTATCGTTCATTCTCTTTCATTGTATCTATTGTTCTATAATTCTCTCTCGTTATATAAATCTATCTATCTATCTATCTATCTATCGTTGTGTCGTTCTATCGTTCTGTCTATCGTTCTATCTATCTATCTATGTATCATCTATCTATCTACCTTTCTATCGTTCTGTCTATTGTTCATTCTGTCTTTCGCTATATTTATTGTTCTATCGTTCATTATATCTTTCGTTATATCTATCATTCTATCATTCATTCTATCGCTGTATTGTTCATTCTATCATTCTGTCGTTCATTCCATCATTCTGTCGTTCATTCTATCTATCATTCTATCATTCATTTTATCTTTTATATCTATCGTTCTATCGTTCATTCTATCATCCTATCTACTGTTCTATCATTCTATATATCATTCTACTATTCGTTCTGTTTATCGTTCTATCGTTCATTCTGTCTTTTGTTATATCTATCATGCTATAATACTCTCTATCGTTATAACAATTGTTCTATCTATCTATCTATCTATCTATCTATCTATCTATCTATCTATCATCTATCTATCTGTCTATCTATCTATCGTTCTGTCGTTCTGTCTATCATTCTATCTATCTATGTATCGTCTATCTATCTATCTATCGTTCTATCATTCTGTCTATCGTTCTATCTATCTATGTATCACCTATCTATCTATCTATCTATCTATCTATCTATCTATCTATCTATCTATCTATCTATCTATCTATCTGTCTTTCTTTCTTTTGGTCTTTCATTCTGTCTGTCCTTCTGTCTGTCTGTCTATCCATCCGTTCGTCCATCCGTCTGTCTCTCTACATTTTAAAGTGATAAACTTGAGGTCAATACTAGCACACCTTGATGTGTCATTCACCTCTGTAGCACAACCAGTACAGGACAAGTTAAATGCCAAAGTGTAATATATTTATGGGTAGGAGTTTGTTAAATCCCTAACTCTAAATGTGGCTGATATTAATAGAGATGCTTGACTTTGCACTGGCAACAATGCTGAATGCATATTGGGATGAGTGCTTTAGAGCCTGTACTCTCCGAGATAAGCTATTTGGCTTGTGTGGCCTGAAATAACAGATGTGTATTGAAAAATTTCTGCCCTAAAGGTGAGTTGTACAAGCGCCTGAGAATTAGGACCAATAACAGCATAACCACTGGCAAAGGCCAGATAACATTATTATTATGGAGAACATAACGTGCATTTCTGTATTAATAAAGCGTGAGCATGTTTGACTACAGGCCCAGCTCTGACTACAGCATTAACTGCATGTCCTATTGTCTGCTGACCCGCTGCACAAACAATACCACAAAAATAGATAGTAATTGAAAAGACACAAATAAATCAAAACACCAATGGAATGCCAGAAATAGATACACCTCCTCCCTCTTACTCCTCTTGCTTGCTTGGAGAGAGAGAATGAAGAGGTGAAGATAAAGCCAGACTGACAAACTGGATTTGTACGTTTTCAGTGCTAGGTTGTTGTGGGTGGTTGAGAAGGCATTGCTATGTGGTTGCTAGGGTATTTGGATGGTTATTTAGTGGTCAAAAGAGCCTGTCACCAAGTCTCACAGATATTCTGGTCACTATATGACTCACTCCTCCTTTACTGTTACTGAATGGAGTCTGATTGCAGCCAGACAATAAAATGATAGAACGATAGAAAGAATGAATGATGAAAGAAAGAACAGTCAATAGAACAAACGATAGATAGAATGAATGACAGATAGATACAATGATAGATAAATAGAATGATAGATATAAAGAACATTGGGAAGACAAATAGACAGGGTTGCCAGGTTTTCACAAAAAAACCCACCCAACTGCTACTCAAAACTAGCCCAAAAGTAGCCCAATGGCGTTTCAAGGGGGGGTCCCCCATAAAAATCGCATTCTGGGGGATAAAATACACATTTTTTGGCGGGTTTTCCTGGGTAAAATTAGCATTTCCGGGCACTAAATATCATCGCTTCAACCTACAGACATGAAAAACAACCTGCGGCAACAGTGTTGAAGTAGCTCAGTTCAGGCGGAAAACTTAATAAAAAACCTTAAAAAATTAACTGCATGCACTTACTATATGAGTAGGGTTAGGATTAGGGTTTGACTTAGGGTTACTTGCATGTAATTATGCATAATTAATTTTTGTAAGTAAAGTGTTACCTAAATATTTATTTTATTTCTGTTATTGAAAATATTTTTTTTTTTAGGTTTTCATGTTTCATGTTTTCGTGATGAAAACACAATGAAACTAATTTGTATCACTTATTTTTTATGTAAAAAATTCTGATTCTGTTGTTCTATTTATTTTCACATAGCATCAATATTTTGGGAAATGTTTAGTTCAGGTAAATTTTATAACTTCATTAATTATAAATCATTAGTTTAATGCACATACGTTTTTGTACTAATTTAGCATGTTTTTTTAAAGATTTTTTGGCATTATATATGGGAACATTCTGGAATTTCCTGTAATATTCGAATACTTTCTGAAACATTCCAGAAGATTGTGGGGCTCGTCATAAAAAAAATAAAAATAAAAATAAATAATCCAATTTACACTTTTGAAGTTTTGGTCCATTCACTTTTGGTAACTATTTGTGTTGAACTGTTGTTGCTAACTCAGTATTATGCATGAATAATAACAGATTAGGTTGTTATATAAGTTATATAAGTTTTTTTTATATTTTGCCTGAGCACTGTTAATGATACACAAAAATTAATGTGATTTTTGCATTCAGCATTTATAGGGCTCTATGAAATCTGTTTTATTTTTTCCCAAATTCAATTTTTTCCATTTTGATATTTCAGGGTTTTTTTCTGTTTGAATTTTTCAGTACTCAATTTGAAAATTAAATTAAATTTAAATTAAATTTTAGTCATCAAAAAGCATGTCTAATTGAAATCATGACACTTATACAATTTAAGTAAAATTAATTAAAAGTTGAGCACAAAAATACTTTTTTGGGGTCCTGTGATTTATTTTTTTATTTTTTATTTTTTTTTTCTTCTGGTAATCAAATAAAGCAATAAAACGGTTACATTTTTAATTCAATGAAATTAACCCTTTAACTGTCACTCCCATTTTTGAACACAGACATAAAAATGCACTATCCAGACTTAAATGTTTATAATTCATGAATGAAAACATTTTGTAATATGAATTTGATGTACATTTTCCGTGGTAATACAATGTCTGATTTTAAATTGCCTTTCAAAGGATGAATTTTGGGATTTTAACTTTTGACCTGATATATAATTTCTTATGATATCTAAAGTGTGAAAGGAAAAAAGGAAATGAAGAAAGTCTCTTTGACAAAGGTCAGAACTCATGTTATGATGTAGAGTTTTTAAGTTGCACTCTTGACATATATTAATCTATTACTTTTCCTACATAATTTGTAACACAAAAATATGGTAAAATATCTATTTAGGAGTCTTAGATCTTTCTAACGATGTATAGTTTGTCATGATTAGATTAGGATTTATTTGTAATATGGTGAAGTAAACTTAGGCATCCCACAGAGTGGACGGTGACAGTTAAAGGGTTAAACACATTTCTTTTGGCAAACAAAGTCCTGCACAGCAGAGGTTTACTATTCAAATTAAAACATGGAAGAAAAATTGTGATTATTCTTTAAAAATGTTTTAATAACAATAATTTTATTATTATTATAATTTCTGTCACAATTTTTTATTTTGACGAGTTTCTGTAAAGACCTTTGTTTGTGTGTATATAACAATAGTTTTTTATCAAAATAAGTGGTAAAATGCTAATGAAGAGACTCACAAAGCAGCTGGAGATAAATTTCTTGTGTTTATGTCATCATATAGTGAGACAGCAGAGGCTGAAAACAAAGCAAGCACCACCCGCAATTCAGTATATGTGTACTAACACGTGTGTACTAACCTACTTTTGATTTATTCATCCAAAATTTGCCAAATTCCCAGACATTCTGTATTATACAGCAAATTTAATTTTCATGACTGGATTCCATGATTCCGTCTGCGTTTTCTGCATCGCAGAAATCATAGGGCCTTAAATTTAAAATTTCATAAAGAAACAAATAAACAAAAAAAGAACTTTGATAAAAAATTAGTTTCAAAGTGTAATAACACTGATTTTGGGGGTGAGCAGAACACTTTTGCAACCAGCATAAAAGCAACCAGCTACAGCACCCTAGCATCATGGCAGTGAATTTTAGTGTTGAGTTTTTGAAACCAGCAGATGACGTGGGGTCATTGGTTAACGTCGCTGGTGCCAAAATTGAAGTGGGTCTCAAAACATTTTACCGGTGTTCAGGGAACTCAGTCAATCTGGCATCTTTCAGGTCAGCTTGTGGGTTGGATCCAGGCTTTAACGTGGGCTGATGTCTTGACGTTTTACAAACGTACAAAAATCTCTCGTTTGCCCTTTTCAACATTACAGAACTGACAAGTGTTTGAGACTCAAGTATGAACTGTGTTTTTCTTCAAAAAGCGATTCCACTGTCGGATCTCACTTGAATAATTGCAGCGCCGGGCGTGATTGACAGACAGCAAGGCCGAGCAGGTTCGAGTTCATTGCAGAGGAAAGGAGTCATTCTGGAAAGCCTGTGACGGCTGAAATGGTTTAGCCTTGAAATACTTTTCCTGTGTTTTACTATAGACTTTTACTGTCACAGCCGATTGACTGTTATGAAGTTTAAAGTTATGGCCGAGTCCTTGAGATGTTTGCAGATGGGAAGAAACAATAGATCTGATGTTAGTGGCAACAGCTGATGGCTGTTTTTGCGTCATTTGCATCTGAGTAAACAGCACAGTCATTTATAAAGGTCACATTTTATGGCATATGAATTTTCCAATATTTCCTCCATTGAGCCTGCTTCAGATAGGGCCACTGTATTTTATAACAATATCATAAAAAAAGAGAGAAAAAAAAACTTCCTTTTATCCAAAGCAGTTTACATTACATTCAAAGTATACAGTAAATATCAGATAATGCATTGCTAATGTCATCTATCTATCTATCTATCTGTCTGTCCATCCGTCCATCCATCTCTCCATCCGTCCATCTATCCGTCCATCCATCCATCTATCCGTCTGTTCGTCTGTCTATCCATCTATCATCTTTCTATCCATCCATCCATCCAACTATCCTTCTGTCCGTCTGTCTATCCATCTATTATCCATCTATCCATCCATCCATCCATCTGTCCGTCTGTCTATCCATCTATCATCTTTCTATCCATCCATCCATCCATCTGTCCGTCTGTCTGTCTATCCATCTATCTATCCATCCATCCATCCATCTATCCGTCTGTCCGTCTGTTTATCCGTCTATTATCCATCTATCCATCCATCCATCCATCTGTCCGTCTGTCTATCCATCTATCATCTTTCTATCCATCCATCCATCCATCTATCCGTCTGTCCGTCTGTCTATCCATCTATTATCCATCTATCCATCCATCCATCCATCTGTCCATCTGTTTGTCTGTCTGTCCATCCATCTATCCATCTATTTATTATCTATCTATCTATCTGTCTGTCCATCCGTTCGTCCGTCTGTCTATCCATCTATTTATTATCTATCTATCCGTCCGTCCGCCGTCTGTCTGTCTGTCTATCCATCTATCCATCCATCCATCCATCTATCCGTCTGTCTGTCTATCCATCTATCCATCCATCTGTCCATCCATCTATCCATCTATTTATTATCTATCTATCCATCCATCCATCCATCTATCCGTCTGTCTATCCATCTATCCATCCATCCATCTATTTATTATCTATCCATCCGTCGATCCGTCTATCTATCCATCTATCCATCCATCTATCCATCTATTTATTATCTATCTATCCATTCATCTATCTATCCATCTATCCATCCATCTATCCATCTATTTATTATCTATCTATCCATTCATCTATCTATCCATCTATCCATCCATCTATCCATCTATTTATTATCTATCTATCCATCCATCTATCTATCTGTCTATCTATCTATCTATCTATCTATCTATCTATCGTTCTATCTATCTATTGTTTTATCGTTCTATCTATCTCTTGTATTACTGATATATTTTACTGACAGTAAATCAGTACTTGAGGGAATTCAAGTCAGCTTCTCTATCTAGAGATGGTTTCGAGTGTGTAGGAGAAACCTGCTTACTGCGGTACACATTTAGAGAGGTGTTGCATAATAGGGCAGCACCTACAAAATATTCTGTTTATTTATTTATGAGTTATTTATTTTTTTTGCTTTTTTTTGTTTAAATCAGTTCCTCCCAGCATGTGTTTAGCAGCTGTCAGTATTATTTTTCTCCAAAAAAAAGCTCAGCAGTCTTCCTGTCAGTTATATTTTGCAAGTATCAACTTAATCTCCAGTATTTCTCTTAAATTTACTTAGTAGAAATTGAATGGTTGACATTCAGTGAGAGTAAAGTGCTACAAAATGAATGTGGAGAGCAGCTCAGATCATTTGATTTGATGTGAATTTGATGAGAAATGTTTAGGTACATATTGAAATTTGAGCCATTTATCATTTTCCTTCAAGGCAACTCACAATTCAGTTGAGCTGAATGAATAAAGGTACTTAATTTAATTTAAGTGCCTGAAAGTAACACTTCGCTAATACTGTATAATGCAATTTGTGTCGTTTTATTGATTATATGAAATATGTTAACTTAGTATTTCCCTTTTCAAGTAGGAGATATGTTGATTGTAAAGAGCTGCACAGGAGTTGCAAAAGAACTGACTTAATATATAAAAAAGTAGAAAGCAACTAGGTTGATGTTTCTGCATCTTCTTTACAGGTTATCCGGAATTAATATTCCTGTGCCCATAGTCAGCAACAAGAACTGGCTACGGCTTCATTTTGTCACAGATAACAGTCATCGACATAAAGGATTCAGTGCTCAATATCAAGGTACATTTGAAATAGATTTTCATTTTAATATGGAGTGATTCACATTCAATTTTTGGTAATTGCTTAAAGCAAATCGAACAAAAACATGTCCAGGTCATATCTGATTCAATATTCTTGTCAGAATTCTTGTTTTTCAATATTGTTGTCCTATTCTACTTGTTCCTGTTTCCTTCCTTAATTGTGTAGCTGACTGTTTTTGATAGGCTTTGTTTTGTTTTTTCCACCTACTTAAACTAAACTAGAAATCTTAATTTCATTTTGTCTTATAATGCAAAATATAACTTTTGGGCCATAGTATGACCTAGACCTCTATTATGGGATTCACCTTTTCACTCTAAGTAATTACATGCAGGCTGCAATATCAGAAAAATCTTTAATCACCTTGTTAATCTTAATCAGCTCATAATTACAGTAAATTACTTGATATTTTATAACGAGGATTGGAAGATGACCTGTCAAAAAGTTGAATCAAAGCATGATCCAGAAGTTATTTTCAATTAATCTGATTGCAAGCAAATCTAATAGATGAATTCCAGAACTAAAATAGGAGCAAAGCCACAAGAGTTGCTATATTTTCTCACACACAATACACGTCTCACAGGAACCATTTTGTCACATTTTGTTAATTTGTTTTTTAATTAACTAAGTTTATTAGATAAACTATCGCTCATATCATTTGCAGCAGGCTTTATAAATCTCACCTACACGGAATGAAAATGTGCCTAATTTTGTTTGTTTTCTTTTGCTGAGCAGTGAAACGATCTGGAGATTTTAAATCGAGAGGAGTGAAATTATTACCCGGAAAAGACAACACGAGTAAATTTTCAATAAGTAAGTGTTTTCTTTCTCTCTGTACAATTAGATACACACAGTCACTTGTCAGAAAGTTTCTGAATGCATTTTTACAAATAAACAATGCTGTTATGTAGGAGTGGGTGTCATGACCAAAATCTTATATCACAATATAAGTCATTTCGATAACAGTGTATATCATTATATAGTTATTTTTACTTTAAAGGGATAGTTCACCTAAAAATGAAAATTCTCTCCTTAATTACTCACTCTCATGTCATTCCAAACCTATAAGACATTTCATCTTTAGAACAGAAGCGGATCAGAACACAAATGAAGAGATTTTTGATGAAATTCAAAAGCTTTCTGACCCTGCATAGACATCAGTGCAACTAAAATGTTCAAGGCCCAGAAAAGTACATGGATCTAATGCATGAATCTAATGTGCTGATTCACATGCAATTTCTTTGTTTACATTCACTAATGAAGATACTCGTAAAGCAGGGCATTTTGACATACAGGTCTGTGTATTGACCGTTCATGTGTGAAAAGAGGCTTCATGAGACACTTTGAGTGCACACAACAAGATTTTTGCTGCTTATTGTACTTGAACAATTTCTTGAACTTTCAAACTGACTGAAATCTTGTTTTATATAGTATACAATCAGAGTTATATTGAAAAAAAAAATGTACTGGCTTTTCTAAGCTTTATAATGGCAGTGAATGGCTGTTGAGATTTTGAAGTCCAAGAAAGTGCATCCATCCATCAAAAAATGCTCCACACGGCTCTGGAGGCTTAATAAAGCCCTTCTGAAATGAATCAATGTGTTTGTGTAGCTTCCGCTAACTGTCGTATGCACGTTTACTAGAGAGTGACGTTCCAGCAGATGACATAGGACGTAGGCGAGCGTATGCTAGTCTCGTGAGAACCAAGTTTTGTTTACAGAAAAGGAAAGCCAGTCTCCACTTGGATTATATACTGAAATCCTTTGACATTTTACTTTATAAATCCTCTTTTTGTACTTTTAATTTGCGACCGCTGTTTTGTTTTGCTCTCTCCTCTGCTTCACCCAAAATTGAAAATTACTTTATGATTTACTTACCCTCAAACCAACCTAGGTGTATTTGACTTTCTTCTTTCAGACGAATACAATTGGAATTATATTAAAAAATGTCCTGGCTCTTCCAAGCTTTATAATGGCAGTGAATGGCTGTTGAGATTTTGATGTCCAATAAAGTGCATCCATCCATCATAAAAAAGTAATCCACGTTGGTCCAGGGGTTAATAAAGGCCTTCTAAAGCAAATCAATGCATTTTTGTAAGAAAAATGTACATATTTTCAACCGTAAACTCTAGCTTCCACTAATGCGTGTTTACGAGAGAGTAGCGTTTCAGCGGATGGCGAACATGGAATCGCAGCGGAGAGAGCAAAACACCAGTCGTGAATTAGTATGAAGTACAAAACGAGGATTTGTAAAGAAAAATGTTGGAGGATTTTGATATATAAGCCTAAAGGAGACTAGTTTTCCACAGCTGTAAACAAAACTAGGTTCTCACGAGACTAGCACATTCTTACCGCAGCTTACGCTACATCTATGGGGGCAGCCGTGGCCTAATGGTTAGGGAGTCAGGCTCGTAATGGAAAGGTTGCGGGTTCGAGTCCCAGGTCCGGCAGGGATTGAAGGTGGAGGGAGTGAATAACCAGCACTCTCTCCACCCTCAATACCACGACTGAGGTGAGTCCCTTGAGCAAGGCACCGTTCCCCCAACTGCTCCCTGGGCGCCGCAGCGATAGCAATATGGCTGCCCACTGTGTGTGTGTGTGTTTGATCACTTCTCACTACTGTGTGTGTGCACTTGGATGGGTAAAATGCAGAGCACAAATTCCGAGTATGGGTCACCATACTTGGCCACACATCCTTTCCTTTTCCTTTCCATCTACATCTGGAATGCTGGAACGTCACTCTCTTGTGAACATGCGTACAACAGTTAGCGAAAGCTAGAGATTACTGTTTGTATAGTTGTAAATATGGATATTTTTCCTACACAAATGCATCGATTCACTTCAGAAGACCTTTATTAAAGGAGTAGTTCATTTCCAGAACAAAAATTTACAGATGTACTCACCCCATTGTCATCCAAGATGTTCATGTCTTTATTCAGTTGTAAAGAAATTGTTTTTTGAGGAGAACATTTCAGGATTTCTCTCCATATAGTAGACTTTTGTGGTGCCCGCAAGTTCAAACTTCCAAAATGCAGTTTAAATGCAGCTTTAAAGGGCTCTAAACGATCCCAGCTGAGGAACAAGGGTCTTATCTAGCAAAACGATCTGTCATTTTCTAAAAAAAAAAATAAAAATGTATATACTTTTTAATCTCAAATGCTCATCTTGTCTAGTTCTGTGTGTATTCTGTGCATTCCGGTTCAATACAATAAGGGTATGTTGAAAAACTCCCATCTCATTTTCTCCTCCAATTTTAAAATCATCCTACATCGTTGCAGAAGTACCGACCAGTGTTTGCAAAGTGAACATGCAATGAAGGTCAAACGCCCTTTACAAAAAAGGTAAAACTGCGATGTAGGACGATTTTGAAAGTGGAGGAGAAAATGAGATGGGAGTTTTTCAACATACCCTAACTGTCTTGAACAAGACTGCACAGAGTACGCATGTGCATGGCGGAGCTAGACAACACAAGCATTTGAGGTTAAAAAGTATATACATTTTTTATTTATTTATTTTTTATTTTAGAAAGTGACTGATTGTTTCGTTAGATAAGACCCTTATTCCTCGGCTGGGATCATTTAGAGCCCTTTGAAACTGCATTTTGGAAGTTCAAACTCGCGTGAACCATAGAAGTCCACTATATGGAGATAAATGGGGTGAGTACATTATCTGTAAATTTTTGTTCTGGAAGTGAACTACTCCTTTTACCCCTCCAGAGCTGTGTGGAGTACTTTTTATGATGGGTGGATGCACTTTATTTTGCTTCAGAATCTCAACAGCCATTCACTGCAATTATAACCATGATGAAAATTAACCATGGTTTTACTATAAATAAAACCAAAAAACCATGGTTACTATACTTAAATCATAGTAACTACAAATTAACCATGGTTTGGGTATTCTAACCATAGTTTAACCATGATTTGTAGCAAAACTGTGGTTTTACAATTGGTAATCAATACACCAAAAAAACATGGTTAATACACTTTTACTATAATAAAACCATGGTTAATTTTCGTAAGGGAAAGGGACTTTTCCAACTGTATTCATCTGAAAGAAGAAAGTCATATACACCTGGGATAGCTTGAGAGTGACTAAATCTTGGGGTACAGTAATTATCATTTTTGGGTGAACTATCCCTTTAATGTAGCGAATTACAACATTTTTTGTGAGGATATGTATGTTTGGCAACTTTAAACAACCAGTGTTTACCGTAGTGAAAAATAAATATACTAAAATGTATTTAAAATGCATTTATTTAATGCTAAGTATACTACAAATACATTTACATTTTAGGTACTTTAAAGAAATACCCTGCAATTGTACTTTTAGCATATACTAAACTGGTATATTTAAAGTCTGCTAAATTGGAACAACTAATTTTGTACTTAATGCACTTCAGTTGTGCGGAAATAGGGCTGAAGTCCAACTAAAGATATACTTAAAGGGGTCATCGGATGCAAAGTTCACTTTTACATGTTGTTTGAACATTAATGTGTGTTGGCAGTGTATGTACAAATCTACCCTATAATGATAAAAATCCATTCAGTGGTTTTTAATTAATCTGTAAAAATAATATCTCCTTTTTCAAATAGCCAATAGCCATTCTCAGATTCTCAGAGGCCGCTCCCACGATAGTTGATTGACATGAGCGTCTTACCTCAAACATGCCTAAATCAGCTGTAACAGTCCGACCTCCATTGTTTCGATGTGGATGTAAATTAGATAAGAATATCTCCAAGAATGCACCTCCCGATCTACATATATCCGTCTATGTTCACGCAAATCATTCGTGATCCAGCTTTAGTTACAGCAAAAGTGAGTACAAGGGTTTTTTTATGAATCTTTGCGACCGCTTTTCCTAATAATGTGCTAGTTAGCAAGTTTAGCGGCTAAACATGGCTAAATATGGCTAAAGTAAACAGACTCGTCACTGCACAAAGAGAAGAGAGGGGCGGGACGAGCAGAGCTCATTAACATTTAAAGCAACCTCAACCAGAACAGGATGATTTTTGCAGAGCTGATTTTGGCAAGGTAAAAAATGTGTTATACACTACCATTGAGAAATTTTAACCAGAGCATGTTATAGACTTTCATTAAGACCCTAAAGAATCATATCAACTTGTGGAAAATGGGCATCCGATGACCCCTTTAAGTATATTTGATTGTGCTAAAGTGGAACAATTGCAAATATACTTTAGGTACACTTTAAATAATATTGTTCTTTAAATGCAAAATATTTAAAGATCAAACAATCCTCATCAGTAGTGACATTAAAACATAATCTAGGCTTAATATTTAAAAATTTGCATTGTGCACAAGTAGTGCTCCAAATAAAGTTTAATTACAGTTTTTATATTAGTAAGTCTAGAGCGATAAGTCAGTAAATATGTTAATGGACTTGAACTATACTTAGTATAAAATAAGTGCATTTTAAATCTATTACTTTTTACTAGGGTATTCAGCTCTCTCATAGAATACCTGGGTTCTAAACACCCAAAATATATCTTTTCCGCTGTTTTTTTCTTTTTGTTGTGTAACTCATAATGTAGGCTCATTCAAGTAAAAACCAAGCAGCTTTAAGATCTGCTCTCCAGTGCCGCTGCATGTCATGCGTAATTATGGCTGTTAATACTGTTGCTCTAATGTCATAAAAGCTCTTCGCTGCTTAATTTCTTTCAGATGTGCATCCCCGTTAATTGTTTAATATTCCGTAGATGTTATTCCGCCGGTGATTTCGCATCTACACCTTCAAAGCCTTCTGATTCATAAAGCACGAACAATGCCACATATTTGTAATCCTCTCGCTTGCCATTTAGCAAATGGATCAAAGGAAATTAGAGCATCCAACGAAACAGAAATCTGCATTTTGATTAATTGAGCTTAGCTTGACTTACAGAAGCTCCTCGGAAGAGAATGTCAAATCTGTGAAGCGAGCGGCTTCAGAAGACACACAGGTGGCT
Organism: Cirrhinus mrigala; assembly: GCA_036247105.1. Taxonomy (NCBI): domain Eukaryota; kingdom Metazoa; phylum Chordata; class Actinopteri; order Cypriniformes; family Cyprinidae; genus Cirrhinus; species Cirrhinus mrigala. The sequence goes on from CM070022.1 coordinate 5,072,661, forward strand.
GGATTTCACTCCAACTGAGTTTAATTACTGGCCATCCGAAGCACCGGCCTAACCTGGATACGGACCCAAACCGCACGCTCCGGCGGACACCCGATCGCTATCTATGGAAATGATTTGTGCACGCAGGGTCCTTTTTTTATGGCTCCACGTGCAGCGTCGTCGTAATGAAACGCCGAATGATTAATTTCGCCCCTCGACAATGTAGCACTCCAAACACTTAATTACAACTGGATAGAATTTTTATGAGCCTCTATTTCACAGTGTCTGCATCACGCATTCGGAAATATGAGTTATGAGTGAATTATCGAGTCTTATTCAGGACCCCGGTCTGCTGCCAAATCCCCCTTTCTAAATGCTCCCCTTAAATTATCTGCATAACGTCGCCTTCTGTGGTAATTATCCCATGTTAACGCCTATTTATGGACTAGATATTGCGCCAACTTGTCTTTTGATTAAGGATGAAACTCGATGACTGATAACCAAAGCTGTGTTATGGAGAGCATGATCACAGGTGATGATGGTTTCGTGTTTTGGCTCATGTTTCCATATGCTCTTTCTCCTCCCACAGTGAATGAAGGGATGGTCAAGCAGGTCTCCAACTTCTGCCCGGACCCCGGGGAACCGGAGAACGGCAAACGCATTGGCACCGATTACAGGTAGACAGGCTGTCCACAACATCGGATACATGGATGCAGTTTTGTTTGAAGAAATTGATGGGGGCAGTTGTGATGTCATGCAGTTGTGAACCTTTAGCTCATGAATATTAATTAGGTCGTGCATATCATGTTTTGGTGTAGCCTGTAAAAGAATTCTTTAATCGTTCTTTTGCTCATTTACAAGTTGAAACCTAAATGTAAGCAGTAACATTGAAGTATCCAAAATTAATGAAACATGTTTTGACATATGTTCTCTGTTGCATGTTCAATTTTATAGTTTCTATTTTATTTGCTTAAATATGAATGTTTTGCTTTGCCTAAATGTTATTTTAGTAAATGTTTAATATTAAATTAATTTGTGTTAAATAAGCCAAAATTATGAGTCGTTTTTGCAAAATATTAGGATAAATATCATTATTATTAAATTAGCAAAAAATTATAAGACATTTAATGTTATTAATGTTATGGAATTTTATTAATATATGTGCAAAGAAATATTTTATTTGCTGAAATATTATTTTTTTTAAAACATAATTTAATTTATTTAATATTAATTTAGCATAAATACTCTTGATGTTATGTTTTCTTGAAAACCAATTTACAGTATGTGATCATATGAATTTAAGCATTGAATTTGCTTTAAGACTACACATTTTTCATTTGCTTAAATATTAATATTTTGCTTTGCTTAAATACTATTTCAGCAAAATATTTATTTAATATTATTTCAGGAAAATCGGCATATTTAGTGTTATTTTTCAAATATTAATAATTTTGCAAACTATTAAGTTAAATATTTTGATTTATTAAATTAGCAAACATATAAAAAAGTGTTTTATATTCAGTTTTATTTCCTCAAATATTTGTTATATATCTATTTTGTCCCTCAAATATTAATCATATAAACAAAATTAAATTAAATTAGCAAAAAAAAAATGCTATATTTTATTAATATATTTGCAAATAAATAATATTTAATTTGCTAAAATATTATTTTTTATATTTGTTTAGCAAAAATAATTGAATTATTATTTAATAAAACTCAAATATTAATACTTTAGCAAAGTATTAATTTAAATATATCAGTTTTATTAAATTAGCAAACAAAAAAATATTTAGTGTTTTATTTCTTCAACTCTTAATTATACATATATTCTTTCTCAAATATTAATTATATCAAATATTACTTTTGCAAACTAAGTTAAATATGTCAATTGTATTAAATTATTAAATTATATTTTATTAACATATGCAAACATATTTTGTTTTCTTATATTAATGTTGTTGTTAAAATAATAAATTATTAAATAATTTAATATTAGTTTAGCATAAATAGTTATGATATTTTGTACAATTTTCTTAAATGTGAATGTTTGGGCTGAATATTAATTTAGCAAATTTTCATTTTATCGTAAAGTATTACTGATGCATATTGATGCTGTGACATGCAGATATCAGTTGCATTAAAAAGGAATAAATGACGTAAAGCAAAAAATGGGGACAAAATTAGCAATGCAAACAAAGAGTTATGGGAACATTTCCTCAAGGATGCCTATGCCAAGGTATTTCACTTGCAATGAATTCCCTGATTATATTCGTACCTGACATTTGCTCTGACACGAGGCCGCGGCACGCAGCGCTGATCAATCTGTCGGCACGCGTGGGAGGCGTTCGAGGAGAATTCCTTCATTGATTCTCTGGCTTGCGTGTTTGTTCTCTCTTCAACACGGCAGCATCGGTGCAACGGTTCATTTCACCTGTGACGGGGACCACGTGCTTCAGGGATCCAAGAGCATCACGTGCCAGAGGGTCGCAGAGGTGTTCGCGGCCTGGAGTGACCATAGACCCGTCTGTAAAGGTTAGACTATTGCTTTCGATAAAGCCTCTAAGGAGGACTAAACCAGACATCACATCTACTCATATACCGTAATCCCACAATTCACTACCACTGATTCTCGGTTCTGATTACAGCTCAGTTTGAAAAGAATATTTCACACAAATGTGAAAATTGTCATAATTTACTTTGACCTCATGTTGTTCCAAACCTGTATTATTTCCTTTTCTTTTATGAAATCCCATTTTAAATACAACGAAAGTGGATAGTTATTTACTGCTAAGTGCAACATGACTCATGCTTATTTTTTGTAAATGAACACAGTGGAAATGAGATTTATGACTATTTTTATGATGCTTTTGTATCGCTTTTTTATTCTTTTTGAAGTTTGACAGTAAATTACTTTTATTTCATAAAAAAAAAAAGCAGCTTGGACATTGTGGACATGAGGGTGAAAAAAAAAATCTTCATCATTTTGAAGAATCTGTTCATTTAAAGTTTACTTATGCATAACTTCTGTCCACAAAACTTTTTTCTGTGTATATCAGTCTTCTGTAATTCATTATAAATGAGTACTACTCTGTATTTATGTATGTTTTGCAGCGAAAACATGTGGGATGAACCTCTTCGGCCCTTCAGGAACGTTTACATCACCTAATTTCCCCATCCAGTACGAGAGTAATTCGCAGTGTGTGTGGATTATCACTGCCAGTAACCCCAATAAGGTACAACAATAACCTGCACACATGCATTGCTCCATATCTGACTTGAACTCAAAGCTTTTTATGGACATGTCAATATCTTGTATCTGAAAATGACATATTTAATAAAAAAAGAGGAGTTCCAGCATAATTCTATCACATTTTTTTTTTTTAACAGTACTAACAGTAACTGTAGTAAATAGGGTATTTTGGTTGGTTTTTAAATGCATCTAGAGTGATATATATATATATATATATATATATATATATATATATATATATATATATATATATATATATATATATTTAAAACTTACCAAAAATATACAAATAAACACATTTAATTCTTAAATTAAAATCTAATCAAAGGATTTTTAAATGAAAATGCCAATATTAATTTTTTAAAATGCTTTTAAAGTGATGTAGTTATTTTAGTATAAAAATGTTACAATACTAATTTAACAACAATATTAATTAAAAAAGTAACATTAATTTAGCACAAATATATTGATTTAATGATAAATTGTCAAATCAAACCTAAATCAAACCAAAAACCTTTTTATGATTATCAATATCTTATCTAAATCTAAGTTACATTTAATTAAAAAACAAAACAAAAACAATGTAGTTACAAAATAATTCTATCATTTTTTTTTTTTATTTAAATGTAAATTATTTTACAGTACTAACAATGTAGTAAAAATTATTTTTTTTTTAAAGCCATGGTCATTTTTTTTTTTTTTTTTTTTTTTATGCATTTAAAGTCATGTTGTTTCTTTATTTTAGTGTGATTGTTTTTGAGAAGCGTTTCTTTAGTTTTATGCTTTTGAAACCGGCCATTTCTTTTATTTGTCTAAATATGAATATTTTTGCTAAATAATGATTCCAGAGGGTTAATTTTATTTAAAATGAATGAATGAATGAATGAATGAATGAATGAATGAATAAATGAATGTTGTATTATTTTTGCAAATTGTATTTTCCTTTTTTTTTTTTTTAAGAAACCAAAGGCTTTTTTATGAGCATAAAAGTATATTTTATTAGTATAAAACAGAGGATTCCAACGTGATTGTACCATTTATTTATTTATTTTAATTTTTTTTTACAATATTAACAATAGATGTAGTAAATAAGGTGTTTTGGCATTTAAAACCGTGGTGTAATGTCTTTATTTTAGTATGATTTTGTGGAAAACACAAACTTTGCAAATTCCATTGGGCAAAGATAAATGAGGTAATAATGTTATGTGTGTTAGGGCTCATTTGCATAAAATAAACAAATGAATTAATGAATTAATGTTGTATTATTTTTGCACATTTTATGTTGTATTTCCTATTTGTTTTATAAACCAAAGGCTTTTTATGAGCATAAAAGTGTATTTTATTAGTATGAAAATGTGATTCCAACGTGATTCTACCATGTTTTTTTTTTTTTTTTTTTTTTTTTTTTATAATTTACAATATTAGGTCACACTTTATTTTAATGTCCAATTCTTACTATTAACAAACCATTAACTACAGCTTTTGCTTCAGTAAACTCTTAATTTGCTGCTTATTAAAAATAAGTTAGTTGTTAAGTTCAGGATTAGGGATGTAGAATATGGTCATGCAGAATATGTGCTTTATAAGTACTGATAAACAGCCAATATGTTAATAATAGGCATGCTAATAAGTAACTAGTTAATAGTGAGAATTGTTCTATATACTAAAGTGTTACCCAATATTAACAATATATGTAGTAAATGTAAAGGTGTTTTGGCATTTAAAACCATGGTGTAATGTCTTTACTTAAATATGGTTTTGCGGAAAACGCAATAAAATTTGACCTTTGCAATTCCGTCAGGCAAAGATAAATGAGGTGATAATGTTGTGTGTGTTAGGGCTCATTTTCATAAAATGAACGACTGAATGAATGAATTAATGTTGTATTATTTTTGCAAATTTAATGTTGTTTTTTTTAAAAAAAAATTGTATAAACCAAAGGCTTTCTATGAGCATAAAAGTATATTTTATTAGTATAAAACAGAGGATTCCAACATGATTCTAAAATTTTTTTTAATTAATTTTTTAAATTTCACATATATATATTTTTTAATAATGTATGATATTAACAATAGAGATAGTAAATAAGGTATTTTGGCTTTTAAAGCCATGGTCTTTATTTTAGTAGGATTTTGTTTTTTGGAGGGTTTTCTTTTTGCGCTGTTAGAACCTGCCGTTGCAAGAGGTTCCTGATGAGGTTATCAATACCTCACATTGGGACTGAAATCGCTCTCCTGATTCTTGTGCCCCATTGTGCAAGACAAATTAGACCTCATCAATGAAGACTTCATCTTTCCCCACGGCACGTCAAATAATGAAATTCTGGTTTAAAAAAACCCTAAAAACTTTCTTAACCATTATATAAATGAAGGATTTGTAATTTACAGTAGGTTTTTCAAGAGCACAGCACATTTCAGGTGTAGGTTTTCGATTTTTTTTATATACCCATTTCATGCCAGGCCATTAACAACTAGCAAATAGCTGATTCGTGTCCTCAATTGCTGCTAAATCTGAGCTTTCCTCTGGTGAGAAATGCAAATGAGCCCTAACACACATAACATTATTACCTCATTTATCTTCGCCCGACGGAATTGCAAAGTTCAAATTTTATTGCGTTTTCCGCAGACCCATTATTAGAGACCCATGGGCAGCTCATTGGCATTATTATTGTGTTAACACAATAAATGAAGTTAATATATGAACTTAAGGGGACGAAGCAGGACTTTCTTATGGTTGCCTGATTGTTTTCATTAGTAAACCACTAATAATATCAGTGTAAGCGTTGTAAGAGGTTTTTTTGCGCATACGGACCTCCTGTAAGCTGTGTGCGTGTAAATGAGTGGTTCTTCATCAGCGTGTGGGTGTTTATACATCATCTCATAAGAGAATTTTGAGATTTTTGGAAACAAATGAACATTAAAACTAAAATGCCATTTCCATCGCATCCCAAATTATGCTTTGGGTTTTGAATACATTCTGGGATACAGATGACGTTTTGCAATTATGTTTTTGTTATAAAGTGTCTGACTCCTTTGTCTTGCTTAGGCTAATTTCATAGCTAATTTCACTAATTTATCCTAAATGCTATAAATAATAATTTTAATATTATATAATATGCACTGCCGGTCAAAAGTTTGGGATCAGAAAGATTTTTAATGTTTTTTAAACAAGTTTCTAATGCTATTCAAGGCTGCTTTTATTTAATCAAACATACAAAAAAAAAATGTTATTTTGTGAAATCTTATTACAATGTAAAATAACATTCTTCTATTTTACTATACATTAAAAAAAAAAAAATTATTTCTGTGATCAAAGCTGAATTTTTCGGCATCATTACTCCGGTATTCAGTGTCACATGTTCCTTCAGAAATTATTCTAATATAGTGTTTTATTAGTGCTGGAAACAGTTGTGTTGCTTAATTTTTTTTTTGGAACCTGTGATACTTTTTTTTTTTTTTTTTTTTTTTTTGAATTATTTAATGAATAAAAACTTAAAAAGAACAGCATTTATTTAAAATATTTTTTTTTCTAACAATATACACTACTGTTCAAAAGTTTGGGGTCAGTCAATTTTTATTCTTTCTTTTTTTTTGAAAGAAATTAATACTTTTATTCACCAAGGATGTTAAATTAATAAAAAGTGATAGCGTAGATTTACATTGTTAGAAAAGATTTATATTTTGAATAAATTCTGTTCTTTTTAACTTGTGATTCATCAAAAAATCCTGACAAAAAAGAATCACAGGGTTCCAAAAAAATATTTGGCAGCACAATTGTTTGCAACATTGATAATTCTAATAATAAGATCATATCAGAATGATTTCTGAAGGATCATGTGACACTTAAGACTGGAGTAACAGCTGATGAAAATTCAGCTTTGCATCACAGAAATAAATTATATTTTAAAGTATATTAAAATTAAAACCATTATTTTATATTGTAATAACATTTTGCAGTATTATTGTTTTTTTTTTTCTGTATTTTTGGTCAAATAAATGCAGTCTTGATGAGAGTAAGACTTCTTTAAAAAAACATTACAAGTCTTACTGGTCATGCAGTAGTGCATATAATTGAAAATGTAATAATATATATAATTATATTATAAAATAATGTTTCAAAAGATTAGGTTTCAGTAGGATTTTTCTTTTTTTTTTTTTAAATAAATTAATACATTTATTTGGCAAAATTGCATTAAATTGGTCAAAACTGACAGTAAAAACATTTCATATGGTTTCAAAAATATTATATTTAAATTAAACCCTGTTATTTTGAAAGAATCATCGTTTCCACTAAAAAAGCAACACAGCTTTTTCAACATTGATAATAATAAGAAATGTTTCTTGAGCAGCAAATCAGCATTTTAGAATGATTTCTTAAGGATCATGTGACACTACAATAATGATGCTAAAAATTCAGCTTTGCACTACAGAAATAAATTAGATTTGAAAATACATTCAAATTAAAATTAGTTATTTTAAATTGTAAAAATATTTCTGATTTTACTGTATTTTTGATCAAATAAATGCAGATTGACTATCACCTAATTACAGTTTTACATTACATTTTAAAATATATTAAATTAGAAAATATTATTTTTATATTTTCATATAATCTTATTAAAAATATAGCTGTTTTTGATCAAGTAAATTGTCCAAAATCAGCCTGGTTTAAATAGATGCTGCCTTAGAGACTTATTAAAAAAATTAAAAACCTTACTGACCCCAATCTTTTATAGTGTAGTGTGCATATTGTAATGCTTTGTTTTTAATTCTTTGTTTAGATCAAAGTTTTATGAAATATGTACGAATTCATGTTTTTTTCATATTTTGCTATTTATTTTTCATATTTGAATATTTTAAACTCTGGTTCTGGGACAACATAAAAGAAAAGCATATGAAAAGCATCAAGAAGGCAGGGTGAAAACTTTATCGTGACCTTCATTTAACAGAGAGAAGTCAAGTTGAAATCTGTTTGCGTTAGTAAAAATCAGCCCACGAGACCCAGAAGTGGCAGCGGTTAAAGAAGCACCCATACACCTTAAGTGCACGCTTCATTCCTCGGCGTGCCGTAAAGGGGCCAGAAGGCCCGTATTCATGGCGTCTAACTAAATGTGAGCAGCGGCAGCTCCCCGGTGCCTCGGAAAGCACACCAGGGGGTGATTATGCAAACAGGACGTTGTTAATGTACAAGTGAGCGTTTGAAATAACACGGAACAAGCGGAGCACGTCTCTGGAATGTTTGCTTGCGAGCTTGAGCCGCTGATTGAAAGCACTCTCGGAAATTTGTTTTACCCTCAACATTCATTGGACTGTGCAAATGATTTGTTGGATAATTGATGCATTGCCCCCGCTGAATTTCTTTCGCTTATAGCGCCTCGGTGCAATGGGGCCGCAGAGGGTGCGAGCAAATGAACTGAAATATACAGGCGACATATGCTGCAGCCAAGTGCTGGCCCCGGCGAGCTCATGAATATCATATTTATTGAGAATGGTGTGTATCATTTATATTTGATGATGTCTGAAGTGCTCCAGTACTGAGAAACTTAATTAAGACGGTGTGAAATGCACACTACTCGTTCTCTGTAACAGGGAGCATATGGAGAAATCCCTCCGGTCAAGGTGCTTCACTGATTCGAGTGGCGTTCCATTACAAAGACTTCTAACGCTAATTCGGTGATTTTGTTCCCGTCGCAGGTTATTCAAATCAATTTCGAAGAGTTCGACTTGGAGCTGGGATACGACACGTTGACTGTCGGAGACGGAGGAGAGGTTGGCGACTCGAAAACAATCATACAAGTGTAAGATTCAAAGTTATACTGTTTTCTCTATCTTATTTTCCTGAAGCATCTTTAAAACTTGAGAAACAAAATATGCTTAAGATATGCAAAGTCTATTTATATATAAGAAAATAAGACCTTGAACTGTTTATAAACCTCAGTTAATTTAATTAAATTCATTCTTGAAAAAAAAAAAAAAAAAAAACACATTTGCCAATGGTGTAAGAAAAAAAAAACGTTTTGCTAAAAAAAAAAGTCTTAATATCTTATGCAATCTGGTTTCTCAAATAAATGTTTTATTTTCAGAATTTTTGTATTTCAACTGGATAACGTGTCAAAATTATTTTTGTAGTCTTGAATAATTAGCATTGACCTTTGACTTTAAGTGAGCATTTTTTAATAGGGCAAAATTGCCATTTTTTCTCACATTTTATTTTTTCTTGCACCAACAAGTCACAATTTAGTTTTACATGACCAATTACCATGCAAAAACATTATTGAATTGTATAACAATTAAATATCATAGCAAACAATCATATAAGCATAAGATTTCAGTGTTATTGTGAAGTGTTTTCTGTACTGCACGGCAAAAAATAAAAAATAAAATAAAATAAATAAAAAATATAAGTAAATAAATCGAAATTTAAAAATAAAACAATTAGCCTTTCTATCATATTGTTTTTCAGTTAAAATATCCAAACATTATTAAATCCAGATCAGTTTATTTGACAAACAAAATATGCATAAGATATGCATAAACGTAAGAAATTAGGACTTTGAGCTCAGTATATTTCTTGCTCCTTCAGCAGATTGTTTGTAAACCTCACTAAATTTAATTAAAAACACGCTTGAAATAAGAACTATTTGCCAATAGAGTAATAAAAAATAAAGTTTTTTCAAGGTCTTATTCAGTCTGGATTCTCAAATAAATGTATTTTCTTTTCAAAATGTATGGATATTTTAACTGAAAAACATGTCAAAATTATTTTTGTAGTTTTGAATAACTAGTATTGACCTTTGACTTTAAGCAAGCATTTCTTAATAAGGCAAAATTGTCATTTTTCTCACATTTTGTGATCTTTTGCCATTTTCTTGCACCAACAAGTCACAATTTAATTTTACATGACCAATGACCATGCAAAAACATTGAAATATATAACAAATTAAAATTCATAGCAAACAATCAAGCATAAGATTTCAATGTTATATTGAAGTGTTTTCTGTATTGCACGGCAAACAAAAACAAACAAACAATACAAAAAAGAAAAGAAAGGAAATAAAGAAAATAAAGAAAAGGGGAAAAAAATCTTATTGTTTTTCAGTTAAGATATTCAAATATCAATAAATCCAGATCAATTTACTTGAGCAGCATAATATGCATAAGATATGCAAAGGCTTTTTGAATGTAAGAAATTAGGACCTTGAGTTCTGTATATTTCTTGCTCCATCAGAAAATTGTTTGTAAACCTCACTAAATTTAATTAAATTTCCGATAGAGTAAGAAAAAAAAGTTTCTTCAAGGTCTTAATATCTTATGCAGTCTGGTTTCTCAAATATATGTATGTTATTTTCAGAATGTGGCTATTTTAACTGGAAAAAACTGTCAAAATGATTTTTGTAATCTTAAATAATTAGCATTGACCTCTGACTTTAAGTGAGCATTTTTTAATAGTGCAAAATTGCTGTTTTTCTCACATTTTATTTTTTCACTTACCATTTTCTTGCACCACCAAGTCACAATTTAGTTTTACACGACCAATGACCATGCGGAAACATTGCAATATACTGTATAACAATTCAAATTTGTAGCAAACAATCATACAAGCATAAGATTTCAATGTTATTCTGAAGTTTTCTGTATTGCATGACAAAAATAAATAAATAAATAAATAATAATAATCATCATCATCATCATCATCACAATCAGCCTTTCTGTCATATTGTTTTCCAGTTAAAACATCGAAACATCATTAAATTCAGATCAATTTACTTGCGAAACAAAATATGCATAAGATATGCAAAGGTTTTTTACATGTAAGAAATTAGGACCTTGAGCTCAGTATGTTCCTTGATCCATCAGCAAATTGTTTGTAAACCTCACTAAATTTAATAAATTTTCACGCTTGAAATAAGAATTATTTGCCAATAGACTAAGAAAAATAAAGTTTTTTTTTTTTTTTTCAAGGTCTTAATATCTTATGCAGTCTGGTTTCTCAAATAAATGTATATTCTTCTGGGATATTTTAACTGGAAAGCATGTAAAAATGATTTTTGTATTCTTGAATAATTAGCATTGACCGTTGACTTTCAGCTAACATTTTTTAATAGGGCAAAATTGCCATTTTTCTCACATTTTATTTTTTCACTTACCCTTTTCTTACACCAAGTCACAATTTAGTTTTACATGACTGATTACCATGAAAAAGCTAATTAAAATTCATAGCAAATAATCATTCAAGCATAAGATTTCAATGCTATTCTGAAGTGTTTTTTTGTATTGCACAGCAACAAAAAAAAAAAAAAAAAAAAAAAACCTTCACAATCAGCCTTTCTATCATATTGTTTTCCATTTAAAATATCCAAACCTCATTAAATCTAGATCAATTTACTTGAGAAACAAAATATGCATAAAATATGCAAAGGCTTTAAAATGTATGAAATTAGGACCTTGAGCTCAGTATATTTCTTGCTCCATCAGCAAATTGTTTGTAAACCTCACTAAATTTAATTAAATTCACACTTGAAATTAAATTCACTTATTTGCCAATAGAGAAAAAAAAAGTTTTTTCAAGGTCTTTTACACAATCCGGTTTTTCAATAAATGTGTTTTATTTTCAGAATGTGGTTATTTTAACTGGAAAACGTGTCAAAATTATTTTTGTAGTTTGTAAACCTCACTAGATTCAATTAAAGCTTGCTTGAAATAAGAACTATTTGCTAATAGGGTAATAAAAATAAAGTATTTTCAAGGTCTTAATATCTAATACAGTTTGGTTTCTCAAATAAATGTATTTTCTTTTCAAAATGTTTGGATATTTTAACTGGAAAACATGTCAAAATGATTTTTGTAGTCTTGAATAATTAGCATTGACCTTTGACTTTAACCCAGCATTTTTTTAATGGCCAAAATTGCTATTTTTCTTACATTTTATTTTTTCACTTACCATTTTCTTGCAGCAACAAGTCACAATTTATTTCCATGTGACCGATGACCATGCAAAAACATTACTGAAATTAAAATTCATAGCAAACAATCATATAAGTGTAATATTTCAATGTTTTTCTGAAGTTGCATGATACAAGTGTTTTCTGTATTGCACAGCTAAATAAATAAATAAATAAATAAATAAAAATAAAAAAACATAATCACAATCAGCCTTTTAATCGTCTTGTTTTCCAGTTCAAATATCCAAACATCCTTAAATCCAGATAAATTTACCTGAGAAACAAAATCTGTGTAAGATATGCAAAGGCTAAAAGATTGTTTGTAAACCTCACTAAATTTATTTAAATTCATGTTTGAAATTAGAACAATTTGCCAATTTAGTTAAAAAAAAAAAAAAAAAAAAAAAAAACTTAATCCAAGATACTATAGATGATATCCCATGCAATTTCTCAAGTAAATGTGTGGTCTTTTAAGGATATTTGGATATTTAAACTGAAAAACATGCCAGAATTATATTTATAGTCTTGGATAATTAGCAATGACCAGTGACTTGCTGCTAGCATTTTTTATAGGCACAATATTATCATTTTTTCTCACATCTTTTTTCATTTAACTTATAACAAAATAAATATATAACAATTAAAATTCATAGCAAACAATCATACATGCGTAACATTTCAATGGTATTCTGAAGTTGCATGCCACGAGTGTATTCTGTATTGCACAGCAAAAAAAAAAAAAAACATCATCACAATCAACCTTTTAATCATCTTGTTTTCCAGTTAAAATACCCAAACATCCTTAAATCCAGATAAATTTACTTGAGAAGCAAAATATGCATAAGATATGCGAAGGCTATTTAAATGTAAGAAATTAAGGCCTTGAACTCGTGTATTTTCCCTTCCCCATCAGCAGATTGTTTGTAAACCTCACAGCATTTAATTAAATTCTTGCTTGGAATGAGAACTATTTGCCAGTAGAGTAAGAAAAATAAACTTAATTCAAGGACTTAATATCTCATGCAATTTCTCATGTAAATGTGTGGTCTTTTAGGGATAGTTTAAGTGAAAAACATGTCAGGATTATATTTGTAATCTTGAATAACTAGCGTTGACTGTTGACTTGCAGCTAGCATATGCAGCTTTTTCTTACACCAAGTCACAGTTAGTTTTACTAACCGTTTACCATGCACAAACATTATTAAAACATGTAACAAATACATTTAACAGCAAACAATCACACAATTGTAAGATTTAGTGTTATAATAAAGTTATTTGTCAGGAGTGTTTTCTGTATCTTGTTTTCCAGTTAAAATATACCTTAAATCAAGTTAAACTGTCTTGAGAAACCAAATATGTGTAAGATGCAAAGGCTATTAAGACGTAAGAAATTCAGACCTTGAGCTGATGACTTCCCCATCAGCAAATTGTTTGTAAACCTCACTAAATTGAATTAAATTCATTCTTAAAACAAGAACTATTTGCCAATGGAGTAAGAAAAATAAGCCTAATTCAAGGTCTTAATAGCTTACGCAATTTGGTTTCTCAAATAAATGTTTCTTCTTTTAAGGATATTTGGATATTCTAGCTGGAAAACAAGTCAATGATTTTTGTAATTGAATAATTAACATTGACCATTGGCTTGCGGCTAGAATATGTTATAGCGGCTATAATGTCTTTTTTCTCCGTTTATTTTTTTCCACAAAGTTTTCTTGCGCCAACAAATCTCAGTTTAGTTTTACGAACCATTTACCATGCACAGACTTTATTGAAATGCATAACAATTTCATTGCAGGCAATTCACACATGCAATTTGTGAATGAAATCATGTTGTTTCAGACAGACAGGGAAAATTAAGTGCTGAAGTTAGAGTTTTTAAAGAAACAAGAAAAATCTTGATTTTCCCACCCTTTATCCAACTTTAACAGACTTCTTCGGCTATTTAATTTTTTTTTATCTTGCATTTTGTTCAGCTTTGCAGCAGTTATCCATTTCAACAGCATGAAAGCCACGAAACCATAAAAACCGCACAGGCACACAAATCCTCCGGCTGTATTTTTCCTCCCTCACAAACATGTTTTTCCGTCCACCTCCCCTCACCACCTCTTCTCACGTCAGCCGTATGTCTCCGGGTATCTTGGGTAGACACACTTTGGTGATGGTCTGTGCTGCTTTCTGGTGCATTTGCCTGGCTCTGTTCCAGCTGCGATCCATTGAGCGCTCACAGAGCGTTCCTCAAGGACAAAAGACTCTCACTGCCAGAGCACTAATACATACTGTAGAGCTCAATTAATGCCTTTCTTCGGGTTTGTGCTGGTCAAATTGGTTTAGTACTTTTATAACGTCTTATTTACACACTTGCACATGGAATTACTACAGTACAGTGTCCAGAAATCTTTGTCTGTATTGGACATATTAGCATTGTATTTTTGGCCATGATGCTGTGTTATCATTATGTTTTTAAAGATACTATCATGATGCGAATACTGTGGTGTTAAAGTACCTACATAAAGTACCATTTTAATATGGTGTTTTTATACATGTTAGACCATGGTATACTATGATTTTTAGAGACATTTTTCATGGTACTGTGGGTTTTGGATGCTACCATGGTGTTTTTTGAAGTACCTGACTATCTATCTATCTATCTGTCTATCTATCTATATGTCTGTCTGTCTGTCTGTCTAGGACAAAAATTACTGTGGTAGTACCATGGTATAGTTATGGTTTCAAAGAGTAGTATGTAATACTATTTAATAAATTAAATACACTTTGGTAGTGAAATTCATGTACCATGGTACTTTACACACTGCACTTCTGAGAATATATATGTCCAAAATGATATGAAACCATGTCCAAAAAACACAGTACTCTGTACTAGTATATTTTGATACTAGTCAATTAAAATTTTGTAAACTTTGTTTGTTGTTTTTGGAATATGTACTATTTTTAAATAAATACCATAACTATTCCATGATATTGTTGTATATAGGCTACCACTCAAAAGTTTGGGGTCTTTTTTTTTTTTTTTTTTTTTTAAGAAATAAATACTTTTATTCATTAAGGATGCATTAAATTGATGCAAAGTAACATTTTCGCTTTTA
Organism: Cirrhinus mrigala; assembly: GCA_036247105.1. Taxonomy (NCBI): domain Eukaryota; kingdom Metazoa; phylum Chordata; class Actinopteri; order Cypriniformes; family Cyprinidae; genus Cirrhinus; species Cirrhinus mrigala. Next base: position 5,087,938 of record CM070022.1, read on the forward strand.
TATTGTTACAAAATACTTCAAATAAATGCTTTTTATTTGAACTTTCTATGCATCAGAGAATCCTGAAAAAAAAAAAAAAAAATCAGTGTTTCCTCAAAAATAATAAGCCGCACAACTATTTTTAACACTGATAATAATAGGAAAAAAATTATTGAGCAGCAAATTAGCGTTTTGGAATGATTTCTGAAGGATCATGTGACACTGAAGAGTAATGATGCTGAAAATTCAGCTTTGCATCACAAAAATAAATTATGTTTTACAATATAGTCAAATACAAAACAGATATTTTAAATTATAATAATATTTCATAAAATTACAGTTTTTACTGCATTTTTGTTCAAATAAATGCAGCTTTGGTATGAGCATAAGAAATTTATTTCAATACATATATATATATATATATATATATAAACCTTTGAGTACTAGTTTGGGAACCCCTTGCAGAATCTGTGAAAATGTAAATAATTTTAACAAAATAAAAGCGATCATGAAAATACATGTTATTTTTACTATCCTGAGTAAGATATTTTACATAAAAAATATTTACATATAGTCCACAAGACAAAAAAATAGCTGACATTATTAAAACAACCCCCTGCAAAAGTTTAGGAACCCTTGGTTCTTAATACTCTGTGTGGTTACCTGGATGATCTATGACTGTTTTTTCATTTACTGATGCTCCAGAAGCAAACGCGATGCATTAAGAGGCGAGGGGTGAAAACTTTTGAACAGGATGAAGATGTCCGAATTTTTCTTATTTTGTTGAAATATCATTTTTTTCTATTTAGTACTGACCTTCGGAAGCAACAAAAGGTACTTGCATGTTTTCCGGAAGACAAATTAAGTACAATTTACCTTGATCTTCAAATTCAAAAAGTTTTCACCCCCGGTGAACTCCCGGTTCTTAATGCATTTTATTTCCTTCTTGAGCATCAGTGAATGTTTGAACCTTTTTTTAATAGTTGTGTTTGAGTCCCTCAGTTGTCCTCACTGTGAAAAGATGGATCTCAATATCATACAGTCACTACTGGAAAGGGTTCAAATATGTAAAAGATGCTGGAAAACTGAAGAATCTGCAGGACCTGGAGGATTTTTCTGAAAAACAGTGCTCAGTTTAACTGTTCAGAACAAACAAGGGACTCATGAACAACCATCACAAAAAAACAAAAACAGTCGTAGATCATCCAGGTAACAACACACAGTATGAAGAACCAAGGGTTCCCAAACTTTTGCAGGGGGTTGTTTTAATAATTTCAGCTGTGGACTATAAATTTGTTTTGTGGACTATATGTAAACACATTTCATGTAAAATATCTTACTCAGGACAGTACTAAATAGAAAATAACATGCATTTTGTATGATCTCTCTCATTTTTTTAAAATTATTCACATTTTCACAGATTCTGCAAGGGGTTCCCAAACTTTTGCATAAAACTGTCAATACCACGGAATATAAATATAATAATCATTCAGTACTATAGCATATATCAGAGTACTATAGTATTGGCGTCTGACTGCATTATTGTAGCATGGTACCAGCAGAGTAGTGTTTTGTATTCTAAGCTCACAGACTCTTATTTTCTTTTGTTCACTCTGCATGGACAGGTTAACGGGCAGTTTCGTCCCTGACCTCATCGTCAGTATGACCCATCAAATGTGGCTGCATTTGCAGTCTGATGAAAGTGTGGGCTCTATTGGCTTTAAGATCAACTATAAAGGTGAGTCTGTTCTCTGCCTGAGCTTCTTAGAGTGCCCACATAAATCACTCTGCTGGCTCAAAAGCTTTACTGCTGTTTTCCTCCCTCCTCTCCCGTCTCTCTCGCCTACCTACAGAAATTGACAAGGAAAGTTGCGGGGATCCCGGCATCCCTCTGTACGGACTCCGAGAGGGCGGGGGCTTCTCCAACGGAGACGTGCTGCGCTTTGAATGCCAGTTCGGATTCGAGCTCATTGGCGAACGAATGATTTCCTGTCAGAATAACAATCAGTGGTCTGCTAACATCCCCATCTGTATATGTGAGTGCTGCTAGACGCTTCTCTATCATTATTTATGGGCTTTGAAGCCTAAATGTTTTTTAAATCTCTGGAAAAAGGAGAATTTTAACAAAACAAAACATCTAAGCGTTTTTTCTCTTATTCATGCAATGAAATTTGAGGGTGATTGCGATTAGTCAAGCTCCAAAAAAGTACCATAAAAGTGCTTTCAAGTTTTCTGAATAACATTGCATGAAGAATAAACTGGAATTTAAGCCGATGGTTCACGTAGTTAACTAAAACTAAGCCTATAAAGTCCATAACTAAGAAAACAAAACTTCAATTTCAGCTAGTTGCCAAAATAACTAAAACTAAAACTGACTCTATATATGAAGAGTTCAGATGCCAAAGCCTCTAAATCCATCTGACGTATTTCTTTAAAATTAGCATTTCTTCCTGACTACTTTGCATAGGTTTCTATGCAAGTACTGGTACTTCTGATTGGGCTGAGGCTGGAATTTAGTGAGTTTGAAGTAAAAGTATTTGATGGATGTATACTATGTGTCAGGAGCATTCACTCAGTATCATTATCTCATTTTTGACCACGATGGCTTTTAGCTGGTTTTGCATCTGAGTTCTTTCTTCGAAAGTCGTAATTATGATGTGATTTCTGTTGCTTTAGTCAGAATAAAAATGGCCGCTTTAAGCAATTTAATTTTTCTTTCTCTCAGACTAGAAGCTTTTTAAGTGCTAATGCAACAAAACAAAGAGCAAAGGATGTGCATTAATGGTGTAATCAATGCTTTATGTATTTCATCATTCTCATGCTCCCACAGAGAATGATGGGAAATGTTGTCTTATAGAAGCCTGTTGCTTCATTAACTGACTAAGTGAGTGGTATTTTCTGCTGAGCGCGATCACTGTTTTTCATTAACGATTTCTAGAATGCATACGAGCTAAATTATGAGGTTAACACTCACAATTAAAACTTAATTATGATGATCAATACCATTTGGAAGATAGAATAAGCTACCATGTATTATGTTTTAATATCATGTTTCTGACAGTATTATCATGAATCCTATGTTTTTTTTTTTTCAGTACCGTTCAAAAGGTCAAGATATTAAGATTTTTGATGAATATATAGTTCAAAAGAACAGCCTTTATTTGAAATAGAAACCTTTTGTAACATTTTACCCGTCTTTACTGTCACTTTCGATCGTTGTAATACATCTTTGATGAAAAAAGGTATTAATTTCTTTCCAAAATTTTTTTTTTAAATCTTTCTGACCCCCAAATTTTAATTGGTAGTGTACAATTTGGCATTTAAAAAAAAAAAAAAAAAAAAAAAAAAAAATATATATATATATATATATATATATATATATATATATATATATATATATATATATAAAGGTTTTCTGGCTATGTACACTCTAAAAAAATGCTGGGTTAAAAACAACCCAACTTGGGTTATTTGGCAATAATGTTTATTTTATTTAAGTCAACTATTGTTCAAAAATGATTATATTGCTGGCTTAAAATGGACTGGAACTAATAAAAACCACACACAGAATTACTAGAGGCAACAGCAATAATCAAAAGATGAACATTTATTATTAAGCAAAAACACATGGACAAAATACAAGACAAATTGAATTTATTTGGGTGAATGCAGTATAGTATACAATATTACATGCATTTAAACTCGTTTAACAAGCATTTAGACATTTTTATTAGACATAAAAATGTAACATTTAAAATTATCATTTTAATTTGCTGGTAAAGGACTGCTGTTCACTGCGTTTCGCTAGTAGCTAAAAGATGCCATGAATGACTCCAAAATCTGCCCCTAAAACAAACATTAGAGAACTTATTTTAACATCAAATTAAATTAAAATCCATTTATTTTATGCAAGGCAAAAAGTGTTTCCATCATGCGAAGTGACCACTGCTGACGCAGCTGACTGACATCTTGTCCTTATGTTGCATTTCTTAAAATAATACAATTTACAGCACAGTAAAGACTTTATAAATGAAACAAAAATGTATATAAACATTTATTTCGCTGAAGAAGGGTACTAATTCAGCAGCACTGGGAACCGCTCTCTCCTGTAGAGGACTCAAAAAGATACAGGCTCAACTCAGCGGTTGGGTAGAATAAAAATAACCCAACGTTAAAAATGACCCAGCAACTTAGTTAAAGAAAAACTGCATAGCACCTGGGTAAAAATATCAAAAATAACCCAATAAAATGACCCAACAAGTTGAGCCCAGCATTTGAGTTAAAAAATAAATAAATAAATAAATAAATAAATAAATACATACATACATACATACATAACCCGGCACCTGGGTAAAAATGTTAAAAAAACCCCAATAAAATGACCCAGGAGGCTGAACCCAGCATTTGGGTTAAAAAAAAAAAACAAAACAAAAAAAAACAAACAAACAACAAAAAAAAATTAACCAGCACCTGGGTTAAAATGCTAAAAACAACCCAATAATATGACCCAACAAGTATAACCCAGCATTTGGTTTAAAAAACTACCCAGAACCCGGGTAAAATTGTTAAAAACAACCCAATAAATTCACCCAACATGCTGAACCCAGCATCTGGGTTAAAAAAAAATAACCCAGCACCTGGATAAAAATGTTAAAAACAACCCAATGAAATGACCCAATAAGTTGAACCCAGTATTTGAGTTAAAAAAACAACCCAGCACCTGGGTAAAAAATATTAAAAACAACCCAATAAAATGACCCAACAAGTTGAACCCAGCATTTTTTTAAGTGTACCAATAACAACTTCATGATATTATATACAAAAGTTGAAGAAAAGAAAAAAATGGTAACACTTTACAATAAGGCTCCATTAGTTAATGTTAGGTAGTGTATTAACTAACATGAACAAATAATTAACAATACATTGCAATATTTAATAATTGTTATTTGTGTTAATTAATGAAAATACAGTCACTCGTTGTTTGTTCGTTAATTCACAGTGCATTAACTAATGTTAACAAACACAAGATTTGATTTTAATAATGCATTAGTAAATATTAAAATGAACATAAACTAAGGTTAATAAATGCTGTAGAGGTATTGTTTATTCTTAGTTCATGTTACCTAAAGTAGTCAACAATTATAACTAGTGAACCTAATTGTAAAGTGTTACCGAAAAAAATAAAAATCACTTAAAGGTAATCCAGAGTTGCAGATTATGGCATTTTCTCATTATACTGTAAATAGGATCATTCTGACAATGCTTGAAAGCCAGCACAAGTCCTTCTAGAAAGTTCTTAAGAGCTCGGTAGTCATAATTACTATGTGAAGTGCATTTAAGTGAACATAACATGGGCATGTCGCCGATTCATGTTGCCATGATGTAATTTTCCTGCCAACTGCGACTAGGATGAATGGGAAATACTACCGTTTAGCTCTCTCCAGGTACATTAGGCCTTGTGCGTTCAGGAAATAATTTAAGACCACAGTTCTCCATCCATCCTCACTAGCTCATTACGAAGATGAGTGCTGACGACCCTTTGAATCTTTCCGAGTCGGTGAGACACATGTCTAAATGAAATGATGTCAAGAGGTCAGACTAATTAAAACTGTGTTTTATGTCGGTGGGTGTAAACAAAACAACCACCGCACCGTTAAATATGGCTAACAGACTCGAAAGGACAGCTGCGCTCTGGCAGCTGATAAGATGACAATTCTCTGGGAGCCTGACAAGTAAACAGCACCAAAGAGCAATACCATTTCAAGAGTTTGAAAATTCCCAGCGTACCCTGCACAATGCAGTTTAATACAATTACTGCTTCTATTACAATAGAAGAATCCCTTAAGAAAACAGGTGCAGCATCTTTTCTAACTGCAACCCTGCCGTCACATGTCAGCGTGCTAGATATTGCTTAAAACAAGACACTACAGTTGAATAGGGTAAAAAATTAACTTACAGATATCAGGATACTTTCCCCAGTTGATTAAAGCAATTGTTTTGTATTACAAGTTCTGAAATGATATGTTTAAATATGCAATTAACTTATTAACTAATTAACTAATTAAATGTGCACTCATTTGCATACAATTCCTTTCCTTAACTTGTAGCTATGAGGTTTTATTGATGCCTTTAAAGGTGACATATCATGACAATCTGACTTTTTCTGTGTTTAAGTGCTTTGACAACGGTGTACCAGTTCTAACGCCATGGCAAAAGTTCAAACAAAGCATGCTAACTGTATGAGATGAATTTTGAGATTTTAAGTTTTGAACTGATATATAATCTGATATATAATTTCTTATGATATCTAAAGCGTGAAAGGGAAAAAGGAAACAAAGAAAGTCTTTTGTGACAAAGGCCAGAACTCATGTTATGATGTGGATTTTTTAAGTTCCACTCTTGACATATATTAATCTATTACTTTTCCTACATAATTTGTAACAAAAAAAAAAATACAGTTAAAGGGTGACAGTTAAAGGGTTAAACTAATTTGGTTCAAAAGGCATGATTTCAGTGCGATGGACATGATAATTAAAACCATATTTAAGATATGAGCTGTAAAGGCACAGCCCTGCACTGTAAAAAATGACCGTAAATTTAACGGTAAAATACCTCAAAAATGCTACAGTAAAATCCTGTTAAATGGTTAATGGTAAATTCCCCTACTATATACGGTGAAAAACTGTATTGGACATTGGATGTAATTTTACAGTAGTATACCGTTTTTTTAAGTGGGGCAAAAAGAACAAAATTTACAGTGAATAACCGTAAATTGACATTCTCAGAATTCCCTGCGTTAAATTTCAAATTTGATGTTTTTTGTTGAAATAACTATGTTTATTCTTAGTTTTTTCTTATCAGTTTTGTACATTAGCGTTGTCTGTTACATCTAATGTTGCTAAATGAATGTTTATTGCAATATTTTAGCTTCACGTGTGTTGCCATGATTGTGTTTAGTGTTTATGTGAATGACACTGTGCACCTTCTATATATATATGTTAGTATTTAAAAGCTGCGTGTAATGGGCTTTGGTTTATTATGTGACTTTCTCATCACCACCTGCTTTTGGTGGTTATCAAGTGTATTACAAAGGTACAAAACACATTTCAGTACTTCAGTATGTTTGTTAACATTAACATCAGTTAATTAAATTACGGTATTTAAATGTAAATTTAAGTTAAAACCGTAAAACCTAAAATGTTGCTACCATATTTTGTACGGTAAAATTCTGGCAACAGCTGCTGTTTTTTTTACTGTAATTTTTTTTTTTACAGTGTATTCCGGAAAAGGGGGCGGGGAGCAGCAGCTCATTTGAATTTAGAGAGACATGCTCGAAAACAGCGTGTTTCTGCTTCCGCTCAAAATAGCCATTTTCAAACTAATATAATAAATTATCTGTGTGGTGTTTTGGCCTGAAACTTCACAGACACCTTCACAGAGACTTATATTACATATTGTAAAAAGAGGCATAATAGGTCTCCTTTAAAAATTAATTTAGTCTTTGCTGCTTTTGACCTTCACATAACTGATTACCATCTCCTCCCTCTCTTAGTTCCCTGTATGTCCAACTTCACGGCCGCAATGGGAACCGTTTTGTCTCCGGACTATCCGGAGGGCTACGGTAACAACCTCAACTGTGTCTGGCTGATCATTGCTGAAGCAGGCAGCCGTATCCATCTGGCCTTCAACGATTTTGACCTGGAGCCTCCCTACGACTTCCTGACGGTGAGGGACGGGGAGCTGGCGGACGCTGTGGTGTTGGGACGCTTCTCCGGGGCGGAAGTGCCATCGCACCTCACTAGCAACTCCAACATCCTCCAGTTGGAGTTCCAGGCTGACCACTCAATGTCCGGACGAGGATTCAACATTACGTACAGCAGTGAGTGCACCTTTCCGTATATGTGTGTGTGTGTGTGTATATATATATATATATATTATATACTAAGTATTACTATATAATGTTATTTATTTTATTTTTTAAATTAAAATGTTATTTTCATTTTACTTAGATAATTATATAGCATTTTTGTTATATTTAATATATTTTATTTTTTGTTTACATTTTGATAAGTTTTTGTAAAATGTATTGTTTTTAATATTGCTATCTAACTTTATTTTTATATATTTTTTTTAATTTTCATTTGAGTTTTAGGTTGATTAAATTAAATAAATAGTCTTTAAACTTTATATCTGTTACTTTAAAAAAAAAGAGATATGAGTATATATATATAGATATGAGATAGATATGAGATAGATATGAGATATGAGTATATATATATATATATATATATATATATATATATCAGAGTGTATTTATTTTTTTTTTTAATGTTAGAACTGTTCTAAACTAAACTGCGATGCTGGGAAAAAAATAAAAAGAATTCATACTCTTAAAAAATTTACTGTTTGCTAACAACATTTTTGGCTTGCGAAGCATTGTCTTCAATCTGATTCAGAACAGCCATCAAGTAGGACATATGGAAGGACATATTTTCCTCGATTTAATTCATAAGCCATTTATCCAGCAGCATCAAACAACTTAATCCTGTTCGCTGAACGTCATACCATTAGCTCAGCCAAAATAATCCTCAAATGCCTTGTGCGACGTACAGGACCCTAGTGTTTACCCACAATCCGCTGTTTCTTACAGTGTGATATTCCATTATGCGTTTGCTCTTTCCTTTCCATTTCATTAAGTAAGTCACGTTGCAAGTAACAAGCTCTCTGCTTTGATGTTATTTGTTCAGCGTTTGGACACAATGAGTGCCCGGATCCCGGAGTGCCTATGAATGCCAAGCGCTTTGGTAATAATTTCCAGCTGGGAAGCTCCATATCAGTGGTGTGTGAGGAGGGCTTCATAAAGACGCAAGGCTCGGATACTATTGTGTGTGAACTGGAGGCGGGAAAGGTGATGTGGAGTGGTTTGATCCCCAAATGTGAAGGTAGGTTTTAAAAGTGTTTGTGTCCTCTAATCTTTTCTATGGAAGAAAGTTATCAAAGCGGAGCTCAGGCAACGATGGCCTTTGAGTAGCCTTTGGATGTTTTTCAGAAAGATTGCTGAATTATCTAAATTGCATCCCTTGAACTCGTAGAAAAGTGGTTTAGTTCCACTTATTATCTGAGTTGTTGTATCAACAGTACAAAAGACAGAGGGAAATGCTGAAAAACATTCTGTAAACATCAGCTCTGATGAGAAAATAATACTTACCTGCATCTGCATCAAACAAGGGTTTGTAAGTTACACTGTTATTTCCACAGGTGATACTCTTAAAAACTAAGTTAAGTGGAGTGCCTAAAATATGCTGGTCTTACCTGGTTTACAATGGGAATAACTGATTTGACCAGCTAAAAAACTTGGCTGAGAACCCTTTAAAATCAGCCTGCTAAACTAGCTATTAAAAAGTGTTAGACCCAGCTAAGACCAGCCAGCCAACTTGAGCTGGTTTTACCATTTTTGACAGCAGAGATGCCCCGTACTGTGGTAAAATGACTGTAAAACATGGCCACTGCTTCATGCCTAAATGGATGAGTTATGTTGCCTTCACATACTATCAGAATTATCGTAAATACAAGTTTCCTAATCGGAAATTGGACATGAGCGGCCTCTCAAGTCATATTTACTACTGGGAAGTCCTCTTCCAGACAACAATTTACAGATAATGTACTCACCCCCTTGTCGTCCAACATGTTCATGTCTTTCTTTCTTCAGTCGTAAAGAAATTATGTTTTTTCGAGGGAAACATTTCAGGATTTTTCTCCATATAATAGACTGATATGGTGCCCTGAGTTTGAACTTCCAAAATGCAGTTTAAATGCGGCTTCAAACAATCCCAAATGCGGTTGTAAACAATCCCAGTCAAAGAAGAAGGGTCTTATCTAGTGAAACGACCGGTTAAATTAAAAAAAAATACAATTTAAATACTTTTTAATCTCAAACGCTTGTCTTGTCTTGCTCTGCCTGAACTCTGTGTATTCTGGTTCAAGGCAGTTAGGGTATGTCGAAAAAAACTTATTTTCTCCCTTAACTTCAAAAATCATTTCAAAATAATCCTACATCACTGCAGAAGTACCGACCCAGTCTTTGCAAAGTGAACATGCAAAGAAGATCAAACACCCTTAACAAAAAAAGGTAAAACAGCGATATATGACGATTTTCAAAGTTGGGGGAGAACATGAGATGGGAGTTTTTCAACATTACTGTCATGAACTGGAAAAAAAACAGTTGAGCCAAAGTAAGACAAGACAAGCGTTTGACATTAAAAAGTTAAAAAAAACGATCATTTCGCTAGATAAGACCCTTCTTCCTCGGCTGGGATCACTTACAACCACATTTGGGATCGTTTGAACTTACATTTAAACTGCATTTTGGAAGTTCAAACTCAGGGCACCATATCAGTCCATTATATGGAGAAAAATCCTGAGATGTTTCCTCAAAAAAAAATGTTTTCTTTACGACTGAAGAAAGAAAGACATGAACATCTTGGATGACAAGGGGGTGAGTACATTATCTGTAAATTTTGGTTCTGGAAGTGGACTTCTCCTTTAAGAAAATGAACCATGGTTTTAATTTGAAAGTGAAAACATTGTTTGATAAGTGAGACCTCTGACTGAAGCCCTTGAAAATCAAAAAAGTAGTGCTTGAAAAGTCCTTGAAAGTCCTGGTATTTCATTTTACAGTATTTGTATGAGCGTAGACTTTACCTTTACCATGTTAAAATCGATGTTACACAGCCACTACTTCATGCCTAAGGGATAAGTATAAGGGCTTTGCAAAAGTATGGTTGGTAGTTACATGTTTTAACATTGACATCTGCACCTTATTGATTAATTGTGCTATAATCGTAAAATTTTACTAACATTCACCTTTAGGTTCACATAAATCACAGCCTCTCTGTAAAACCAGGCTTTACAATGACATAAAAAATCAGATTTTCTAAAGACCCTCTCAAGTGTCAAGTCTTTGGCTAGTTACCATGTGTTACCTTCCTCAGACAGCATGCCAAATATGCATTGCTATACTCTGGCTTATTATATGTAAGCGTGAACTTGTGAATTAGTAATTAGGTTTCTTTATGCTAAAAGATAGTATTAAAACTTTCTTTGCAAAACTGAATCTGAGAAACAACATATATGCAGTAAGCCAACTTTAGATTAGTTTTAGCTGTTTTTTTTTACAGTAGGTATGCCCTTTACAGTGGTAAAATCACTGACATCAAGAGTCAGATTTTCCAAAGCCCCCCTAAAGTGTCAAGTTTTTGGCTAGTTTACCAAGTTCAGCTGTTGTAGAGATAAATGTTAACAGTCAGCTAGCAATTATGCTAACAGATTTTAAAAACTTCTTTTGATTGACAAAAAAGTGTTTCTGAATGGATAAAAAAGTGTTGTACGCTCCCCTGGCCCTTTTTTCTTGCTGTTTATGAACACCGGTTTGATTTCTCAAGACGGTAATTTTAGTGAAATCTGTCAGGTAGCAGGGGCGTTTTGTGCGTCTTATTATAAAACTGCTTACAGCACCTTCAAATCAAGAACTTTTTAATCTCCACAGACACTGTATTGCAAAAACAGTTTCTTTGCTAAACCGACGTGTTCTAATAAACATTCTTCTGGCATTTATATAAAATGTTTCCTGCAGCACCCTGCGGAGGCCATTTCACCGCTCCGGTGGGAGTCATTCTGTCCCCGGGGTGGCCTGGCTACTACAAAGATTCCCTGAGCTGTGAGTGGGTCATCGAGGCCGAGGTGGGACGCTCCATCAAGATAAGCTTTGACAGGTCTGTTGGATAGCTCTGAGAATAGCAACACACAGAGGCATTATTTGGATTCATGTCTGGAGGCATCAGCTCTCCAAGGCGACAAATCATTTCGGCACATATCATGTTAGAAAAAGCAGAAGTAGCAACGTTTTCATAGCCGTCTTCATCCGGGGTCCTTTGGGTGTGAAGGCCGCGTGGGGTTTTATAAAGTCTCAATGTAACAGCCTGCCGAGTTAATAAAGTATAATGTCAAATGTAATTGAATCATAAGCCTCGGCCGATCGCGGCAAAGTTCACATGTAGAAACGTCTGAAGGATGCTATTGCTTCCGAGTAATGTTTGTCATAGAGGATAGACTTAAAGCGCAAGGGAGATGGTCACCATTAGTGTCTATATAAATGATTACATACTGTTATGTCGACGGGCTTGATCCATACGTGCACCGTTCGCCGTATAAATCTATCGCTGAGCGTGGTGCCCATCGAGGCCGTCTGTGAAAGGAAAATGGAATTAATCTATATCTAGTTACAAATGGTTGCCTTTATTTCATTAGCACTGCAATGCTTCCCTTGAGTAGGGCATTGAAATAGCATCAGATCTGGAGTTTGATCTAACAGACTCCTGGGAGCAGACGCCTCGAGATGTATCACAAAAGCAGAGGACTCGACTGGGCGAGCAGAGATTGGGTTTTTCCCGCAGTGGGGTTGTTGGCTTTTCACCGAAAACATTTAAATTCTGCCATCGTTTACGAACCCTTGTGTACACCAATCCTGTAGGACTTTCTTCTGTAAAATGCAAAAGGAGATATTAGGTTAAATGCGTTGGCTGCTCTTTTCTGTGAAACATTAATTAAATATATTATTTTATTATTTTCATTATTTTAAGGTATTAGGGCTGCCCCCTAATAGTCGACTAACTGTTAGTTGACCAGAAGAGGCTTGGTTGACCAAAATTTTATTAGTTGCTTAGTCGCAGAAAAAAAAATTCAAAATCCACAGGAAGTGTGGATGAAAGTGTGGCTGAATAGTGGCGTACTTAGTGCTAATACAGATAAAAGTAATACATCTTTCGAATCTGTAAAGACTCTGTTTGTTTGTGTGCACGCACAATAAAATCGAAACGTTGCGCATTTGTAAAATAATGAAAGCAAACAGGATGCACTTTCTGCCGTCTCAGTCTCTGTGAACTTGAGCGTGTCAAGAAAAAATTAACCGAAACTCTGTGTACTTGCCTTACAGACACAATATACAGTATCTATAGAGAGCAAAATGTCTACTTTCAAATAAATCAATTCAAATGGTAAACAAATATTCTCAGATTATGTAAACCACATGAAACATGCATATAGGCGAATCACTACTGCGGAGATACCGAGTCAGAGTCACTGACTTCACCTCTTAAAGGAGAAGTCCATTTACAGGTATTGTACTCATCCCCTTATCATCCAAGATGTTCATGTCTTTCTTTCTTCAGTTGTAAAGAAATTGTTTTTTGAGGGAAACATTTCAGCATTTTTGTCCATAATAGTGGACTTATATGGTGCCCCGAGTTTGAACTTCTAAAATGCAGTTTAAATGTGGCTTTAAACCATCCCAAATGCGGTTGTAAATGATCCCAGCAGAGGAAGAAGGGTCTTATTTAACGAAACGATTGGTTATTTTCATAAAAATAATACAATTTATATACTTTTTAATGTCAAGCACTTGTCTTACTCTGCCTGACCTGTTTTTTTCCCGTTAATGACTGTTAGGGTATATCTCATGTTCTCCCTCAACTTCAAAATCGCCCTATATCACTGTTTTACCTTTTCAGTTAAGGGTGTTTGATCTTTTTTGCATGTTCACTTTGCAAAGACTGGGTTGGTACTTCTGCAGTGATGTAGGATGATTTTGAAATGATTTTTGAAGTTGAGGGAGAAAATACATTGGGAGTTTTTCGACATAACCTAACTGTCTTGAACCAGAATACACAGAGTTCAGGCAGAGCAGGACAAGATGAGCATTTGAGATTAAAAGGTATTTAAATTGTATCGTTTGAACTCGCATTTAAACTGCATTTTGGAAGTTCAAACTCTGGGCACTGTAGCAGTCCATTATGTGGAGAAAAATCCTGAAATGTTTTCCTCAAAAAACATAATTTCTTTACAACTGAAGAAAGAAAGACACGAACATCTTGGATGACAAGGGGGCAAGTACATTATCTGTAAATTATTGTTCTGGAAGTGGACTTTTCCTTTAAAATACTCTTGTCAGTTTTGCTCTTACAGATAAAAGTAATACATCTTTCGAATCGGTAAAGAATTGACATTTGTTTGTGTGCACTCACAATAAAATCAAAACGTTGTGCTTTTGTAAAATAATGAAAGCAAACAGGATGCGCTTTCTGCCGTTTCTTGAGCGTGTCAACAAAAAAATAAAAAAACTCAGTGTACTTGCCTTACAGACACAATATATCCATAGAGAGTGAAATGTACACTTTCAAACAAAGCAATTCAAATGGTAAATGAATATTCTCAGATTATGTAATCCATATGAAACATGCATGCAGGCGAATCACTACTGCAGAGATGATGAGTCGCCGACTTCATCTCTTAAGCCGAAAACAAAGAAAGCACTAGTTTATCAATACATTATTAATATATTAATGCAGCCTCCTTTCTGTTTTTCCCAACAAATTCATAATCATTATTTCTGCTGGTGTGCTGTACAAGCTTTGTGTGAGTGCTTGAGTGCTTATTAGGCTGTGTAGGCAATTAAAGGCTCATTATTATGATTTAAATGGTTTATTAATAAATGTGATTAGTCAACTAATGCTTAAAATGAACGACTACTAGTCGACGAGAAAAATCTACCTAAGTTATGATTTGTTTGAGAAACAGACAAATTCATCAAGATGCAATATGGCAAATTTTATGTTGATTTTGTATTTTTAATAATTCGTTTTAAGTGAATTTTTAAGTGAAACGCAGCCTAAATTTTAGCATCTTTCCAGTATATAGACTAAAATTTAAAATTTAGGTGTTTTATACTTTTTACACATTTAATGTACAGTATGGATATACATTTATTTAAACATTGTTATTCACTGAAACTTCCCCCCTCTACAACTCAAAATGTATTGTTAATAAAAAAAAAATATTATAAGCTTAACATATTATTTTAGTTCATCTCTCTCTCTCTCTCTCTCTCTCTATATATATATATAATGTGTCTCTGGAACACAAAACCAGTCATAAGGGTCATTTTTTTCTAAATAAATAAGCTTTCTATTGATGTATGTTTTGTTAGGATAGGACAATATTTGGCCGAGATACAACTATTTGATAATCTGGAATCTGAGAGTGCAAAAAAATCTACATAGTGAGAAAATTGCCTGTAAAGTTGTCCAAATGAAGTTCTTAGCAATGCATATTACTAATCAAAAATTAAGTTTTGATGTATTTACAGTAGGAAATTTACAAAATGTCTTCATGTAACATGATCTTTAATTAATATCCTAATGATTTTTGGCATAAGGCAAGTTTATAATAATCAAGGTCTGAAAGCACTATAAAATTATCATTTTTATTATTATAAATTATGTAAGACTAGAGCATCCACATTCCAAGTTCTTTAAAATCATGTCATCATTATGTTATAGAGCAAAAATCTATAATTTTGACCCATACAATGTATGTTTGGCTGTTGCTACAAATATACCCATGCTACTTATGACTGGTTTTGTGGTCCAGGGTCACATATATATAATTTCAAATTAAAATATATTACATTTTGCTCTATAACATAATGATGACATGATTTTAAAGAACTTGGAATGTGGATGCTCTAGTCTTACATAATTTATAATAATAAAAATGATAATTTTATAGTGCTTTCAGACCTTGATTATTATTATATACACGTTCACTGTTTGGAAGAGAGAAGCTAGGACATTATGTAAAAAGTGTTATTTTACTGAAAACAGAAAGCCATACAGATTTGGAACAACATGAGAGTGAGTAAATGCCCGTATTTTCATTATTAGCTCAACTATTCCATTAAAGCAAGCTCACTGCAGCAAATCTGTGTTTATTCGCACATCACAAAGCAGTTTGATCCCATCAATAAACAGCAGCGTGAACACTGGCTGCGCCTGTGACTTCTCATTAAAAGAGGCGGTCAATGAGGAACAGTTGGGCAGCCATGGGTAATGAGCTGTGTATGTGTTTGTGTGTGTGGATGGAAACACATTTCACGTTGTAATTTTTATTATCTCTTTTCTTTGATCTGTTTTCTTTTTTTTTTCCCGGCAGGTTCCAGACAGAACTCAATTATGACTTTCTAGAGGTTCACGATGGGCCTAATCTCCTCTCGCCCCTAATCGCCTCTCTAAATGGCACCCAAGTCCCTCAATTCCTGTTCAGCAGCAGCAACTTCCTGTATCTTCTCTTCACCACCGATAACAGTCGCTCTAACAGTGGCTTTAAGCTCTTTTATGAAAGTGAGTCAGGCGTCTTTATAGACCGGGTGCCTTTTGCCTGAGAAATGATATTTCAACCTGAATCCTATCTGTCTCTCCACACAAGCAAACAGCTTGAGGATTTCTCTTTGTAGTATTCTGTCTCACTCTCTCTATTTCTTGCCTATTCTGTCTTTTTCTCCTTCTTTTTCCACCCCATTTTTTCGATTTGGTGTGCCTTGGTCTGGCTTGACAAAAATGCATTTGTATTGCATAGATGCATACAATGCAAATTACATGCTTAATTTGATATTGGTACTGGAGTAAGCAAGTAACATTAACACATGAAGTAATAATAAATATAATTTGCAATGCAATTCAATCCAAAGCAATGCAATGCATATCAGTGCAATGCAGTGCAATGCAGCGAAATGCAATGAAATGCAATGTAATGCAATGTAATGCAATGTAATGCAATGTAATGCAATGTAATGTAATGCAGTAAAAAGCCATTTTTAAGTAAGTTTACATAGTTTTTTATTTGCCTTTAATGCACAATAAAAAGAAACTGTAAATTAAATTGACTATCTCTGTAACTAAATTATGTAAAATAATCTCATTTTGTGTTCGTTGTGCTTCAGGCGTCACTCTGGACACTCACTCATGTTTGGATCCCGGCGTGCCCGTAAATGGAATACGTTACGGGCAGGACTTGGCCATCGGCTCAGTGGTGTGGTTTGGCTGCGAGCCCGGATACAGACTGAGCCACGAGGAGCAGTTGGTCTGTGAGAAGAACCACTGGTGGAGCCACCCTCTGCCGACATGTGACGGTAAGCTGTCATCTCAATTACACGTCTCAATTAGACTAATTAACGCTGCTCATTTAAACGCTTCTGTGATTTCTACATTCACAACAATTTCAAGAATATTCAGTAGCATTTTAATTGAAGTCTGGCTGTATATGCGTGTATAATTCTCATCACGTTCGATTCAGACTGCAAAACTACATCTCATCTAAAACGTAATTTCTCTGACAGCAGGAAACATCAGTTCTGAATAAAACCAGTTTTGTTGAAACTTAAATCAGTGTAATTGCTGACTGATTATTTGTATAACAATTTATTTAAAGATACACATTCAGAACATAAAAATAAGTATGGTGCCAAAAATTGTATTATATATTTAGGACCTGTTATTGTCTAGCGTCAAAAGAATAATTAAAGGAGTCATTAAGGAACTGGAATCATAATGATTCCCTTCCCAATGTTTTATATATAGAGGCTTCAACTTGAGTGTTACTGCATATTCTATTCTTAAAAATTCTGTGAGCCTGAGTTCTCAAAGTTTTGTCTTTTTTATGAGCAGCTGTGGCACTATGAGAGCTGACAAAAGTCTCAGTCTATTCAGCTAGGCATAATTGTCAGCATAAGTGTGAATTATAAACCAGAAGAATCCCCTAGTAATGTTTGGTTTGCTACCAGACTTCCGACCAATACTTTGAACTCTCTGTCAAGATATCTAGTACTTGTCTCGTTCCTAAAACTTTCTTCAAGTAAGCGTGAAACTGCCATCCGCAAACTGTTTTGCTCGTATAATGTGACATTTCTGAATGACACAAGAAGTTCAAGGAAATAAAATGTAGAAGCGGACTTGATTTTATCTGTCAGGAATTGATTGGTTCAGGAGAATTCGCACTCGCAAAACATTTTTTATTTAGAATAACAATAAGACCAGGAACTTTAACAAGAAAGTAAACAGGGTCCTTTTTGTTGTCTTTAACCTTCCGGTAAAATATTCATGTTTCCGAAAGGGCACTCTTAGCAGGTCTGGCCCATTTGGCGTATTCATTTTTAATGACTTCATGTCATTCTGAATTAACTGAATATGGAGGAAATATTTTGGGTGCTTCACGGTGCCGGAGGGAAGAAAGAAAAAGATTTAGGCAGATGTTGAGCCCGAGGCGCTAGACTCTTTTATCGTCTCACGGGGAGTGACGCTGACATTCATTATCATTAAAGGTGAAGTCGCTGAGGAAATCTGCCTTCATTCCTTGAATTCTGAAGTTCAGGTCTTAGTTTGGACATCTCAAAAAGCACTGACTGTGACTGCATCCCAGTTTGCATACTCTGGCTCTGCTCCAAAACTTTGTGGCATTTTAAGGCACAAGTGTGCTCGAGTAGCTTCATTATGCAGCCTTCTAGAATACCTTCTTTTTGTCAAGTATACTAAGGCAGAATAGTTTATGGATTAAGCAGTCCCAAAATGCATTGTGAAGAACTGGTGAGATGGTGGTTGAATCTGGACATGGCTATACTTACAGTTTATTTAGGATAATAATCGTGGTAAACGTAGTGTTGCATTGTTAGCTTAGCTATATGCTAATATATACAGTTGAAGTCAAAAGTTTACATCCCCCTTTCAGAATCTGCAAAATGTTAATTATTTTACAAAAATAAAGGGGATCATACAAAATGCAGCTTGTTGGTTATATTTAGTAATGACCTACATAAGATGTTCACAAGAGAAAATAATAGTTGAATTTATAAAAATGACTCTGTTCAAAAGTTTACATACACTTGATTCTTAATACTGTTGTTACCTGAATGAATTTTTTTTTTGTTTGTTTGTTTAGTGATAGTTGTTCATGAGTCCCTTGTTGGTCCAGAACAGTTAAACTGTCTGTTGTTCTTCAGAAAAACCCTTCATGTCCCACAAATTCTTTGGTTTTCCAGCATTTTTGTGTATTTGAATGTGAAGATCAGGGTACATTTTAACTTATTTTGTCTTCTGGGAAACATGTAACTATATTCTGTAACCTCTGAAGGGCAGTACTAAATGATATTATATTTAGGCAAAATAAGAAAAATGTACACATCTTCATTCTGTTTAAAAGTGTTCACCCCCTGGCTCTTAATCTATGGTTTTTCCTTTTGGAGCATCAGTGAACGTTTGAACCTTCTGTAATAGTTGCATATGAGTCCCTCAGTTGTCCTTAGTGTGAAAAGATGGACCTCAAAATCATACAGTCATTGTTGGAAAGGGTTCAAATACACAAAAATGCTGGAAAACCAAAGAATTTGTGGGACTTGAAGAATTTTTCTGAAGAACAGCAGGCAGTTTAACAGTTCAGGACAAACAAGGGACTCATGAACAACTATCACTAAACAACAACAACAACAAAGAAAAACTTACTGTATGCCCCTAAAATGCAAGATATTGGGAGGAAAATGCCCCTGTATGGGTTTGATATGATATAGTTAAAATGTTTCACACAAGCAATGAGTGCAATATTGCAGGAGTGCTGTTTTTGTTACAAATAGCACAAGTGCAAGTAGTTCAATGAATAAGAACATAATATTTTGTTATATTTTAGACACAATATTGTATGTTTTTGCTTAGTTTTGCCAACGCAAATATTACCAATTAAAGCCACCGCAGAACTGTTGTGCATCTCCAAGCAAGGCAGCAATGATTCAGTGGCTCATTCGTAACGAGAGCCATTGACTTCTTTCCTGAATGAATCAGCCATTTGAATGAATTGAATGAATGAATGATTGTGATTGAGTGATTAAGACATTTACTGCGACCTACTGGCTGTTTTAGTTTCTTATGTATAGTATCATTTCATTAAAAATAATTAAAAAAAAAAATCTGAAAATAAAAAAATCTATATTAAGTAGGAACTAATAAAAGGGTTACCTCACCCCACAATTATTTGTATTATCTGTTTATTCACCATACTGTGTAATTAATTTGATTATATATGTGACCCTTGTCCACAAAACCAGTCATAAGGGTCATTTTTTTAAAAAGCTGAATAAATAAGCTTCCTGATGTATGGTGTGTTAGGATAGGACAATATTTGGGCAAGATACAACTATTTGAAAATGTGGAATGTGAAGGTGCAAAAAAATTTAAATATTGAGAAAATCTCCTTTAAAGTTATCCAGTTCTGAGCCATGCATATTACTAATCAAAAAAATAAGTTTTGATATATTTACAGTAGGAAATGTACAAAATATCTCCATGAAACACGATCTTTACTTAATATCCTAATGATTTTTGGCATAAAAGAAAACTAAAATGATCATTTTGACCCATACGATGTATTTTTGGCTATTGCATGTAACCATGTTTTGTGGTTACATGCAATGTTTGTATGTAAAGTACATACTTTTAGTGTGCTGTAAAGTAATGTCAAATTGATGCAGCCCTACATCTCTGAATTAAAGCAGCGCTTCAGTATTGTGCAGATCTAAAGGACTCCATTTCCCACCCAAAGCGTTTTCATTCAAGCACTTTTGTTTGAAAATGTTAGCTCAGTTTCAAAATGATTTTCTGTTTGATTTCATGTTGTTATCTCTTGCTGTTTGTTAGTTCTCTCAGTCAAGTTTTAGCATGAGCCTAAAACGTATTTCTTTAGTTTGTCCATTACTCAAGATCTATATTTGCCCCAGTCAATAGCCTAAGCCCTGCCGAGATAATGCCACCAGCCTATTTCAGCTTTTGGTTTAGCAGAAGAACCTATGATAAGGTTTCTTGAGACACCTTGAGTCACTTTCAATTGACAGATTGTGTTCAGAAGAAACACAATTAGAGATGAGCCGTGAGTTTCAGATTTTCTGATTGCACTTGCGTCACCAAGAGTTTACCCGATGCATGTGATTGTCTTGCCAATTTGTTCATCTGCAGTGTCACTCCAACATTTCATTGGCACAACATTTAGCTTTGTTAGTATGCTTTAAAATGTATCCAATTTCACTCTGTCGTTTGGACATAAATCTGAAATATTTTATAAAAAAGAATGTGATGAATATGAAGTACTTTTTACTTTTACATTATTTATGCATTTGGCAGACAGTTTTGTCTTATGTATTTTTCTAAACGACTTCATGCATTACTATCTTTCATTATTTATCTGTTTATTTAATTTCTCATCTGCAGTGTGCACAAATTTCATGTAAATTACCACATTCATGTCAATGCACCAACGCACCGTTTTACAAAAAGAGCCCAACAAAGCAGAATTAATTTCTTTTGTAAATCATTTGTAAAACCATTCTTACATAAATTGCTGTATTCAGTTCAGTGTGACATTTTGCATGAATATTGGACCATTCCAAACACAAATGTCTGTGCAAATCGTTTAGAAAACTGTTCTTACCTAAACTGTTACGTGAGGAAACCATTCTGACTTAAAATTGCTTTTAACAATGATTTTGCTCTTGGTTTTACAAATGATTTGCACAAAATTGTTATTTATACATCATTTATGCAGACACTTTTGTAAGCTTATTTTTTTTTTTAAATGGGCTAATGCATTCCCTGGGAATCAAACCCATGATTTTGATTGTTTGAGCTACAGGAATGATCTTTTATCTCAATGACGTGTGTTGACTTTTTTTGTGCAATTAGAGTTTCTGTAATTCACTATTATCAGGAGTGTTTGCTAAGCCAAGCATCATTATTACTTTTGCTCTTATACTGAGATTTGAACAAACTTCTTAAACTTAACTCATCCCACACTTTTGTGTGAAAATAAATGCACAGACATGCATCAAAGAAGAATGCCATCGAGACCTGTAGTTGGACTCTTCCGACTCAAGCCAGTGAGCAACCACTTTGAAACGGCATAGCAATACTCATGCAATCATCCATAACCTCCTAGCACCATGGCAGAGAGTTTTGCATGGACAGTAGTACTCACTCATTTTCTTAGGAAAACTTTTATAGACAAAGTAAAGTGGTTTTGACCTTTGCTGGAGACAACGGCAGGTGGAAAGTAGCTCAGAGTAGAAGAAATTCTCGTTACTCTCGTTAACCTTTCGGTGGTATTTTTACTTCCGGTGAAGGTTACTCTGCTCTTTGAATTCCCTCAGCTGAACACTGCTTATCTCAACAGAATTCCTGAAAGCGGAGCACTGAAAGATGATACGAGAACAGTTGCATATGTGCTTCCTGTAAAGTTTCAGATCTTTTTTAAGATTCCGCACGTGTCTTCCTGCAGCTCTGTGCGGAGGCGATGTCCGGGGCCCGGAGGGCATCATCCTCTCTCCTGGCTTTCCAGAGCTCTATCCCAACTCATTAAACTGCACGTGGACTCTGGAGGTCAGCCATGGCAAAGGTATGTACATAGGAGATTTCTTTTTATGCTATCAGTAGAAGTTAAGAGCTTGCTTTTGACATCAGATCTGTCAAAGATCATTTTTTAGGTGTCTGTCAACACATACGAGTGTGTATTTTTTTTTTACTGAACACACACAGTGTGTGCTATACAAATGTATCTTTTATCCACTGAATGTGTGGAACTTGATTTAAAGGGGTCATTGGATGCTAAGTTCACTTTTTCATGTTGTTTGAACATTAATGTGTGTTGGCAGTGTATGTACACATTTACCCTATAATGAAAAAAATCCATGCAGTGGTTTTTAATTAATCTGTAAAAATAATATCCCCTTTTTCAAATCGAGCCATTCTGAGATGCCTGTCGTTGTGGCGTCACACTGACAGAGGCCGCTCCCACGATAGTTGATTGACATGAGCGTCTTACCTCAGATCAGCTGTAACAGTCCGCCCTCTTTGTTTCGATGCCAGAGCAGGGATGTAAGTTAGACAAGAATATCTCTGATTGAGCGATTGAGGTGTTGTGTTGCTGGATGTAATAATGAACATAATGATCGTCATTTACTCCCGACATCTGAGCCGCTGAAGATGTAGTAGATTAGGTTTGTTTGTGAAGGGAATGCGCCTACCGATCTACATATATTCGTCTATGTTTGCGCAAATGATTCATGATCCAGCTTCACTTATAGCAGAAGTGAGTATAAGGGGTTTTTTTTTTTTTATGAATCTTTGCGATCGCCTTTCCTAATAAAGTGCTAGTTAGCAAGTTTAGCGGCGAAACAGGCTAAATGCGGCTAAAGTAAACAGACTCTCATTCCACAGAGAGAAGAGAGGAGTGGGATCTGCATTTAAAGCAGCCTCGACCAGAATGAGATGATTTTTGCATAGCTGATTTTGGCAAGGTAAAAAGGGTGTTTTTTTACACCACCATTGAGAATTTTTAACCAAAGTAAAATATAGACTTTTCATTAAGACCCTAAAGAATCATATCAACTGGGCATCCGATGACCCCTTTAAAACTTCTAGTTTTGTATCTTTATTTTAATAAATCAATATCCATTCTGAAATCCCAAGACAGTTCTTTTAGTCTGCTGTTTCAGTTAATACATGAATTAAGCTTCACTGAACACTGGAAGTCTAATCTTTTAATTTCTGACAATTTTATTCAGAAATTCAAACAATAAATACAAATTTGACACTCTTTGAAAGATGCTGTATAGGCTCCTCAGTTCAAACAACGAAGCGGCGCATAAATGAATACAATAATTCCTTCCTCTTTACTACTAGTTATAACACGAAATAACCATGAATGAACACCTCATCTCTTTATTTATTTATTTTCGATTGCACCAAATTTGTAAGTTTTTTTTTTTTTTTTTTGCAAGAATAACATGAAATTAAAAAAAAAAATGAATTAATTAATTAAAAAATACTGTGGTTTATCTGACATTAAAATGATGCATTTTATGCACCCCAGTGTCATTCTAATTTGATGTGCTGTTAATTTTTTGCAGTTGAACTGTTTTCTATTCAACTAAGCTCCAAAAAAGGTCAAAAATCATCAATGAACCTTTTTTTGACTAAACTATTCCTTTAAGGTCAGCATAATGCGTTAGATGACACATCCTTCTGACTGAAAGCATCTGCAATACACACAATTTTATGTCAATTGTTGTATTCAGTTTGATGTAATAGTTTATGAATAGAGCCGGCCATTCTGAACAAAGCGAATTTAATTTTTCTACTAATCATTCATAAACCATTGCTGCATAAATTTACATAATCAGTTCAGTGTGACAAAAGTTACAAAAACATTGAGATACACAACTGTTTGTAAAACATTTTTACTTAAATTCTGAAAGGATAAATTCATTCTTAACTAAATGCTGTATAGGCATTAACTGAGATGCTGTGTAGGCTCCTCAGTTCAAACGACAGTATGGAGCATAAATGAATATGATAATTAATTTATTTATCTGCGATTGCACCAAATATTTTTTTTTTTTTATTTATTTATTTTTTTGCAAAGAAAAAAAAATACAGTAGTTTATCTGACATGAAATTATGCATTTTTTGCACCCCAGTGTCATTTCAATCTGATGTGCTGTTATTTTTTGTAATGATGTGAAATATTTGTACAAAACTTTTTTTCTATTCAGCTAAGCTCCAAAAAAGGTCAAAAACATCAGCGCAGAACATAAATGTATATAATAATTATTATTTTTTTTTTTATTTATTTATTTATCTTCGATTGCACCAAATATTTTTTTGCAAAGAATAACATGAAATTTAAAAAATAATAATAATACAGTACTTTATCTGACATGAAAATTATGCATTTTTTGCACCCAGGGTCATTCCAATCTGATGTGCTGGTATTTTTTTTATTTTATTTTTTAAGGAAAAATGTGAAATATTTTTACAAAACTGTTTCTATTCAACTAAGCTCCAAAAAAGGTCAAAAATCATCAACATAGTAAAACTTTTTTTTTGACTAAACTATTCCTTTAAGGTCAGCGTGATGCATTAGATGACACATCGTTCTGATTGAAAGCATCTGCAATACACAAAATTTTATGCCAATTGTTGCATTCAGTTTGATGTAATAGTTTACGAATAGAGCCGGCCATTCTGAACAAAGCAGACTGAATTTTTCATTCATAAACCATTGTTTCATGAATTTACATAAGCAGGGCATTAACTGAGATGCTGTATAGGCTCCTCAGTTCAAACGACAGCGCAGAGCATAAATTAATGCGATAATTCCTTCCTCTTTACTACTAGTTATAACACAAAATAAACATGAATGAACATCTCATGTCTCATGTAATGCCTCAATTAGTGTTTCGACTGCAGAAGATGGCAAAAAATAGCTTGTGAGCAATGTCATGTAGCATTGCATTCACCTCAGACCAGCAATTCAGTAGAGCATTTCACCAAATATATGCACTGTTTTTGCCAATAAATTCATTATATTTTACATTACCTGTTAATGATGTCTTAATTATTTAATGCATGTTTAAATTAATCTAGCATGAAAACAAGTTATGACAGCCACTGTGGAAATTATTATATTTAAATAACTAACTAGAGTTGAAACATCAGTTGATGTAGAAATGCCTTATGTGCAATTCACATGTTTGCATATCATTTTGTGTTAAATATTATATCTAAATATAATTGCAATTGAATGTTACATGCTCTGTTGTTAATCATAACCTTTAATATTATAGTAGTAATAGGGCTCACTATATAGCTGATACAGATTTCTACATCCTTAATTTATTGAAAGACAAAGCCATGATTTCTCCATTTACACTTTGTTTCCTTAAAGATTCCAAGTCATTTATTTTGACATGATGCATCCTGCTGAGGAAGTAAATAAAGGGTGTCCTCGTCTGATAAATCTTCTTCTCAGGTGTGCAGTTCACGTTTCATGCGTTTCACCTGGAGGATCACCATGACTACCTGCTCCTGACGGAGAACGGCAGTTTTGCGCGGCCCCTCGCCCGGCTCACCGGTTCGCAACGACCCCCGCCAGTCAACGCCGGGCTCTACGGCAACTTCAAGGCTCAGCTTCGCTTCATTTCAGACTTTTCCATCTCCTTCCAGGGTTTTAACATCTCATTCTCAGGTGAATGAATCAGTGTATCCCATGTGAATTTATCGGCCATTTTAACTGATTGATTGATTGATTCTTACGTGTATGTATTTATTAATTTATTTATTTATTCATTCATTCATTCATCCTTTATTCTAACTTGAGTTTATTTAGTAATAGGTTGTTTGCACATGACGTCATTGCTGTGGCGCGAAATGCAGCTGGAGGGCAGGAAGTGATATTTCTCCATAGGAATCACTAGCAGAAACTCAAAAATGCCTATGTTTTGCTTTGTTTATGGATGCTCAAATCGGTCAAACCGAGAAACCACAAAATATCTTTTATCATGTATGAAAATATGCTGTTCAATAGGGCGGAAAGGCATAAACTTGACTGAAAAGCTCAGGAAAAAGTGGCTTGTAAACCTCCGTCTGTGGTCAGGAGGAGAGTTGGATAATGCTTGTGTGTGCAAATGGTTAATAAAAGATTAATAATATTAAGATGTAAAGAAATATATAAATAGATACAGGGCGAGACAGTGAGAATTCACCTAATGCTAAACGCCACACGTAGACACAATGTAAGATATTATATTTGTAGTTCCGAGAGCTGAGAAACGTATAAACAGAAAATCACAACATATGTTGGATGTGATCCTTATGTTATGAAGAGGAGTGATTTTTCAACTAAATTGAAATAGCTGCCTCAGTTGCCTGTCATCGAGGCGGTAGAAATAAGCTACGCAACTAAGCCTGATAGCAAACAAACTCTTTCGAAAGTGATTCCTACATTTATATGAAGGATGCAGGATATATGTCACTCCTAAAACTACTGATGTACAGGGTTTTTGGCCATTGGTCCTGTTAGCAGCATGTAAAGCGAAACTTTTTCAAATTCTGAATTGATTATAGCCTAGAAAGTGAGCAAATAGCCCTTTCATATAGTCACTAAAAAGTTGTGACTCACTTCAATTTATCGCACAAGGTTCAATTGTAATCAACTGCAAATATAATATCTTATTTGCATTGCATGTACGTGTGGCATTTAGCATTGAGTGAATTCTCACTGTCTCACCCTGCATCTATTTATATATTTCTTTATATCTTAATATTATTAATCTTTTATTAACCATTCGCACACACAAGCATTATCTGACTCTCCTCCTGACCGCAGACGCAGGTTTACAAGCCACTTTTCCCATTTTTTTTTCAGTCAATTTCTGGCCTTTTCCTCCTTATGAACAGCAAACGTTCATACATGATATAAAAATAAAATTTCTAGATTTGACCGATTTCCATAAACAACTGAAAACATAGTCATTTTGAGATTCTGCTATTGATTCCTATAGAGAAAAATCACTTCCTGCCCTCCAGCTGCATTTCACGCGTCCTCAGAATCACGTGATTGCAAACAACCTATTCATTCATTCGTACTTTTAGTTCATTTATTTATTCTTTATTTATTTATACTTTTATTCTTACTTGATTTTATTTTTTTTATTTACTTATTCTTACTTGTATTTATTTATTTATCCATCCTTTTATTCTTTGATTTTATTTCTTTATTTATTTTAGTAATTTATTTATTCTTTTAATTTTATTTGTTCTTTTATTTATTTATTTATTTATTTATTTATTCATACTTGATTTTATTTATTTGTTTAGTTATTATTCACTTATTTATTTATTCTTTCTTGTATTTATTTATATTTTTATTCTTTCATTTTTATTTATTTGTTTAGTTATTAATTCATTATTAATTTGTTTGTTTACTTATTT
This sequence comes from Cirrhinus mrigala, assembly GCA_036247105.1. Classification (NCBI taxonomy): domain Eukaryota; kingdom Metazoa; phylum Chordata; class Actinopteri; order Cypriniformes; family Cyprinidae; genus Cirrhinus; species Cirrhinus mrigala. The sequence continues at coordinate 5,115,609 of CM070022.1, forward strand.
ATTTATTATTCTTGTATTTATTTATTTATTTATCCTTTTATTCTTACTTGATTTGTTTGTTTGTTTGTTTGTTTATATTTTATTTATTTATTATTTGTATTTATTTATTTATCCTTTTACTTGATTTTATTTATTTATTTATTTATTTATTTATTAAATTGCACCAAATCTCCCCCTCACACACCTTTTTTTTTTTTTTTTTGGGCAAAGAATAACAGGAAATTCTAATAGATACAGTAGTTTATCTGACATGAAATTTATCCATTTTTTTCACCCCAGTGTCATTCCAAGCTGACATGCTGCTATTTTTTGAGGAAAAATGTGAAGTGTTTTTAGAAACCTGTTTTCCATTCAACTAAGCTCTAAAGAAAGGTCAAAAATCATCAACAGAGCAAAACATTTTTTTTGCTAAATTATTCCTTTAAGGTCAGCATGATGCGTTAGATATCACACAGTTCTGACTAAAAGCATCTGCAATGCACAAAATTTTATGTAAATTGTTGCATTCAATTTAATGTAAGAGTTTATGAATAGAGCTGGCTATTCTGAACAAAGCAAATTGAATTATTCAATTAATTATTCATATACCATTATTGACATAATCAGTCAGCGTTACAATTGATCGTGCAACCATATTTACCTAAATCGTGAAATGGTAAATTCATTCTTACCTAAAAATTGCAAACGTGCCAATATGAAGACTTTGCTAACAGTGCAGAATTAAAATGTTTCTTAAATGAGGGTGATAGCTGTTCCCATCCATTTAGTAGCAGATCTAATAATGAATCTTTATCTGAGGATGATATCGAAGGTTATTCTAGGACAAGAGCAGCCGCTATCGTCATCGGCGCCAACAAGCCTGTTTCTATGAAAAGTCATGGCAGCAATTAGATATAGATGGTTCTTGGTACATTGATAAAGGTAATCAATTGGCAACAGCTTGAGCTTCGTCTCAGTGGCTTATTGAAAGTCTGAGACTTATCAGTGTTGCCGGCAGTCTTCTCGTCAGACTTTAGCGGTGAACTGCTGCCTGATATTAGAGCTGGCTTTGGGCTGCGTTTTTCATTAGTCACAGATCCCCACTGGATCATCCTGCTGCGCTGCACGGTCACCACCGCATACCCACTGGGCACTGGGTTAAACTGGGCTGCCGTCTAATGGAATTAGTTGATGCACCTTTTGACGTAAATGTGGAAAAGAAATCTGTCTGACAGCTAAATATGAGCACATCGTCAAGAAACCGCCAGGAAGCCAGCCAAATACCTGTTTGGGACTGTTACAGTAAATTTTGCTAATACTTTACTTGAAGCCTTTATATATAATGCATTATAAAAGTAGTTGTAATGCATAAATTATTCCTTGTAATGCACCCTATAATGCATTGTATGATCTCATGAATAATTAGAACTACAGTTATATTACATTATAATACTTATCTATTCATTGCTACAGCTTTAGAAAGTACAATGCAAAAGTATTATAACGCTTTTCAACTTTGATTACAATAATTTATGAAATGAAATAATGCATTACAACATACATTATGAATACCTTTAGAATGTATTATGCATGAAGACTATAAAGACTAAGTAAATTATTATCTAACTTTTTAAAAAATGTTTTGAAATAGCAGGCTTTAAAGGAGTAATTTATCCAAAAAATAAAAATTATGCTTTTTTAATGCATTCCCATGTCATTACGTTCCCATATATTGTTGTTAGGTTTTTTTCCCCCCAATAATCTAAATATTAATTATATTTAATACTTTATATTTAACTTTCTTCCATTTAACTAAGCTCTGAAAGTTACCAAATATTAGTCGGATATTAATTAACAATTTTCATTTTGTGTTAGAGATAAGGATGTTATCATTAACTAAAACTGTTTAAATATATATGTAATTATTAACTAAAATTATATTTAAAATTACTTTTTATTTAGTATTTATTTATTTAAAACTATTAAAAAACAGGACAAAACTTTTGTTATTTCAAATTTTGTTACTTTCAAGCAATAGCTGACATTATTATTTTTTTTTTTTTAATTCACAAACTTTTCTCATTTTCTCTTACTTGAAACATTAAAATACCCAAAACAATATAAATAAACTGAAATAAATAAAAAATAAATAAATAAAAACTACAGAATGTACACTTGAATAAAACTACAAAACAAACACATAACAAAATGACTATAAAATTACTATAATTGTGTGTGTATAAATGAAAGATAAAATCTGATGTAAAATATTGTGTATATATATATATGTATATGTATATATATGTATATGTTATAAAATATACTATAAAATTACTATAATTGTGTGTATATAAATTAAAGTGAATAAAACGCAAATAAATCTAATTTAAAATGTTTATATTATATATATATATATATATATATATATATATATATATATATATATATATATATATATATATATATAATTACTATAATTGTAATTTTTTATATAAATACCATAAAATTACTATAAAATATACTATAAAATTACTATAATTGTGTATGTATATAAATTAAAGTGAGGGAAATACAAATAAAATCTAATTTAATGTATTTATCTCTCTCTCTCTCTCTCTCTCTCTCTCTATATATATATATATATATAAAATTACTATAAATTTACTATAATTGTGTATATAAATGAAAGTGAATAAAAAATAAAATGTAAATAGTCTAATTTAAAAATTGTAACTATATATATATATATATATATATTACAGTTACAATTTTTACATTAGATTTTATTTACATTTTATTTTTTATTCACATATATTTATTATTAAAATATACTTTAAAATTACTATAATTGTGTGTATATAAATTAAAGTAAATAAAATGCAATTAAAATCTAATGTAAAAATTGTAACTATATATATACATACATACACACACACACACACACACACACATATATATATATATATATATATATATATATATACATATACATAATAGTATAAAATTACTATACAATTACTATAATTGGGTGTGTTTATAAATTAAAGTGTATATACATAAAATGCAAAATTTAAAAAAAATGATATTTCACTATTATAAATAATACTATTATACTATATATATATATATATATATATATATATACTGTATATTACTATATGCTATATACTAATAAAACTATTATATCTGGTTACAGGGGAAAAAAAAAAAAACAGCCTTCCATTTGGACACTATTAATTTTATTTATTTATTTATTTATTTTCATTTTTGGCTGAACTATTTCTTTTAGGTCAGCGTGATACACTGTTAGAGGACACACTGTTCTGATAGAAAGCCAAGTGGTGAAACGAGCCCATAGGGTTTGGCTCGTGTTTACTGAGCCATCATATACATTAATTAAGGACTGGGGTTATGAATACCCATACAATTATCCAGAAGCCAAGTTCCTGTATTAGCCTAATATATATTCCCTGATGAAAATTGCGGTTGACCTTTTTCTGGTACTGAATATTGATGGGATTGACAGAAGCAGACATGCATAATGTGAAAAATATCAGGCGTGAAACTGCAGACAAAAGCTTGCCACCATTAGCATTCCAGCATTAATGCTGAAAGTTCAAGGATGCGAATTGATATCTTTACATAAGATGAAATCTATTCAATTTCTATACAGCCACAGAGTGACACGGTGGAAGCTTTCATATGCTGAACACATTGTGTATCTAAATAGATTTGATATTAGAGCTCAGAGGAAGCAAAAGTGACAAACAAGCAATTCATGTCGTCGACATCGACCATCAAACTCATCTGAACTCATTTCTCCTCTGCAGCGAGCGCCTGGATCTAATTGAAACCGCAGCTGCGGTCCTACTCTAACCGTTTCTGCATATCATTTACATATGTGGAAATGATTCACACAATTCCTATCATAGCTCTAATTGATTGTTTGAGTGTTTGCAGATAACCCAGGGTAAATGTTCACTCTCTGTTTGCTCTGTGACTCATGATGATAAAACGAGACATTGGTTCAAAACTGAAGTACCCTGCTAAAATAAAGCAGAAAGAAAGCCTGCGTGTCAATTATCAGGAAGAAATTTCAAAACATTTTAATGTAACAATTCTTCTGACAAATACTTGACAATAATTTAAATATTTGCATCATTCATTTTATTATTTATTTATTTACTTTAGGACTGTCAAACGATTAATTGTGATTAATCAGATTCAAAATAGGCAAAAGTTTGAGTTTGCCTAATGTATGTGTGTGCACTGTGTGTAATTATTATGTATATATAAATACACATAAATTAATGTATATATTTAAATGTTATTTATGTACAAAATATTTTTTATTTATATATAATATAAATTCTATAAAAATTATAATAAAAACATACTTGTAAATATTTCTTAAATATCTACATGAATGTGTTTGTATTTAATACATAATAATTACACACAGTACACACACATATATTAGGCAAACTCAAACTTTTATTTTGCGATCAATCATGATTATTCAACAGTCCTAATTTATTTTAGTGCAGTCAAATGATTAATCGCGATTAATCGCATCCAAAATAAAAGTTTTTGTTTATATAATATATGTGTGTGTAGTGTGTATATATGTATACATAAGTACACACAAATGCATGGATATATTTAAGAAAAATATGTTATATTCATATATTAAATATATTTATATATAATATAAATATATGAATTTAAATATATACATGGAAATGTTTTCAAAATATATACTGTATGTGTGTGTGTTTATATATACATAATAAATATACGCAGTACACACACATATATTATGTAAAAAAAATTAATTAATTGTGATTAATCGTTTGATAGCACTACTTTATTTTTAAAGCAACTTTTTATCAGTACATTGAATAAAAATTTGGATTTTTTTCCCCCTGTGATTCTTAAAGGAGCAGTTCACATAAAAAAAAAAATGCTAAAAATTTTACTCAGGCCATACAAGAGATGAGTTTGTTTCTTCATCAGAACAGATTTGTAGAAATTTCATCACTTGCTCACCAATGGATCCTCTGTAGTGAATGGATGCCGTCAGAATAAGAGTCCAAACGGCATCACAATAATCCACAAGTAATTCACACCACTCCAGTTCATGTAAAAAACAAATCCATCATTAAGGCGTTTTAACTTTAAACCATCACTTCTGACATAATATGAGTCCATAATCCATAATAATGCTTTCTGCAGTGAAAAAAAAAATCAATCTCATGTTGTCTTCTAACATCAAAATCCACCAACATTTTTGTTTTTCAATCCACAAGACACTGATGGACTGGAGTGGTGTGGATTACTTGTGGATTATTGTGATGTTTTTATCAGCTGTTTGGACTCTCAATTTGACGGCACCCATTCACTGCAGAGGATCCATTAGTGAGCAAGTGATGTAATGCTAAATGTTTCTAAATCTGTTCCAATGAAGAAACTCAACTACATCTTGGATGGCCCAAGGGTGAGTAAATTTTCTGCACATCAGCAGCTCAGTAGGTTTCAGAACAGAGCCAAAGAGCTTATAATTAATTTCTTTAGTTATTCCTTTTGTTTTTACAGTTTTCATGAATTATGTTTGTCACATCCTGCAAGCTGTTTTACAATAGGTTTTAGCATACAATAAATTTCAACCTGTACAACATAATTCACCAGCAAATGAGGTCAACTGCGAAAGTTTCCGGCTAAACTTTATGCTGTTTGTTTTTTTTTTTTTTTCAGAATATGATTTGGAGCCATGTGAGGACCCTGGTGTGCCCCAGTTTGGCAGGCACAGTGGTGGCAGTTTTGGCATTGGCGACACTCTGACGTTCTCATGTGACCTTGGTTACCGCCTGCAAGGCGCTCGAGAAATCACTTGCCTGGGCGGTGGGCGGCGCATATGGAGTGCACCTCTGCCAAGGTGTGTGGGTACGTGGTCAGCTGCTCTCATTCGCTTGGACATCCAGACTTTGACAAGTCACCATGGTTGCATTCGAGCTCAACGATTCGACTATTGAGTTGTACTGTATTTTCTGAATGGAGTAGTAGCGTACTACTCAAAGCATACTGCACAGTATAATAAATACAACTTATTATATGTATTATACACTGAAAAAGAAATTTACTTAAAAACAATCTTTCACTCTAAAAATTGCTTCTAAATTTCACAAATAGTTACAAGGAAACGGCGAATATTGCATTGAATTAAAAGTGAAAGACTTAAATTGTATTTTCTTGTCAAATATATACTCCAATAATCTTCTAAACGTTTTTCTCAGTGTACTTATAGTATATACATAGTATACAGTAGTCGGCATTTGAAGTGGATGATGAACTTGATGAGCTTTTTTGATCCACTTTAAATGTTGACTACTATATTTAATATATATAGTGTACGCATAGTATATACTTCTTATTACTAATATAGTACTCCGAAAAGCATGCATTTTAAAAGGTGTTGTCCCAGTAGTTGTAACATATGCAAATAAGTTTTTTGTTCAATTTAGTGATTTGCATCTAGGTTTGGAAATAAATATGGTTATTTGTCATTTTTAAAAATACAATTTTGAGTAAAATGTTGTAGACTGAAATAGTAATATTCTTATAAAATGTACTCCAGTAATCTTTCTATGGAAGCTCGTTTCTGCCACTGAACAAAAAATAAAAAAAGGTTATTGCAAATTTTTATCTAACAGTTCTGACTTCAATTTCAAAGCAGACCTTTTCCCTCAGAATTGCATGATATAAACTCACAGTTGCAAGAAATACAGTCAGAATTGCAAGATGACTTTTTTCTCGCAATTGCAAGTTTTCTCAAAATTTCATGATATAAACTTGCAATTGCGAGTTATAAATGTCAGTTTTGAGGGCAGAAAACCCCCAGATGTTCTCAGAATTGCAAATTTATATCTAACAATTCTGACTCAACTCGCAGTTTATATAAACTGATTGATATGAAATATAAGAATTGATATAATCTTGCAATTCTTAGAATTTCAGCTATTTTTCAGGATTGCGATTCTGACTATAACTTGCAGTGCAGATTTAATTTCTTAGAATTGCAAGTTTATATCTCACAATTTTGACTTTGAATTCTGAGAAAAAAGGCAGAATTGTAAGTTTATATCTTGCAATTCTGACTTTATAACTCGCAATGCTGACTTAATTTGTTAGAATTGCGAGTTTACATCTCACAATTTTGACTTTATAACGGGCAAATACAAGTTTTTATCTTAGAATTCTGAGAAAAAAAATCAGAATTGCAAGTTTGTCATGCAGTTCTGAGAAAAAAGGTTAGAGTTGCGAAATGTAAAGTATTGCAAGATGTAAACTTGCAATTGCAAGATAAAAAGTCTAAATTGTGAGATAAAAAGTCACAATTACCTTTTTTTTTATTCAGTGGCAGAAACAGGCTCCCATATCTTTCTTTTATTTATAACTTTGAAAAAAAAAAATTAAGAGTGTACTTATTGTATACTACATACTACTTATTACTAAAATAGTGCTTAAATAGTATCCACTATGAATTGTTAAATTGTTAAAAATACCATTTAAATGGTTTTATTCAATTGTTATCAAATGCAAGTACATTTCATGTTTTTAATTCAGTAATTGGCATCTAATTATGAAAATAAATATGCTTATTTAATTTTTTTTAAATCCAATTTTGAGTACAATTACCCTTTGGCAGTGTAATCAAATAAAGACAAACTCCAAATGATTTTTCTTCATACAGTATGTTGAAAATGGAAAGTCAAGATGAGCGCATTGCATTGATACGGTACTCTAATGCAACTAATGAGTGATCAAATGTTGTTCAAGGTGTTTTTTTTTTAATCTACTGCATGTTTTGGTGGCATGTTGTCTTTCTGTATACCTAGATTTTTGCTTTTTCTTTATTTTCACGCACTGCTGTTCCACTCTATGACTACGGTTCTCCATTGTCCATAGCTGAGTGCGGCTCAACTGTTTCCAAGAACGCCGGTGTCCTGTTGTCCCCAAACTACCCCCGCAATTACGAGAACAACCACGAATGTATCTACACCATTCAAGTACAAGCAGGAAAAGGAATCAACATCTCAGCTAGCACCTTTAATCTGGCTCAAGGTGACGTTCTCAAGGTAAATATTGCTTAAAGACCCAAGTCAGAGTCTGTATGTGCTTGCAACACAAATTTGTTTGATTCTAAAAAGTACCAAAACACTTCCAGTCAACTTTATCAGTTTAAAGTGTTTGAAGAAGTTTCTTCTGCTCACTAAGCCTGCATTTATTTGATCCAAAGTAAAGCAAAAACAGTACAATTTTGAAATATGTTTACTATTTAAAATAACTGTTTTCTGTTTTAATTTATTTTAAAATGTAATTTATTCCAATGATTCAAAGCTGAATTTTTAGCATTGGAGCATTACTCTGGTCTTCAGTGTCACATTATACTTCATAAATCATTCTAATATTCTGATTTGTTGCTCAAAAAAACATTTATTAATAATAAATGTTTTTTTAAGCCACAAATCAGAATATTAAAATGATTTCTGATTATGTTGAAAACAGCGGAGTAGAATTTTTTCTTTGATGAATAGAAAGTTCAGAAGAACAATATTTATCTGAAATAGAAATCTTTTGCAACATTATAAATGTTTTTGGATCAATTTAAAGAATCATTGCTAAATTTCTTTCCCCCAAAAAATTAAAAAATAAAGTGTATAATATAGTGTATAATATTACAAAATCTTTTTTTTAAGGATACATACTGATCTTTTGATCTTTCTTGTCATCAGAGAATCCTGAAAAAAAGTACAGTTTTAAATATTGCTAATAATAATAATAAAAAATGTTTCTTGAACGGCAAATCAGCATATTAGAATGATTTCTGAAGAATCATGTGACACTGAAGACTGGAGTAATAATGCTGAAAATTTTGCTTTGATCACAGGAATAAATTACATTTTAAAATATATTCAAATAGAAAGCAGTAATTTTAAATAGTAAAAATATCTCATAATATTACTGATTTTTTAGATCAAATAAATGCAGGCTTGGTGAGCAGAAGAGAATTCTTTAAAAAATAAAAATAAAAATCTTACTGTTCGAAAACTTCTGATTGGTAGTGTTATTGAAAATGTATTATTTTACATAAAATTCTTTTAACTGCAATGCATATAAATGCTTAAAATGCTTATTGTTTGCTTAGCACCAACCCAGCATTCTGGCAAAGTTATGAACAAACCAGTTCTTCTAGTAACATTAATAGAACATTCACACAAGTTATTTGGTCTTCAATAATGTTAGCACAAAAACACTATTTATGCATTGTTTATAGAACATTTTTCTGATACATTTTAGTTGGGCATTAGTCTAATGTTATGTAGATGTTACTGCTTGCTACTTGTTTCAAATGATTCAGAAAACATTTGAAAGTAACATTACCATAATGTTTGCAGAATTCTAAAAATGTAACATTTTTACAACGTTTAAAAAATTGAATGTAATAACGTTTTCATAATGTTACTAAAACGTTTCTAGAACATATTTTGCTGGGAAACTATAGACTTTTCTTGTCTGTTTTCCTAGTTATACGACGGTCCGGACAACACCGCAGACGTTCTGGGAGGTTTCTCGGGTTCCTCTATGTTGGGTCAGTCATTGACCAGCACGTCAAATCACCTGTGGCTGGAGTTTTTTTCTGATCAAGAGGATACAGCTGAGGGTTTCAAGCTGGTTTATTCCAGTAAGTCTTCTCATACTCTTGCTTTCTTCTACACTCCTTGTAGAAACTCACACACTTTAATCTGTCACAACCAGTCTTAGATTACATGATGTAAGTAGCTCTCCGCAAGCTGTCTCCACGGTGTAGCTTTTATTACCCAGAAGTGAAAATAAAGTCAACCTGCGTTCATCAGGCACTCATTTGAGCTGAGTTCATCTGGGGTGTTAAAATTCTTGTGAAGAGCTCAGAAACTCCTGAAACCAATCGAGTGTCACCCAAAAGCTAACAGAAGCAATAATCGAGTGGGACATGCAGCATCAACAGTGTTTCACTAATATTTTATACTTGATGAGCTTTGATGATAATTAAATTCAGTCTTACCATGACTACAAATGACTGTACTTTTATTAGTCCCATCTGGATTTCATGAAGTTGCAATTAAAAAGGCTTTTCTCGCACAATGCTTCACCGTAATTTACTGATAAATGAGCGTCCGCTGTGGGAATGTGTCTGAACTCTTGCACCCTTGAAAAAATGCCAACATTTTCATGGTCTTCTTAAAGATTTATTCAAAAGTTTGGGATCTGTTTTTTTTAAGAAGTCTCTTATGCTCATTAAGACTGTGTTTATTTGATCAAAAAATCCAGGAAAAATAGTAATATTGTGAAATATTATTGTAATTTAGAATAATTGTTTTCTATTTGAATACGTTTAAAAATATAATTTATTCCTGTGATGCAAAGCTGAATTTTTAGCATCATTACTCCAGTCCTCAGTGTCACATGCTAATATTCTAATATGCTAATTTGCTACTCAAGAACTGTATGCTAAAGAAAACATTTTTTGTCACATATAAGTATTAGCACTAAACATATATTTAAAAAAATAATGCAAATGATCATGTTATGGGAAGGTAATTATTTAATATTAGATGCTTTGTGTACATTCCTACATGCAAATTTGACAGATATGAATGAGATTTTCCGGTCCCTCTCAATCTTCGTGTCATAAGCCACCTCTCACCTCACAGCGGAATATATTAGCTCAATTAATTTTCATTTCTGTATTAATATCTTCATTTCATTGTCAGCTTGAACTGTATAATTGTTCCCTGCACTCGCTACACCACACACGGTTTATTGCTTTTTTTAATGAAACCCTTTGAATTAGCAGCATCTTATGCGTGGATTATTAGTGCCATTGAGAAAGCACAGAGACTCTTAATTTCCTTTGTTTGAAATTATAGGTTTTTCTTCTCTCATGAGAAGTTTTCTAATGTGTCTACCACAGTTCACAGTGCCGTATTATTTGATATCTTAATCATGAAGCGCGCACAGGCTCTGCGGCAGGATTATAGCTGGTGGTAGCGTAACGGTGGCGTCTCAGCGTGAAGAAAACATGATTGTGAGTGAGGTTAACGGCGGTTCTGAGCACCGCTTCGGCTCTTTGACAATGGAGGAGTGACTTGCTAATGTCCAGTGCTGGAGGCGTTCAGATGGACTCATTTACGGCATGGCACTAACAGCCTCTCATTTGTCTATCAGGCGCTGATAACATGTTGAATTACATAGCATGCATTTGGATTTTGACCTTGGCTGTGCTAAAAAGAGAAAAAAAACTCAGAACAAAGTATCATTTAAAGGAAGAGTTCATATAAAATGTTCTGCCGTTATTTAGTCTTGCACCATTTCAGTTAGTAGATTTTTTTTAATATATAATATAATATAATATAATATAATATAATATAATATAATATAATATAATATAATATAATATAATATCCAGTAACAAACACCATCCAAAAAAACAAAACATCAAATATTATTGAACAATGTATCTTTTAAAGGAATAGTTTGTCCATTATATAATATAATATAATATAATATAATTTCCAGTAACAAGCACAAAAAATGTGTTAATTTAATTTAATTTAATTTATTTTATTTTATTATTAAATTAACTAACAGCAATAAAACAGCAGAATTATATTATATTATATTATATTATATCCAGTTAAAAAAAAAAAAAAAAACAGCATCCAAAGACAATCAAACATTAAATATTATTGAACTGTATATCTTTTAAAGGAACAGTTTTTCAATTAATTAATCAACTAATTAATTTATTATTATTATTATGTATGTAGTTATTATTATATTATATTATATTATATTATATTATATTATATTATATTATATTATATTATATTATATTATATTATATTATATTATATTAGAAACAAAATATTTCTTTAAATATGCATTAAAGATGCATTGTTAAATAATGTTTGAACTTTTTCTGATTATGCTTGTTACTGTATATTATATTTTATTATATTATATTATTATATTATTATATTTTATTATTATGGGCGAACTATACCTTTAAAAGATGCATTATATTATGTTATATTATATTGTATTATATTATGTTGTATTATAATATTTCCAGTAAAAAAAACAGCATAAAAAAAAATTAAAAAAATAAAAGTAAAAAATCATACATTATATATTAAAACAAACACAAACAGTGTATCTTTTTAATTAATTAACTTATTTATTCTATTCTATTCTATTCTATTAACTATATATATATATATATATATATATATATATAAAATACAAACTATATATATATCATATTTAATGTTTGATTTTTTACTGATTATGCTTGTAACTGTATATATTATATTGTTATATTATATTATATTATATTTCCATTAACAAACAGCATCAAAAGTATTTCACACATTAAATATTATATTTTATAGTGCATATTGCATAAAAATAAAATGTAAATTTGTCTGTAGTCACAGTTTCCACAAAAATGTTAAGCTACATAAACTGTTTTCAACATTGCAACATTGAAAATAATAAGAAATATTTCTTCAAATGTAATGATTTGTGAAAATTCAGCTTTGCTTAACAAGAATAAATTGCATTTTAAAATGTATTCAAATACAAAACAGTTCTTTAAAATTGTTATTTCACAATATTAATGTTTTACTGTGTTTTAATCAAAAAAAAAAATACAGCCTTGGTGAGCTGGTTTATATTAAAACCAGTGTTGTTGTGTCTGGCATAAACTCTTGGCTTATTCTGGTGGGCTGCTACATGTTGCAGTGGGTAGAGTTTATGCCAACAGTAAAAAGTACAGTACTCTCTGAGTTTATCATATCAGTATCATGAATGTGAAATCTTCTTGATTAATTCTGCTAGTGCTGTCTGATTTGATATGAGTGTTTATACAAGACTAGATTTCAGAGCTGAATAAATCTACTATTCTCCATAAACTCTCTACAACATCCTCTGTATTTTCCTCTTCTGTCAGTAAAGTCTTAATTAGCAGGCACAGTAATTGTCTCACAGCATTATCAGGCTGCATGTTCATATAAATGTGAATATTATGGTGGTGGTGGATTTATTTCTTTGTTTTATGTGCATAACGAGGTTGCATTATGCAGACTCAAAGTGAATTTCACAACGCCATGCGTCGGTCCGCCGGGACGGTAACTCCTGGTGGGCATGGATTGTGTTTCTTTCACCCACACCTAGTTTTAATGAATTAATTAGCTGTATCATTCTCTCGTTAAGATCTGATTAGGATTAAACGGCTGGAATGATATTATTTGTGCTCCTGTTCACTGTAATTGCATATGACATAGGAAATACACAGGAAATTGTGTTTGCTTGTAAAATTTAATTGTACAAATCAGAAAGGAGAGAGTGGGGAAACTTCGTTTGGAGTCTCGGGGACAGTTTCGCAGCCCTGCAGTTTAGTTGATTTCAGAGGTTAACTTGGTTGAAATGATTGATATGATTGTTGTGAAGCAGAAAAACTATTTGGAAATCCTTTCGAAATTTCTTTTTACACATTACATGGTCAAAAGTATCTAGGGCATCTGTTTTGATGAATAGGTTTTTCTGTTTTAGCTTTAGACAGTACTAATCTTGTGTTGGAATAAGCGAATTCCAACATCCTTGTTCCAAAATTTTTTGGAAAACACCTCCTGAAGAGTGTACACTTTCATACAGTAGCAGTAGGGAGGGCTGACTTCATATTAATACCTATGGTTTTGAAATTAAATGCTCAGCAAGCATGTTTGGATGCACATACTTCGGGTCTTGTACTCTATTTTGATCTCCAGCAGTTTGGTGCAATTCCACACATTGCTGGGTGGTCTCTAACACATCGGTTGGGTGTTTCTGCAACTGTGGCCACCTTTGGTTGTGCTAACATTTAGAAAATAAATGATCTTAAAACACATATTTCACACTCTCTATAATTTATTTAGGTTTGACTTTTTTTTTTCTGGACAGTTCCATTACATCTCAAATGATGTATTCAGATTTTTGGTAACTTTTTGTGGTGAAAAGGACATTATTTTATTTTTTTATTTTATTTTTATTCTTTTTTTATTCAAAATTTACTATAAGTATACTAAATAAATATTTAATTGTTTTAATATTTCATTGAGTGATTTGTTTGTATCCTAATGTATCCTAAATACTCAATGTATATATTTCTGTTAAAAATCCTTTATAAGTATAATACAGTAACTTTTGAATAAATTTTATTAATGTTAAATGAAGTAAAACAAAACATTTTTTTCCATTTTTTATGTAGTTTAACTTGAAGTATTAAAATAACTAAATAAAACTCATTAATACAGATTGATAACTATATAGATATATTTTAAAAAATAAATAAAAATTACAAAATTGCAAAAATAACTATTAAAAGCTATAAAATTAAGGGTCAAATTTAATTTAAATTGAAATAAATGTTAAATGAAATAAAACAAATTTCTCATTTTTATTTAGTTTAACTTGACAATAACTAAATAACTACAATATTTGCAACAACTGAATAAAACTCATAAGTGCATATTAATAAAATCTATATAGGTATGTTTAAAAAAAAGAATAAAAATGGCAAAGTAACAAAAAAAGTATTAACTTTAAAATGTAAGGTGAAATTTAATTTAAATGGACAAACGTTAAATTAAGGAAAAAAAAATCTCATCTTTATTTAGATTAAATTGAAGTATTAAAATAACTAAATAAAACTCATAAATGCAGATTAATAAAAACTATATATATATATATATATATATATATATATATATATATATATATATATATATATATATATATATATATATATATATATATATATATATATATATGTGTGTGTATGTATGTATGTATGTAACTTTAAAAATGCTAAATGAAGTAAAAAAAAAATCTCATTTTTATTTAGTTTAACTTGATGTATTTAAATAAATAATCTTTATAAGATTGAAAATCTGACTCTGAGAAGAGAAAAAATAAGTTTGAAAGAAAGTTAGGAAAAAAATGGAAAAAAAAAAAAATAATAATAAAATAGAAAGAAAAAAATAATGAAGGCATGGTAAAATGTTTCCAAGCCTGTTTTAATGTGACCTTCATATATCTTAAAATCTTGAAAAACTAAAACCGCCCCCTGGTAGCACTTAAAAACACCCACTGATGTTCTTCTTTCACATGCTTTTCTCCTCCAGGTTTTGAACTTTCTCATTGTGACGAACCCGGCGTGCCTCAGTTTGGATCCAAAGTCAGCGACCAAGGCCACTTTGCTGGCAGCGTGGTCACGTATCGCTGTGATCCTGGCTACAGTCTCCATGGCAGCAGCATACTGAGATGTATGACGGGCGAGAGGCGGACGTGGGACCACCCGCTCCCCTCATGCATAGGTAATTCAACGCAACCCTTCACATGTAGCAGAATGAGACAACAACAATGCATTTTCATCACATACTATTTGAAAATAACATGCAGTATACTGTATGTACAGTACTCAGTAAGGAGTAAGCTAGTATTGTTTGTGCATTCTTAATCCTGCGGATTTACATGAATTCCACTTAATTGCACTTGCAGCTGTGTCCGTTGTGTGTCTACAAATACCTTGCATGTTTTTGTTGTGAGTAATTGATCTACGGGAATGTGGCTGTCACGCTGGAACGCTGGCTCTGTGTTTGATGTGTTTACAGGCTGATTTCAGTCCTTCACCATCTTACATGTTTTACCCAATTAAACTTTGATCCTGATGCATTTTAAGGATTTGTGTAATTACTGTATTTTGTTCACCTTGTATGGCTGCTTCATGTAAACACAAGACTGAAGTTGAGTACTTTCTTTTACCCTTGCTTAATGTACAGAGACAACTTTAAGTAAACGTGTTATGCTTTACAATACAGTTCAGTATATATATATATAATAAAATTGTGAATTGTGAGATATGAGGTCAGAATTCCGGAAAAGTCAGAATTGTAAGATATGAGCTCAGAATTCTAAAAAAAAAAAAAAAGTTGGAATTATGAGCTATAAGGTCAGAATTCTGGGAGGAGTCAGAATTGTGAGATATAAGCTCAGAATTCTGGGGAAAAAAAAGTTGGAATTGTGAGATATAAGCTCAGAATTCTGAAAAAAAAAAAAAAAACTGAATTATGAGATAAAAGGTCAGAATTCAGGAAAAAGTCAGAATTGTAAGATATGAGCTAAGAATTCAAAAATAAAAAAAATTCGGAATTGCAAGATATGAGCTCAGAATTCTGAAAAAAGTCAGAATTGTGTGATAAAAGCTCAGATTCCTGGAAAAAAAACAAAAACAATGTCGGAATTGTGAGATATAAGATCAGAATTCAGGAAGAAGCCAGAATTGTAAGATATGAGCTCAGAATTCTGAAATAAAAGTTGGAATTGTGAGATATAAGCTCAGAATTCTGGGAAAAAAATGATCAGAATTGTGAAACATAAGCTCAGAATTCTGGGGAAAAAGTTGGAATTGCAAGATATGAGCTCAGAATTCTGGGAAAAAAGTCAGAATTGCAAGACATGAGCTCAGAATTCTGAAAAAAATCGTCAGAATTGTGAGACATATGCTCAGGATTCAGAAAAAAAGTCAATTTATGTTGTATTTGTTGTATTATGTTTTTTTTTTTTTTTTTTTTTAGAAATTTCTAGTTTATACATGAATCAAAGATGTAGATTATAAATGCAAAGTAATATCAGAGTTTTATCAGGTATTTTTAATTAGGAATGAACGTGAATTGTGCACCAGGAACGAGTATTAAGTAAGCATCATTGATTTCTTGTTAACATGCGTAAATCATCTTAGTGTCGCCTGCTTATTTGGTCGGTCAAGAACTGCAAAGCATTTAGCTTAGCAATGCCAGCTTAGATGTTTACTGGTTGTGTTTGTATTTTGCTGTTGCAGGATTAATTTGCATTGTTAATCAGAGATTGGTTCATTGCTCAAATCCTGAGTTTAATGTGCTTATAAGAGCTTGTACTGTTAATGACTAGATAATCTGTTCCTCACGTACTGTATCCTTGAGATTTATACAGTGCGAACAAGCAATACTCATTTGGAGACTTAATGTTTATAATTACTACGTTGAAAGTCCAGCATATGTTGTGTTTTGGACGCTGTTTGCTGCTTTCCAGAATGGGATGTTGTCCAGGATGGTGATTTGGCCACCAGCTGCTTAATTATAGACAACTGAGATGCTCAAACTTCTTAACCTGCTAATCGGATTAAATTACAAGATTTACGGTTTTTGCATGCACTTCCCTTAGTTTACCAATTTGTTTGCTGTTTACCAGTAGAAGTATGTTTATATCAGCAAGTATATTTTGGGCACTTTCATACTCATTAAGCATGGGCTGACATTATTTTATTCTTGTATAAATTCTTAATTATCCAATATGCTGTTATGACCCCAAGTTAATTGAGAGACCACATGGATTATTTATACTCTTAAAAATTAATTTGAACTGCAAAAAGATCAAACCAGTTATAGCACATTAAAAAAAAAAAAAAAAAAAAAAAAACAGATTTTCTTCTGAATAACTTTTTTTTGGATCATGTGTTGATAAAAGTGCATATTATTTGTCAATGACCCAACTGTACAACAATAAGTAGGTTGTACAGATCATCATTGCCCATCTGAAACCATATAAGATCTTGAAATATTTTTTATTTATTTATTAATCAGTGTGAACTATGGAAGCTTGTTTCCACTACTGAATATAAAATAGAAAGGTTATCTGCAACTTATTTCACAATTCTGACTTTTTTCTCAGAATTGTGTGATATTAACTTGCAATTGTGAGTCATAAAATATAAACTCACAATAAAGTCAAGTTTATGTAATATAAACTTTTGTCTACTTTTTTCTCAGAAATGTGAGTTTATAATATGCAATTCTGACTTTTTAACACACAGATGCAAGTTCAGAATTCGGAGAATTGTGAGATGTAAAGTGGCAATTATGAATGTATAAACAATGTTGCGAGCCGACTTTATAACTAGCAATTTTGAGTTTCTATCTCACAATTATGAGAGAAGTCAGAATTGCAATTTTATATATTAATTTTGAAAAATAAGTCAGAATTGCGAGATGTAAGGTCAGAATTCTGAAAAAAGTCAGAATTGCAAGATATGAGCTCAGAATTCGGAAAAAAGTTGGAATTGCGAGACAAGCTCAGAATTCCAGAAAAAGTCAGAGTTGTGAGATATGAGCTCAGAATTCTGAAAAAAAAAAAAAAACACTTGGCATTAAGAGATATGAGCTCAGAATGCTGAAAAAAGTCGCAATTGCGAGATAAAAGCTCAGAATTCTGGAAAAGTCAGAGTTGTGAGATATGAGCTTAGAATTCTAAAAAAAAAAAAACAAAAAAAAAAAAACTCGGAATTGCGAGATATGAGCTCAGAATTCTGAAAAAAAAAATCAGAATTGCAAGATATGAGTTCAAAATTCTGAAAACTCCTGACAAAAAAAAGTTGTAATTGCAAGATATGTGCTCAGAATTCTGGAAAAAATCAGAGTTGAAAGATATGTGCTCAGAATTTTGAACAATTAAGAAGTTGGAATTGAGAAATATGAGCTGAAAAAAAAAATCGGAATTGCAAGATATGACCTCAGACTTTATTATTTATTTATTTATTTACTTTTATCCAGGGGCCGAAATGGGTTTCAGTACTGAACAGAATGACTTAGCCAAATTGGCTCTATCCAGCATAAAACAGCCTGGTATATGTGCCATATTTTCTTTTAGCAGGGAATTGTTTTTAAATTCTTTTTCTTTGTTTCCAAATCAGCCACTTACAAAGTTCTATTTCACTAAAGATGCTGCCTTAGAAGGCAGCTGCCTATGTAGTTAGCACAGGTAGATCGCAAAGTTTTCAGAACAAAGCCTCAGACTTAGTGTTTCGATCAAACAGTCATCAATATTTACGAGTCCAGCGTATACTTCCTTATTGTATGATGAAATTGATGAAGAATAGAGCAGTCAGAATGTAGTAGCCGTGCTCTCTGTAGATGGTATCCGGTGAGCAGATGCTGGAAGCTTGCCTTGGGGGTCTGCTTGCTCTTATGACAGCGCCTTGGGAATTTAGACATCAAAATGGTGCACATTGAGGCTGTGCTAAATATTTCATGCAAAAGCTAGCTGATAAACGCCTTGCTTTATACAGCAATTTTCCCACTTCACAAAACAGATCACATGCAATTATAAAATACAATATAAAATATTAATTTTGCTAAAGGTTCCAGAGTTTTTCCTTCTTGACTAAGTAAGTAGAAGTCAACCACACAGATCACTTTCTGCTGTCATTTCATCATGTTTTGTTAATGCTTGTGGACTGTTAGGCTACATTATTTGACTTAAAGGATTAGTTCGCTTCCAAATTAAAATTTCCTGATATTTTATTCACCACCATGTCATCCAGGATGTTCATGTCTTTCTTCAGTAAAAAAGAAGAGGAAAACATTCCAGAATTTTTCTCCACATAGTGGACTTCAATGGGGATCAATGGGTTGAAGGACAAAATTGCAGTTTCAATGCAGCTTCAAAGGGCTCTACACAATCTCAGCAGTTCAACTTTCTTTGCTGGTTCGCTTCATAAACACTGGGTCAGTACTTCTGCTCACGTCATGCGTGACCTTTCCAACATGATTTTGTAATGCGTGAAGTTGGGCTAGTGCAAGATAAGCATTTGTGATTAAATAGTATGTCAATTTTTATTTTTCGTTTTATTTTTTGTTTTTTATTATAAAATGACCAATCGTTTAACTAGATAAGACGCTTATTCCTCGGCTGGGATCGTGTAGAGCCCTTTGAAGCTGCGTTGAAGCTGCAATTTGGACCTTCAACCCGTTGATCCCCATTGAAGTCCACTAAATAGAGAAAAATCTGGAATGTTTTCCCTAAAAACCTTAATTTCTCTTTAACTGAAGAAAGAAAAACATGAATATTTTGGATGACATAGGGGTGAGTAAATTTTAGGAAATTTTAATTCTGGAAGTGAATTAATCCTTTAATATTCAATATTAATCAGAGTAGGATTGCTCAGGTTTCATTGGTGATGATTTGACTGTTAGTGACACAACTTGGGTATTGGTGTAGGTGGGTAACTGACCATGCACTTTTTTTCTTTTCAACATGCATAACCACAATATAATCGCCCTCTGAAAAAAGGTACAAAACTGTGGCAGTACCCTGTCAAAAGGTACAAATATGTACACTTTAGGTACCAAATTGTACATTCACAGTAGTAATATGTACCATTTGGGGGGAAATACAGTACAAAGATATCAGTTTTATTGTTTGTACCTGAAGGTACCACCTCAGTGACAGTTTTGTACCTTTTTTTCTGACAATGTAGAGACTTGGTGTGCTTTTGTGAAATGGTCCATTTTAATAATAAAATAGTTTGTGCACTTTTAAGTTATATAATATAAAATATTAAATTAGAGCAAAAAGTAAGTAAAAAAGTAAATAAAAGTGTCCGGTTGTGATGGCACAATCTTGGTATAATTTTTATGCATTTAAATCTTTTATATGCATATCATTTATATGTATTTATTCATTTATATGCATTTTTAAAATGTTATGCATATAAAAAAAACATGTATATTAACTGGTTTCTCCTTTTCACAGTTCCTTTAAATGATCATGCAGTAAGACAAATTAATTTTTAAAAAATTGCAAAAATATAAGATATAAGCTCAGAATTCTGAAAAAAGTCAGAATTGCGAGATATGAGCTCAAATTTCTAAAAAAAAAAATCAGAAAAGTCAGAATTGCAAGATATAAGATCAGAATTCAGAAAAAAACTGAGAACTGCAAGATAAGAGTTCAGAATTTGGAAAAAATGTGGAATTGCATGATATAAGCTCAGAATTCTGAAAAAAAAAAAAAAAAAAAAAAAAAAAAACACTTAGAATTGTGAAATGTAGGTTCAGAATTGCAAGAAAAAATACAGAATTAAGGCGGAATTGTAAGATAAAAAGTTGCAATTACCTTTTTATTTATTTATTTATTTACTTACTTTTATCTGGTAGAAATAGGCTTTAGTAGTGAACAGAATTACTTTGCTGGTCTATTAGCCAACTGGCTCTAACCAGCATGAAACAGCCTGGAATATGTGCCATATTCTTTCAGCAGGGAATTTCTGTAGTTTCTTTTTCTTTGTAGTTTCCAAATCAGTCACTCACAAATAAAATCTTGGTATCATTTTTATGCATTTAAATCTTTTATGTGCATATAATTTTATATGCATTTATTCATTTATATGGATTTTTTAAATGTGATGCATATAAGAAAACATATATATTTGAAGGTTCATTTAAATGGTCATGGAGTAAGACAAATTAATTTTTTAAAAAACTGCAAAAATAATGACTTTTTCCAAACAGGTTTTCCAAAACAATTTGAACAAATGCATAGTCCCGCCCTAAACTCACATAATAGGTTGATTCAAAGTGTTCCTCTAGGTTTGTGATTCTCAAGTAAAAAGAGCAATGTTCTGATATTGTGTTTACACTTTGTTTTGTCTTTTCATTGGAATCAGCCTACAAATGGTTTACTTAGTTGTCTCTGCATATTGAACTTGAATATATGAAAGTATTTAAAAACGAGAGACGCACTCCAGCTTTAAAGAGGTCTGAAAAGATATCAGGCATAATTATATCCAGGGGCCGGCTTTCTTTTTCTCGAGTGTTCGTCTGGGTCGTTTCTGCGTTCATTACATTACCATTGTAATGACAGTAGTTCCTTTGTCACAAGGAAACCTGTTTGCTCACGAGATGAGCGTTTGCTCATGTGCTACAGAAACAAGTGCTTTAATGAGCGATGTAGTGCAGATATTGTGTCTGAGGCCGCCGTAATGAATATGATAATACTTCCTTTATTTTAGTGATATATGCAGTGGTCCGCGGCTTTTCATGCAAGGCCGAGCTCATAAATAACGCGGACAGAGTTTTAACATTTAATTAATGACATGCACAAGGAGCGTAGTTAAAAGCGGCATCTCGTGCATGCATAATTACGGCCTATTGTTGCACGGCCACGTCGGGATGGTGAGGGGGTGGCGTGGTCGTGTCAGATCCTGCAACTGAGATTCCAGCGGGCCGAGTCTCCGCAGAGCTCATCATTAACGGGAAAAAAGAAAGCTCTGACTGAATACATCATCGTCGTGGGTGGGAGTTGACAGTGCAATAACTTCTTGTTTTGATCTATTGTAGCGGAGTGTGGGGGAAGTTTTAAAGGTGAGTCATCCGGACGGATACTGTCTCCCGGGTACCCGTTTCCGTATGACAACAACCTCCGCTGCACATGGACCATCGAGGTGGACTCCGGCAACACTGTCAGGTGACTGATTATTAAGGTGGAAATGCAACTTATTAAGTCACTGGCGAGAGAGATTAATTCATATTTTAGCGTGACGTGCTGTCAGTGTCTTAGTAATATTTAAGCACAGAGCCATAATGGGTATGTAGAGAGCAGGTTAAAGGCATTCATTTGAGGAATTGCATAAGAGAGAGCCTAGCTTATTAATGTTAAACAGATTGCATTGACCTTGACCTGAATTGAAATATATCTACTTATTCATGTTGGAAAATGTCATCTTATTTTGTTATGATTGAGGTCTTTGACCTGTTTATGGTGCTGCATGAGGACACGCTTGCTCAGTAAATAAATTATTGAAAGTCTGCTTTAAATCATTGTTGGTATCACTTTACACTACAGTCCCACTAATTAATGTCAGTTAATGCAATATGTTTGCATATAATACAAATACAGCTGTTCATGTTAGCTTAGGGACATTAAAGGTAAAGTACATAAATAACGTGTAATAAAGTAGATAAATAACATTTTTCAAACTGTAATATTAGTTTCTTTTATTGTGCTTTTATGATGGTTTTTTATAGCTGGAAAGCATCAGAAATGTTGCCAGTTGGAGTACTAAAATGACTAGAACTAACACTTTAACCCTTTAACTGTCACCGTCCACTCTGTGGGATGCCTGCGTTTACTTCACCATATTACAAACAAATCCTAATCTAATCATGACAAATATATATCGTTGGACAGGTCTAAGACTCCTAAATAGATATTTTAGCACTCTTTTGTGTTACAAATTATGTAGGAAAAGTAATAGATTAATTTATGACAAGAGTGCACCTTAAAAATCTACATCATAACAGGAGTTCTGACCTTTGTCACAAAAAGACTTTCTACGTTGTACTTTTCCCTATCACGCAATAGAAATCTTAAGAAATTATATATCAACTGAAAACTTAAAATCTCAAAATTCATCCTTTGAAAGCCATTTTAAAATCAGACATTGCATGGAAATTGTACATAAAATTCATAGTAGAAAATGTTTTCGTTCATGAATTATTAAAACCTAACTTTGGATAGTGCATTTTCATGTCTATGTTCAAGAGTTACAGTTAAAGGGTTAAAGTAAATATCACATTTTATTCCATAACGTTACACAGTTTTGATGCTGTCTTATGTCTGACGATTGTGTTAGATTACATGTGGAAGTATCTGTTGTTTCGGTTTCTTCTTCGCTTGTGCTTTGGAAATTCTGTACAGAAGATGTGTAAACAGCGATGAAAACATGGATTCTAGTATAAGTCAAGTAAAAATCAAGTATGCTTAAATGTCATTTTAAATATATTTCTGATAAGTAAATAAACTTTCCTATTTTTAGTTTATATGAATATGAATATTAGAAAAATAAAAGACAAAATCCAAATTCCAAATAAATATATGTAATAAAATTTTAATAATGCATTCTTCAGAACATCATCTTTTGTGTTGAAGAAAGAAATTCGTACAGTTTTGGAACAAACCTGTATGAATTTAAATGAGAAAATGATGGCAGAGCAATGGAACCCTGTTGTGAAGTGTTATTTAATTATTTGTTGAAGTAAATAAAGCATTTATTGGTAAATGTGAATTTCAGTCTGTCTAACTGAGTGTGCATCAGGGTTTAATTCAAATGTTGTTGTTTTTTTTTAGTTTGCAGTTCTTGGCGTTTGACACGGAGGCATCGCATGATATCCTGAAGGTTTGGGACGGGCATCCGGAAAACGAGATGGCCCTAAAGGAAGTGAGTGGTTCGCTGCTACCCGAAGGCATTCACAGCACTCTCAACGTGGTCACCATCCAGTTTGAGACAGACTTCTACATTAGCAAATCTGGATTTGCCATTGACTTCTCAAGTAAGCATTTTTCCTTAAAACCAGAGAGTTTCACAGCACACAGTTCAAGTATCAAATAAAATAAAATTAGCTAATGAAGCCATTTAGATGAACAGTGAAACATTTTTAATAGGGGTGGATAGAATGACTAAAATTTTAAGTTGTGTTCTAAACTGTTAATTTTATAGTACAGTAATGGTGTGTGTCATGATTATAGTCGCCTGTGCTCATTCCAAACCCTTAATTTCAGTGAATCGATTCAAAACTTTGATTCGTTTGTGTCACCACTTAAAATTGTTCATTGATGTCCTCGATTTTTTTTAATATATGTATTAAAATACCCTAGATTTAAAATACATTTATTTTATACTAAATATAGTTCAAACCTTTTAACATACTGTGTTTACTGACATATCGCTCAAGACTTATTGATATAAAAATTGTAATTAAACTCTATTTGGAGTACTACTTGTGCACATTTCTTAATATTAAGCCTAAAATATCTTTTAATGTCATTATTGATGAAGATTGTATGATCTTTAAATAATATCTAATATTAAATAATAATGTCTTTAAATGCAAAATATTTAAAGTGTCCCTTACCAAAAAGAAGTATACTTCAAGTTTATTTTATTAAGTATACTTAAGTAAAGTTCAAGTATATTTTTAAGTATACTTTATGTGATAAGTATACAAAAATCAGTGTACTAGTAGTATACTTGTAAGTGTACTATTTCAACACTCCTTGGGACTAAATTGGCCCACTTTCTAGTATATAAAAGTATACTAAGTATAACAGTATAAAAATATATAAGTATAACAGTAGTAAACTTTGAGTACATAACTAGTTTACATCTATGCTTTTAGTTTGTACTGCAACTATACTAAAAGTGAATTTAAGGGTATACTGTTAGTTTACTAACTAAATACTTGTAGCATTTTTCTAACACTTTGAAGTATAGTCTCAGTAAACTACTACAATAGTAGTTTTATACTTCAAGTATACTCGTAAGTTTTCTTACGAAACTTTACATCATACTTTAAGTATACTAATACTTCCCTAATTAGGTATTAATTTGTATATATTTTGTTATATGAATATATGAACATACAAAGCATCAAAAGAAAGAACAGGGTATCTGCTTATAAACAAAAACCTTTTATTCTAGCTTCATGCATGCTTTTTTATAAACACTTGAATGTGAGTAAGTTTCATAAAAAGAAAGAAAAAAAAAGAAAAAGAAAGACATTTTGGACAAAAAGCTGAAAAAAGTCTGAATTGGATTCAGAATGATAATCAAAATGTAGAAAATTGTAGAATCAACACCAAAGCTTGACAGTCATTATTACCTCTTCATGGGTCGACATTTTATTCCATAACGTTACACAGTTTTGATGCTGTTTTATGTCTGACGATTGAAGCATCTGTTGTTTTGGTTTCTTCTTTGCTTGTGTTTTGGAAATTCCATACAGAACATGTGTAATGTTTCTCGAAGCACCAGTATAGCTTAAATATCTTAAAATTTTTTCTAAGCATAAGTAAAGTATACTTAAATGTCATTTTAAGTGTATTTCTGTCAAGTAAATAAAGCACAATTCTGAGAAGTACTGAAAAAATAGACCGAAAGTATACATTCCTATTTTTAGTTTAAAAGAAGTATATTAAAAGCACCCTTAAATAAACTTCTTTTTCATAAGGGGTACCTAAAGTATACTTGCAATAGTTTAATTTTAGCACAATCAAATATACTTAAGTATATCTTTAGTTGGACTTCAGCACTGCTTCCGCACAATTAAAGTACAAAATTAGTTATTCCAAAATAGTACACTTTAAATATACCAGTTTAGTATATTAAAAGTACAATTGCAGGGTAAATGTATTTATAGTATACTTAAATGTATTTTAAAAACATTTCAATATATTTATTTTTCACTAGGGTAATGTAAAAATAAAAATAACATACTGTATGAACATGAATGTGGCTGTTTATTTCTGTGAGATTATATTGGTGCATATGAATACAAAATAATTACACTATTTCAAACATTTGGGGGTGGAATTAAATTTTTTTATGTTTTTGAAAGAAGTCTCTTCTGCTCACCAAGGCTGTATTTATTTGATCAAAATGCAGTAAAAATGTACTATTGTGAAATATAATTATAACTTAAATTAACAGTTTTCTATTTGAATATGTATTAAAATGTAATTTATTCCTGTGACACAAAGCTGAATTTTCAGCATCATTATTCAAGTCTTCAGTGTCACATGATGCTTCAGAAATCATTCTAATGTGCTGATTTGCTGCTTAAGAAACATTTCTGATTATTAATGTTGAGAACACTTGTGCAGCATTTTTTGCAACATTATAAATATATTTACTACCACTTCTGATTCAATTAATGCATCCTTGCTGAATAAACAAACTTTAAATGGTAGCGTGTTCCTTTAGTTGAAAAACAGTACAGCAAACGTGCATGGATTGCTTTTAAATTCAATTTTTACAGCGTTTTACTTTTTGCATGAAACACTTTGAATGTAATTGCCTAAAAAGGTGCTGCTTTTTCTCTGCTTGAAGAAAGTAAAAGCCATTTCAAAGTAAATGCATAATGAGGCTAAAAAACCCTGCATCCATTAGCAAGTGATTTTTCAGGCGAGCGGGAAGGACTCCGCCATACAGTAGCTCAGACTTATTCCACACCTGTATTAGATGGCGTTCTGCTCAGCAGAGCCCCCAGTGAGCCATTGTTCGCTACCGAGGCCACGCAACCTCATTTCCGAGCAAGAAATGCTACCTCCTGCGGAGATATCCTGGTAAGTGAAAAGTGAGCACAGCTGGTCACCGTTCCCATTTTGCAGGTTCAGTGGCGACCGCCTGCAGGGACCCGGGGACGCCCATGAACGGCAGCCGCAGCGGAGAGGGCAAAGAGCCCGGCGACACAGTGACCTTCGCGTGTGATCCGGGCTACGACCTGCAAGGCGAGCCCAGGATCACCTGCATTCAGGTGGACAACAGATTCTACTGGCAGCCCAGCCCTCCTACATGTATCGGTGAGATTTATTCAATTTGCAGCCATGCCGCCTGAGGCCTGTAAAATACGGGCAGCCTCTCATTTCACACTTGTCAGCTCTGACGAAATGTCTAAAATAACTAACAGAAATCACTTGAATCACCCTTTATAAAAGCCCTGGAATAATAAATCTCTTTGATGGAAATTTCTGATCACATGCCCAGTCAGCGCTTAAACTTCTAGGTCGGAAACTGGGGTGAAGACTTCCCATGATAAATGCTTCTAGGAAACTACATTTATTTTCTGGATACCGGGAGTCTGTGAAACCTATTTTCTTTCAAGTTTAAGTCACATTTAGATGTTTTAAAGGTCAATCCGGTTTAAAGGCAGAGCGGGAGCTTTAGAACAATTTGAACGGTGGGGGGTGGGAACTTATCAGCTTTGCTCATGAATATTAATGAAGATTTGAATTTGACTTATAGCTAGTTATTGAATGAAATATCAGCCAACATAGTTCTTTACGCATATGATATCTAGCCGTTTCTAGATAAAATAGCAGAGCTCGTGCACCGTGGGGAGGAAGAATTTTATATACTTCATTAACTCTAACTGAAAATAATCTCTTTCAGCTCCTTGTGGTGGAAACATTACAGGCTCATCTGGATTCATTCTGTCACCGAATTTCCCCCATCCGTACCCACACAGCAAGGACTGCGATTGGTTCATCACGGTTCATCCTGATTACGTCATTTCCTTGGCATTTATCAGGTAAGATCATTAACTTGAAGGACTAAATGTGACCCTGGATCACTGGATTTACTTAATATCATAGAATATTAAGTAAACATCATGTTCCATTAAGATTTTTTGTAAATTTCCTACCGTAAATATATCAAAACTTAATTTTTGATTAGTGATACACTCTTAAAAATGAAGGTTCCAAAAGGGTGTTTTTGTAGTGATGCCATAGAAGAACCATTTTTGGCTCCCTAAAGAGCCTTTCAGTGAACAGTTCCTAAAAGAACCATTTTGAAGAACATTTAAAAAATCTAAAGAACATTTTTCAACTACAAAGAACCTTTTCTGCATTTGAAAGGTTCCACGGATGTGCAGGGTTCTTCATGGAACCATTTGTGCCAATAGAGAACCTTTACTTTTAAGAGTGTATGCATCGCTAAGAACTTCATTTGGACAACTAAGGTGATTAAGGTGATGAAAAGGTGTTTTTTTTCAATATTTAGAATTTTTATTTGCACCCACAAATTCCAGATTTTCAAATAATTGTATCTTGGCCAAATATTGTCCTACCCTAACAAACTAAACATCAATGGAAAGCTTATATATTCAGCGTATATATATATATATATATATATATATATATATATATATATATATATATATATATATATATATATACATACATGACACTAAAAAGTGGTGTAACTATTTTTAATTGGACTTTTTAAATATATATTTCTTCGTTAGACTTTTAAAAAATATTGCCCAAGATAATTAACCACCTAGACATTTTTGACTTTGTCCCACAAAAAATATCAAACTGAATTTTTGAAAAGGTTAATCATAGAGGAGATGTTTTCAAGTCATTGTCAGCATGATTTGCATTTTTAATGTTTCTGTGAATAAATGATTACATGTACATCTGAACATATAAAATGAGTGTACACATAGTGTATACATCAATGAAAAGCTTATTTATTCATATTCAGCTTTTATGATGTATAAATCTCAATTTCAAAAAATGTACCCTTATGACTGGTTATATATATATATATATATAAATATATATATATATATATATATATATATATATATATATATATATATATATATATATATGAAAAAAAGAAGAATCTTTTTAATGACTCTAAAAAGTGATGTAACTATCATTACTGTTATATTTTTTTTATTAATATATCGAATTAGTTTTTATTTTTATAATATTTTATATTTTATTTTTTTATATTTTATTTTTATAATATAAATTTTCTATATATATTGTTTTTTTTTTTTTTTTTTTTTTTTTTTTTTTGTTGTTGTTTTTGTCATTACAAAAAAAATCCAACCTACTTTTTAAGTTTTTCCCCCTAAGAGTCTCAGCCTTTTAATTGGAATTTTTAAATATATATTTCTTCGTTAGACTTTTAAAAAATATTCCCCAAGATGATAAACCACCTAGACATTTTTGACTTTGTCCCACAAAAAATATCAAACTGAATATTTGAAAAGGTTAATCATAGAGGAGATGTTTTCAAGTCGTTGTCAGCGTGATTTGCATTTTTAATGTTTCTGTGAATAAATGATTACATCTGAACATATAAAATGAGTGTCACGTCACTGACCCATAACTGGTTCCATCTTAGACTGTAAATTAGAATATGATATCAGACTGTGATCTGTGTGCAAAAAACTCAATTAATTTCAAATTAACATATGACTTAGAATTGTGTTTTTATCAGTGTTGTAATTGGAAAAAGATATCTCTAGATAGGCAGTCTCTGAGAGGTGTAATTTCAAGTGACATTATTACAGTATTTACCAATTTGCCTCAAATTAATGGCAGATTGTTGGTGCCTTACCATTGCGGTCTCAGGACAATAAACAAGTCTTCATAATGACATTAATACAGCCGCCTGCTCTCATTGCAGTACTTAATGTGAAGTGCAGCATTTTCTGACTACATTTTCCCAAAGCATCAATGTGCCATTTACGTGCATCTTCCACCCACATCGGATGTTTCCACTTCATAACATTTCTCCCCACCTGAAACATACAGAAAAGGCTCTTCAAAACATTTTCTGCCTCAGATGACCCAAAAGGTCTTTTAGGAAGATCACAGGCACAGGTTTTAACAGCCTCAGCCGGGCACATGGTGGAAACTGGATGGAGCTTGTGATGTTGTCAACAAGCACTTGATGAATTTTCATGTTCATAATAGGATGCTGCTTATTTTCTCATTCCTGTTTTACAGCCATCACACTCTATAAGCAATTTGCATTTATGTACTGCAAAAAGGCTTTCTTCCTTAGTATATTTATCTAAAATTCTTTAATCAAGATACGTTTACTGGAGAAGAAAAATGGTGGCAAACTGTCACATATATTAGTATATTTCCACCCTCAGCCAGTTGTATGCTGTCCGCCATTTTCTCCGTGCTCGAGCAGCTGTAGCGACGACATTGTCTCGTAAACATTGCCCGACTAAAATAAATTTAGTTTGAGGACAAATTCACTCAATTTTGATGCATTTTTCAGAAAACAAGACTTAATAGCTCTAATATGTAGGTGTTTTTGCTTCTAATATGTAGGTGTTTTTGCTTCTAATATGTAGGTGTTTTTGCTTCTTGTGTATTGATTTATTTGTACTTTGATGTATATTTCTACTGGAAAACAAGACAAAAATACTGAGAAAGAAAATCATTTTTGCAAGATTTTAAAGGCTAAAAAAAAAGGAAGAACAAACTTTTAAAAATATATATAAATCTTAGTAGAATGAAGTAAGTTTCTGCTTAAAATAAGAAAAAATGTTTATATATTTGTACTGGAAAACGACAAAATTGCTGAGTAAGAGAATCATTTTTGCAGTTTCTACCAGTGAGTGAGTTTATGCTTAAAATAAGAGAGAGAAGCAAAAAGTCCATCTGCCAATGGGATAAAACAAAAAACCAAACAAAACAAACAAAAAAAAAAAATCTGTTCCTTTTCCCCTTTAAATTGAGTTTTATTTTTCAGATATTTTTCTTGTTTTAAGCATAAACCCACTCAATTTTGATACATTTTTTCAGAAAACAAGACTTAATAGCTCTAATATGTAGGTGTTTTTGCTTATTAAGTAAATATGTTTTGATTTAATGTATTTTTATGTATATTTCTACTGGAAAACAAGACAAAAATACTGAGAAAGAAAATCATTTTTGCTGTGTATTAAGATTTTAAAAGCTAGTTCACTCCTAAATAAATAAATAAAAACAAGTAACAAGAACAAGTAAAATTACAAAGGATATTAAGTCTTGTTTAAAAACAATTATCAGAATGAAATAAGTTTCTGCTTAAAACAAGAAAAATGTTTATATATTTGTACTAGAAAACAAGACAAAATCTTGTTTTCTGAAAATTTTATAAGAATTAAGTTTATGCTTAAAATAAGAAAGAAAAAAAAATCTGACAATGGGGTAAAAAAAAAAAAAAATCCCTTTAAATTAGGTTTTTATTTTTTAAACATTTTTCTTGTTTTAAGCACAAACCAACTGAATTTTAATACATTTTTCAGAAAATTATTTTAAATTAAAGATATGTTAACTCAGTTTGCTCTTGTTTTGCTCAGAAAACAAGACAAAAATACTAAGAATTAAAGTCATTTTTGCAGTGTACAAATGCTAATAAAGTGTGATTGCACAAGCAACATCTTAATCTTAAACCTGAAAATTTAACAAGGTTTCTTGTTGACATTACAAGCTCAATGCAGTTTTTGCTTCTCAAGTAAATATATTTTGATTTAATTATGCTTAGATATTTGTACTGGAAAACAAGACAAAGTACTGAATAAGAAATCATTTTTTGCAGTGTATACCAAGATTTAAAGGGCTAGTTAATCCAAAAAGCAAGGTCCTTTCAATGCTGCTCGTTGTTGTTGTTGTTTTTTTCTATTGAACACAAAGGCACATACAGTTGTTCTTCATACATAAAAACTTGTAAAGTTTGCATAAAAACACCATATCTACCATCAAAGTGGTTATGACTGTGTGCAATATTCCTCCTCTTATAGTTTTCTAACATCTCATTTTTTGATGCCTTTTTTTTTAAATCCTCCCCTTTGTGTGCAATGATTTGCAATGACATGCTGACAGAATTTTCATTTGTGCTAGAACTAATTCTTCAGGAGGAGTAAATTGCGTAGAAAAAAGTCGATAGATCTTCATTTGCCCAATACGTGTCTTCTCTCAGTTTCAGCATCGAGCCCAACTATGACTTCTTGTACATCTACGACGGACCTCACAGCAACAGTCATCTGATCGGCACGTTTCAAGACAGCAAGTTGCCAGAAAAGGTCGAAAGCAGCTCCAACATCATGCACATTGCCTTCCGCAGCGACGGGTCCGTGAGCTACACAGGCTTCCATCTGGAATACAAAGGTAATTGCTATTTTGTTTTTGGCTTGGTGGTTAAAATGCCTTTCTCGAACTGGGTTTGTGTCCTTGAGCGATGCATTTATTGATTTTTTTTTTTTTTTTTTTAATCGATTGAAGGAGAGTGAATGATGACAGAGTGCTCATATTTTGGTAAACGGTTCCTTTAAGACTGTCATGATATACTGTTTCAAGATGCTTGAGTGCAAACTGGAAAGTTTCAAAGGCTGACAGTGACTCACTGCTTGGCATTTTCATTCCTTCAGATCTTTTCATCTTCTACAGCTTTATCATGCGCCATATGTCTTGTGCTCCTCTCCCGTATAGCTAAACTGCGTGAGGCTTGTTTTGACCCGGGCAGCGTGATGAATGGCACTCGGTTGGGTGGAGACTATAAGCTGGGCTCCACTGTGACCTTCCACTGTGATCCAGGCTACCAGCTCCAGGGTTATTCCAGTCTCACCTGTGTCATGGGTGGCACCAACAGACCCGAGTGGAACAGAGCTCTGCCCAGCTGCCAAGGTACGATCACGTTCCCATCTGTATTGCGCGTGAACGCGAGGAGAACATCCCCTTACGACCCAAATACCTGCACGACGCTCTATTTTTGGAGCTGTGTGGGCTACAGCGTCTGTTCGCGCATTTTATCCTAGTCTTGCTTGTGAATGAAAGTCGGAATTTTAGGGGTTTTATCCAGTTTAACACTAAGGGGTTTGCATGTGCTCCAAAACACTAATAGCTTTTGAAAATAATCATTTGAAAGATGTGTTTTGCAAATCAATAAATCACATACTAGAAAACTGCTTTTTTTCTGTGTTAGACAGTGAATAAGCTGTCAGAAAAGGGCAAAACTGAAGTGTGACGACCTTTCGCTAATAAAAGAACATCAATTAAGACATTTTTGTGACCTTACACGTCGACTCATTAGGCATAATCAGAGAAAGATGTGCATGTGAACTCTCAATGAGTGTCAACAATACTCTTATAATAACTATCAAAAATCACTTCATTATGAGAGTCTGGTTTACACTCTTAAACATAAAGGTGCTTCACGATGCCATAGAAGAACCTATTTTGTTTAAATGGTTCCATAAAGAACCTTTAACTTCTGGAGAACCTTTCTGCTGCACAAAAGGTTCTTTGTGGTGAAAGAAGGTTCTTCAGATTATAAAATGGTAAGAAAGAGATGGTTCTTTAAAGAACCTTTGACTGAATGGTTCTTTTTGGAACCAAAAATGGTTCTTCTATGGCATCGCTGTGAAGAAACTTTTAAGCACCTTTATTTTTAAGAGTGTATGAGTTTGCATGCAAATCAATAAACCCACAGACACAAGAAGGTGAAGTTGCATTCTTATTTCTGAGTGAGAAAATACTGTATGTAGGAAGGAGCTTTGATTGTATAAGTTGTTTATTTGAGAAGTTATTTCAGAGGTGGAGCAGGTCAATACATATTGAGGAAAGATTATGAATAAAAATATCATTTTATGTAGAATATTGTGCACTGGTGAATCATTCTTAATCACACCTGTGATGTATGTTAAGTTAAATTGGTCAGGTTTGATGTCATGTTGGTTTAAAATGCTGGATGAAATGCGCACATTAACTAAACTTGCAAAAAAATAAAACTAAAGTCATTTGCATGTAGAACAAAATTAATTTCACAGGTAGTATTATATTATTTAAGGTTTTGCTTGTGTTATATTTCTGTTAAAGAATACTTAAGAAGAATATGCTGTGCATTGTGAATTAATTGCAATCAGTGTTATTTTTAACTATAAAACTAATAAAAATGTTTTTGATAATTGAAATAATTCTGAAATAAAAGATCAATTTTAAAAGAAAAAATGTAAATGAAAAAGAAATGTTGCCTTAGTAACTAATTGAAATAACTTGAAGTAGTAAAATTGCTAAAAAAGTAAATTAAAATGATATAAACGTACAAAAAGAATAAAAATGACACAATTAAAAACAAAATTACAAATTAAAGCAAATTCAAAATAATAAATGCTATAATAATGTATAAATAATACTAGAATAACAATGATTGGGTTTGTTAATAATTTATAAGGTTTTACTGATATTATTATATTGTTTAGGATTTTGCTTGTCATTTTTCCATGTAAAAGAATATTTAATCAGAAAATACTATGCGATACTTGATTTTAGGCATTGTGAATTAATCGGATTCAGTGTTATTTTTAACTAAAACTAATTAAAATGCTTTCATTCAATGAAATATATAAGAGGCCCTTAAGAAATATTTACCAGAGAAATTGTTTACTGGAATTTATTTACCAGAAAAATGTAAATACACAACACTAAGTATTAATTATTCATTCATTCATTCATTCATTCATTCATTTTTTATAAAATCAAATAATTAGAAATGCTTTTGATTATTACAATTTAATGAAACCATTAAAATAGAATCCAGAAAATTATTTGAAAACAGAATTTGAGAAAAATAAAACTGAAATTGAGAAACAAAAAACATTCATAGAGCCATAAAAAGTGTATTTTTTGTTAAACTTTTAATAAATTGCTGTTAACTTGCCCATCTTTCAGGAATTCGGTTAAACATTTTAGTTTTCACTAACCACGCATAAACGTTGTTTTCTCAAAAACACAAACATGTACATTCACGTTGCTTACATATTATTGTAGCCCAGTTTGTGCTGATTACAATGTAATTAGACTTCAGCCATTAATATGTTTTTAAGATACTGAAAAAAGCACAAATGTCAGGGCATGTCAAAACTTCTCCAGGGCCCCAAAACACCCTCAGACCCCAGAGGGTTAAGCATGCTTTTAAATTCCTTCTTTTTTTTTTTTTTTCATTAAACATTAGTCTAAACAGAGTCTAGAAAAATTTAAATGGAAAAAAAAATGGAATCCAGAAAAATTAAAATGGAAAAAATAAGTTTGGAAAAAAATAAAATGGAATTTTGGAAAATATAAAACAGATTTTATAGGGCCCTATATACTGAAGTCAAGTGACTGAATGAGCAGAGGTGTGTCAAAATGTATAACATTTTTTTGGTTAAATAATACCATTTGTGACCCTGGACCATAAAACCAATCATAAGGCTCATTTTTTGAAATTGAGATTTATACATCATCTAAAAGCTGAATAAATAAGCTTTCCATTTATGTATGGTTTGTGAGGATAGGACAATATGTGGTCGAGATGCAACTATTTAACAGAAAAGCGCCTTAAAAGTTGTCTAAATAAAGTTTTTTTCAATGCATATTACGAATCAAAAATTAAGTTTTGATATATTTACGGTAGGAAATTTACAAAATATCTTCATGAAACATGAAGATATTTCTGTTTGTGGCTACCAGGGCTGCATTTGTTTGATCATAAATACTATAATATTGTGGAATATTACAATTTGAAATAACTGTTTATTATTATTATTATTATTATTATTGGAATTTATTTGTAATTGCAAAGCTGGTTTAAATTAATACTTGTATTCAGCAAAGCTGTGTTAAATTGATCAAAAGTGACTGTAAAAGGTATTTCTAATGTTACATTTTTATTTCAAATAAATGCTGTTTTTTTCTTTTTACTTTTTGAACTCAAATCAGCATATTAGAATGATTTCTGAAGGATCATGTGACCTTGAGGACCAGAGTAATGATCCTGAAAATTCAGCTATGTCTTTACTATTTATGTATAAATCCAGCATGTCTTTACTTAATATCCTAATGATTTTTTGGCATAAAAGAAAAATCGATAATTTCGACCCATACACTGTATTGTTGGCTATTGCTACAAATATACCTGTGCTACTTAAGACTGGTTTTGTGATCCAGGGTCACATTTAAGATTAAGTTTGCATGACATTGCATATTGTCAGGTTATAAGGGAAGGTCAGCCCAAGGGAGGCTTGCTAGGCTTGCTGGTTAAGCTAGTTGAGAAGTCTGGTAGAGATACCCATGAATCAGTTAAAGTCCAGCATTTGTTCCCTGTGCAAACAGTTATGTAGTTTACACAGGTCTTTGTATCCTTGTGTTTTGATAGAGGACACATGAGTGGATGGCAGAGAAATGAATGACAAAGAAATGGCACAGCAGTTGTCACATGTTTGTGCATGAGGCGTCTGACACAGCCTTGAATTGATGCCGCACAGATCAGGACTGAAGGCTGGTCTATTGATTTCAGAGTTTTTTTTTTTTTTTTTTTTCCCGGATGCAGGCATGGTTGGCCTTGCTAGCCCTCCGTGGATGAGTTTGTGCTGGAAATGCATTGTGTGGAATGAGCCGCCGGCCGCTGGAACAAAAGCAATGGTTTTTGGTTACAGTGCAGCGGGTAACAACTCACAATGATTCAGTAATGGCTCATTGTTCTGTGCTATTTTGCAAATGATCTTCACAGAGCTGCTGATATAAAGCATCGCTCCCCACATCTCCTAGGAGACAGTGGAAATGTTATGGAAAGAGTTTATATTCAGCATATTTTGTGATGTTTTTCGTTATGCTTAGGAGAGTTGGACTGAAAGACGAAAGTTTTACTTGAGCGTGAGCTGTGTGACTAACTAGTTGCTGACTAATCTGACAGATGCATGTTGGATTCAGATGCCCTGTTTACTGTTTTAATACATGTTCTTGGTCTAATCATCATCACCACGATATTCCAAATAATACAACATTTTTCGTAGTAATTGTTGAATAAAAAGCAATAACCTGCTTAGCTTCAGACTTTACACTTTCCTTTTTGGTTGCTGTCATAAATGCTTACATTTTACACATGTATTAGGTGTTTTAAATGTTTTTAAGTCTCTTATGCTTACCAGGGCTGCATTTCATCAGGATCATAAATACAATAATATTGTGGAATATTACAATTTGAAATAACTGGTTTTTATTATTATTATTATTATTGGAATTTATTTGTTATTGCAAAGCTGATTAATACTTTTATTTAGCAAAGCTGTGTTAAATTGATCAAAAGTGACTGTAAAAGGTGTTTCTAATGGTACATTTTTATTTCAAATAAATGCTGTTCTTTTGAACTTTTTGAACTCAAATCAGCATATTAGAATGATTTCTGAAGGATCATGTGACCTTGAGGACCAGAGTAATGATCCTGAAAATTCAGCTATGTATCACAGAAATAAATTTCATTTTAAAAGATATTCCAATAGAAAGCGGTTAATTTATAAGGTAATAATATTTCAAATTTGTACAGTTTTCATTGTATTTTTGATCAAATAAATGCAGCCTTGTTGAGCATAAGAAACCTTATTAAAAAAGTAATTTATTTCCAGTAGTGTAACTCTCAATTTTCATTATTCAACAGATGTCCTATTACACATTCAAATCAGATGACAGAAGTACAAGTAAAACTAGCCTTCAGTTAGCTGTGCCTCAACACTATTTACACATTTTTCTCTCTGTTTGTATGCCTGAAGTGCTAGTCTCTGTCCAGATCCGTCTCCTGCCAATTACTCTGCTCTCTGTGTTGCGATAGAGGATGAGACAGCAGTCATAAGACACTTCATTCCTGCCAGTCTCCTCATAGTTGTTGTTTCAGGCTTGTGCTCTTCCGCCTGCAAAGCATTGATTAATAATGGATGTGTTTGTGTTGGGGTCTCGTGTATGGACTGTGTCACCCTGTCGCATGTGCGCACAAACCCACGAGAGCTTGACGGGGCATCTGACGGCTCTCTCTTACACTTCCTCCAGCTGTGAGACCAGCTCACGGGAATGAAGAGATGCTGGATTATGCGCTGCGGCTTACGTGTGCCTCTGGAGACGGCTGGGACAGAGTGTACATGTGAATGTGTGGAGAGTGTGAATTAGGGGGTAGTTTGAAAGGACTGATCCTCCACAAAGGAAGTGAAGAACAAAATATACTTATCATCTGGCTTTATATAGGTCTGTAGTAGGGCTGTGCGATTTATTGGACCTTTACAATAGTCGCAGTGATTTGACAGCATTGTTAAATTGCTTTTTATTTGGCCATTAAGTTTGCAGAAGTGATTATCACACTAGTTTTACTATCTTTTCTTCACCTCTGTGAGTTAAGACAGAGATGTTTTAATAGCAACCCTTCTTTGTTAAACATGGCATTAAAGATTCATTTTTGTGAATCAATTTGAACATTATCAGTCAGTTCAAGCACTTTGTCATTTTCATGTATTAAAATTTTTAGATAGATAGATAAGATAATATATATATATAATAGACAAATATATATATATAAATATATATAAAAAGCTTATTTCATTTTAGCATTTCTAATTTTCATTTGGTTTGTCCAGATGTACTAAAATAACTAAAGCTGAAATTAAAATTAATAAAAACTCTACTGACATCTAAAAATGACAAAAACACAACGATATTTTAAAAGTTTAATGAAAATGCAAAATGTAAATAAAAGCTATTCAAACTAAAAATTATAATATATCAGTGATACTAAAATAATACTGATTGCAAATAAATGAAAATAATAAAATATTATTTTTCAGTTTATTTAGTTATAAAAAAGTGTTTTGATAGAGAGATACCATATATTTGAAACTCTAAAATTGCAGAGTTTCAATTCAAGTTAGATCAGATATAATTTTTTTTAAACAAAAGACAATAAAAATTGCATTTATTTTTTTCCTGTTCAATACTTCTATGAATAAGCTATTTCATATAACAGATGTTATGTATACATATAGTCTACTAGACAAAATAATGGCTGTAATTGCGCAAATTACCCTGTTCAAAAGTTTATGAACACTTCCCATTCAGCAAAAAATATATATTTTTAAATATATTTCAAAATATACAAACAATTGCCAAAAAATATATCTGCTAAAACATATTTACTTAAATATATTTTCTACCAATATATTTTTGGCCAAATATAAATATATTTTTAAAAGCATTTAAAAAATATATTTTGACATCTGTATATATTTTAGTCCCCGAAAATGCATTTTCTTGACACAGAAATATATTTTGGTATATGATGGTTGAAACTAAATATATTTATTATTTCATAAACATATTTAATTGACCTTCACCATGTGCAACATATATTTAGCACATATTTCAAATATATTCTGGGTTGATTCTTAATGTGTGTTGTTAGCAGACTGTTTCTTTGTTTTCTGATTGTTTGTCCAGAGTTTGTCCTGATTTGCCCACTGTTCTTGTGAAAAGTGCTCTAGGATCTTGCACATTGTCATTTTCTAGCAACATCTTTACCTTTGACCTAGTGTATGATTTTGACACCAATGTTTTTACGCTGAGGACAACTGAGGAACTATAAGAGCAGGGGGTGAAAACTTTTGGAACTGAATGATCAGGGTAAACTGTACTGTTTTGTGTTCTGTGAAATATTTAAAAAACTTTTTTAGCTTCAAAAAGGCAGTACTGAATGAAATAATAAGATATTTAAGCACAATTTGCACATCATCATCCTTCTCAAAAGATTTCCACCCCCAGCTCTAAATGGATTGTGTTACCGCCTTGAGCATCAGTGAACGTTTGAAGCTTTTTGTAATAGTTTTGTATGAATCCCTCAGTTGTCCTCTAGGGTCCTGCACATTATGTCATTTTCCAGCAACATCTTCATATAAGACCCAGTGTATGATTTTGACATCCATGTTTTCACGCTGAGAACAATTGTGGAACTATAAGAGCAGGGGGTGAAAACTTTTAAAAATGAATGATCAGAGTAAACTGTTTTTTGCCCACTGTTCTTGTGAAAAGTGCTCTAGGATCTTGCACATTGTCAGTGGCGGTTCTAGGATTTTTCTGTAACAGGGGCCAAGTACAGGGTACATTCAAGCACACAAAATAATTTATTCAGTAGAGTGCAAATACATTTCGGCAGTCATTCCTTTTTCAAACGCTCTAATAAAAAATTATGAGCCAGTAAAGTTCTTAATGATTTTTTTTTTCATTTATTTATACTGTGTCCTTTAGGACACAATGCATAAATCACACACACACACAAAAGTACATCACAGCGATTAATATCATTGGTTAATTTTGTAAAAAACCTCTGAATGGCTCCCTGTGTCTGTCCCTTTTTTTTTTTTTCATGCTCACTATATCTGCCAAACACGATAGTTAACATTATCACACAAAGGTCTAATTACATACGGTTAGTGCATGCAAAAACTCTAAAGCTAGCGCCACAGACGTTTGACAGTTCCTCCAGTTTTTCGCGATAGCTGAATACAACGCAAAATCAACAAAATGTTGAATTTTTTTGCGATCCTGAATAATTCCTAATTTAACCGCAAAATAATCACAAAAAAGAAAAAGACCTCACAAAACAGTAAATTATAAATCAACCAATTGAAATATCTCTAGTTTAATTAAAGTTTCACTGCATTTTTACGTGAATACAGATGTTGTATTCAATAAAAAAAGCTTTATGCATTTTGTTTGTGATTTGAGTCGTACGACTATTGTGCATCTGACATAATACTATTATGGTAAATGTGATGTCCTAATTATAAAATATAAAAATTGCAAATTTTTTCACAAATTTCTGGAAATTACCACCACAAAATCAGTCATTTTGATTGCAAAAATCACACAAAAAAATCGTGAAATCCTGGAGGGACTGGTTTGATAAAGTTAACTACAGAATCTTTGCTAGCGCTATCTTAGCAAAAACATGTTAACATTGCTTACAAGTTTATTGGTTTACTTGGACAGTGCTTCCAGTGCTCCTTCCACAATTTAGTTAACAAACCTAAAATAAGTGAGAGCAGCAGCTAAATATCCTTTCATATTTTGACAAACAACACGAGGATTTGTGACTCACCAAGAATTGTCTTCAAGTTGTAAGTAATGTTAAATGGATTCTTTCTCCCGCCTACTGTCATAACGTCAGAGAATGTTCTGGGGCCCGTTCTTCGTACGTCGCTTATTACATCCGAGATCAAATGACACATCCAAGATAACATAATCGCGCTAATCATGACCTGGCTAATTCGGTTCTTCGAACGCACCTGTTGTTGATGATTAGTATGGCTGGATTGAGTTATCTGTTGGTTTAAAAGGGGCTATGTATCGATACTTAAAACCATGATCAGCAATGCAGCGATCGGCTGGCGGCAATTAAGACAGCAACGTAATGACATCATATGATTAAAAAACACACCTGACGAAAAACATAACAAATTTCTGGACTTTTATAAGGAAACAGCCAAGCGAACAAAACTACATCATGTTTTAATAGATTAATGAAATGTGCACAGTTTTTATTTAATTTATTATTATTTTTTTTTTACCCCAATTATTTATATTCACGATTTCTAATATTTGTACAGACTTTATATTTTTTATTTCAATGTAATATTTAGCAATTCGTTTAATTTTATATTTGAAACAAATTTGCTACGTGACAGCATTAATTAAAATTTCTTAAGGGTCAAGATCTCACGTTATCTGTATCTCATGTGCTCCATAAAGCCACTCCCATAATAGCTGTCATCATTCAAATTAATGCACGCCTCTACATTATCTGTATAACGTGTGTAAGATTCTAATACATTTATAAAGTAATTATTTTATGACGAATAAATCTTTTAATGAGTAAACATGGCTGTCTATTATAGATTACACAATATTATTATATTATTTTCAAATACATTTTTTTTATTATTATTATTTTAAATTGTTGTCCCTGGGTCAATAGTATTCTTGTAATAAAGTAGTAGTGGTTGGGACAGATTTTAAGTATCAATTCTGCTTAAATGCAATTTGCTTAGATGCAATCTAATCCTGTTTACATAAAGTAAGCCTGCTCCCGAGCAGGTTTACGCTTACGGATCTGTTGCTATGACAGCAAGTCCCGGATGAGCTTCGAAGAACCGAACGATCCAAGATCACGCGAAATCGTCAACAATCAAATCCAGCTAACTTAGTTAGCGAGGTACGAAGAACGGACCCCAGGTATCGCTCAAGCCAAAGCCGCAAAGATAATATAAAGCCAAGACCTCTGCTTCTTCTCCCAAGTTGCATCGACACATTACTGCCGCCAATTTTTTAGGGGGGGAATTGCATCTGTAATCGTTGTGAAGAATTCTCCGGTTGCTCTTCTCGTCGACGATTGATGGAAGGGGGGCCAATCAGGGGCCAATCAGATTTCAGAAGGGGCCAGGGCCCCTATGGCCCCACCTCTAGAACCGCCCCTGCACATTGTCATTTTCTAGCAACATCTTTACCTTTGATCTAGTGTATGATTTTGACACCAGTGTTTTTACGCTGACGACAACTGAGGAACTATAAGAGCAGGGGGTGATAACTTTTGAAACTGAATGATCAGGATAAATTGTGCTTGTTTTGTTTTCTGTGAAATATTTAAATAACGTTTGTAGCTTCTAAAAGGCAGTACTGAATGAAATAATAAGATATTTAAGCAAAATTTGCACATCATCATCCTTCTCAAAAGTTTTCACCCCCAGCTCTAAATGCATTGTGTTACCGCCTTGAGCATCAGTGACCGTTTGAAGCTTTTTGTAATAGTTTTGTATGAATCCCTCAATTGTCCTGTGGGGTCCTGCACATTATGTTATTTTTCAGCAACATCTTTACGTTTGATCCAGTACGATTTTGACATCAGTGTTTCCATGCTGAGGACAATTGAGGAACTATAAGTGCAGGGGGTGAAAACTTTTGGAACTGAATGATCAGGGTAAACTGTACTGTTTTGTTTTCTGTGAAATATTTAAATAACGTTTGTAGCTTCTAAAAGGCAGTACTGAATGAAATAATAAAATATTTAAGCAAAATTTGCACATCATCATCCTTCTCAAACGTTTTCACCCCCAGCTCTAAATGCAACATGTTGCCGCCTTGAGCATCAGTGAATGTTTGAAGCTCTTTATATTAGTTTTGTATGAATCCCTCAATTGTCTTCTAGGGTGCTGCACATTATTTAATTTTCCAGCAACATCTAAAAATTTGATCCAGTGTATGATTTTGACATCCATGCTTTCAAGCTGAGACCAATTGAGGAACTATAAGAGCAGGGGGTGAAAACTTTTGAAACTGAATGATCAGGATAAATTGTGCTTGTTTTGTTTTCTGTGAAATATTTAAATAACTTCTGTAGCTTCTAAAAGGCAGTACTGAATGAAATAATAAAATATTTAAGCAAAATTTGCACATCGTCATCCTTCTCAAAAGTTTTCACCCCCAGCTCTAAATGCATTGTGTTGCCGCCTTGAGCATCAGTACTGTAAGTGTTTAAAGCTTTTTGTAATAGTTTTGTCTGAATCTCTCAATTGTCCTCAGTGTGAAAAGATGTATCTCAATAATATAGGCACTTTTGGAAAGAAATCACCACCCTTTGAATGTCATTGTATGATTTGCATGTGTGTACTTCTTTCCTTTGAGACACAGTCTACATTTATAGATTTGTGAAACTCCAGCGCTAGGAGAAGTTTAAATTGACATGAAACATTGTAAACACTTTTCTTGTCATCTGCAGAGATGAACAATTATAACATGAGTCACAAATAATGATGTTCTTTGACTCAGGAGTGAATGATTTTAGCGCTCTGATGTATTGACTCTGTCACCGCGTCTTGTTTGCTAATCCTCTGAAATTAATATTTCACCGTAGAATATTGCGGGATCAGCAATAAACCCACACCGAGACTTTGAATTTCACATCAAATAATGCAGACGTGGCAGCAGTTTTCCCACTCGTGCGAGTCAAAGGCTATAAATGTCTCTCGAAAGTAAGATTTATATTTTACGGAGTCGTATGACTGGATGAAAGCTTCTGCCTGCTCCATTAGATCCTAATCACTTTTTATCCCACATTTGCCACAATTATTTTTGCCCATCTCTCTTGCATAATGCTAAATTGTTTCCCTTATTGTGAAGAAATAATTCAAACGGCCCTCTAATCAATGATTGCATAAAGACTGTATCTTAAAACAACTGTATAGGTTGTATTTTAGAGTATGAGACTGAAAAGTATTATTGTCAGGCCTATAATTCTGTTCTAGCTGGTTGATGAATGACTGAGCGCTGTTAACAATGCTCGCTATAACTCTAGCACTCCCGCCGCAGCTGTCATATCGTGCCACATTATATAGATTTACACCTTGTTGCATGTTGCCTTGTTGAACATGGTTCAAGTACAAAGTTCCTCCTCAGATGAACCTTCAGTTAAAGGCGGACTCATTTTTTGTTCACTTTCCACAAAGCAAAAGTTCTACTTTATTTATATACTTGTTATTTTTGACAAATTTGTTGAGTCTGCTATCAGTGTCTTTGCTGCATAACGATGGTTCATTTTTACGGTGAGACTCATCCATAACAAAATTGTTTGGGCCCTGAGGCAAAAGTAAAAATTATTTATGCCACATGAAGCAAAGTATATTTTTTGTATTAACATGAAAATATCTTTTCAAGGCAGTTTTACAATAAATGTTTATTTCAGTAACTTTTATAGGGGTTTAT
The DNA here is from genome assembly GCA_036247105.1 of Cirrhinus mrigala. NCBI lineage: Eukaryota > Metazoa > Chordata > Actinopteri > Cypriniformes > Cyprinidae > Cirrhinus > Cirrhinus mrigala. Next base: position 5,160,444 of record CM070022.1, read on the forward strand.
AATTTGTAATATTATTCAGCTATAATGTAACTACATAAAGGACACCTGATCAGCATAAATTAATAAACACCTGCCCTTTTTTAAAAAAAAAAAAAAAAGTTGACACAGTAGGTACGTGTAGAACAAACTAATTAAATCAACAGAAAAGTGTTTAGTATGTAAATTTGAACTGCATTACATTTTAATGTGCCAAAAATGTATTTAGACACAAATAGCAATTGCAAGAAACAATGCATCACATCAGTGTTATTTTAATAATATTTATATGCTATTATAAGATTTATTACTATTTTTAATTAGCCTTTACTTTATATACATATATAATTATATTTTTTTAGTTTTATTTATATACTTCTGTTTAGTTTTTATTTTTCCTTATAGTATTTTAGTGCTTCAACTTATATTAGTATATTTTATTTTATTTCAACCTTTATTTTTATTATATTTCTGTTTAGTTATTTTCCGCTATAGCAATTATAGTGCTTCAACTTAATTTATTTTTTAAGTTTGAGTATTTTATTCAATATTTTGTCTAGTATATTTTATTTTATTTCAACCTTTATTTTATTTTATTTTATTATTTATTTTATATTTCTGTTTAGTTATTTTCTATTATAGCAATTTTAGTGCTTCAACTTAAATTCTTTTGTAAGTTTAAGTATTTTATCCAATATTTTGTCTAGTATTTATATTTTATTTTATTTCAACTTTTATTAATTTTTTATTTTTTTCTGTTTAGTTTTTATTTTGCTTTATAGTAATTTTAGTCCTTAAACTTAAACTAATTTTATTTCAGTTACTAATTTTTGAAGTTTAAGTATTTTATCTAATATTTCATTTGGTCTATAAGTCATCTAGTCTTTATTTGAATTATTAAAACAGTTTTTTTAATATATATTTTTCTTTTATTTGTTACTGGATGTCACAACAGTGGGAAAGTTAAAGGAATGCACATGTTTCTGCACAAATGGGTGATGCTGATTTTCACTTTTGGCTTTTTTCAGTGTTTTTGCACCATAAATGTTGCACTTTTCCTGCTCCACGTGCTAAATTAGTCTGTAAAACAAGCAATAAAATATTTAGTCTCTTGTTAATATAGCTGATCATTTGGTTGTGTTTTTAATATATGCATACATTCACAGTGCATGTAACCTTTGTTTCTATCTTCCAGCTCCATGTGGAAGCCGGTCGACGGGTTCAGAGGGCACCGTTTTGTCCCCAAACTACCCACGCAACTACACCTCGGGCCAATCCTGCGTGTATGAGATCTCAGTGCCGGGAGAGTTCGGTAAGAAATACACTTTCAACCTGATCGTAAATGAATACAAATGAACGTCACGGCTTATTGATAGCAGACCATACGCTGCTATTGTACAAAGAATACATGTTCCGCTATTAAAGGAACCCTTTTAGTGAGGGAAAAAGAAAACGGAAATTGAGAGGAAAAAAAACAGTTCTTTCTTTTTGATTCTGAGAATAGCAGTTCCTGTAATTGAATAGCCACAGTAGCCACAAATGAAATGTGCATTTGTGTACGTTTCTGCAACAATGCCAGAAATCCTTTAGTCTTAATGGGGTTCTAAAATCAAAATCCAGCGACTTTTTACAGACCGCCTCTCGAGTCGTTTTGCCGAACATCAGGGGCGTCAGTGCGGCCCAGCAGGATCAGGACTTCTGAAATGGTTTGGACTTTAAGTCTCTCGGGTGACTTAAATCCTCACATCAGAGCCTTATTTATCAGAGCCTCATATTTTATGCATGCGCGCACAATTTATTTAGTTTTTGCTTGTAACAAGCGACATTGACTGTGCACAGCATGACACCAAACCGTCCAGGAACAAACAAGGGAAAATGCTTTAGTGACCTTACATGAACTGCAGAAACTTCAACTCTTCAAGCGGCTATAGGATTACAGAGCTTTAACAGCGATTGTTTTTGTTGTTCACAGTGTTCTGTAGCTGTGGGCCAGCACAAATGACACTTTATTGTGCTTTGACCAGCTTGTGAAAGGTTCAGGGCTGAAATTAAACCTTGAGATGAGACACAATTGATCAGGATCTTCAAGTGCAACTTTTTTGTGTGCCTCTAAAGTTGCTGAAGTTATGCAGCCTGTGTTTATATTGTGATGTATGAGACTATGTCTGCTGTGGCGTCCACAAGTCTGACGGCTTTAAAAATGTGAGATCTTTTCGTAATAAACACAATGAAATGTTCAAAGCTCACAGCCCCAAAAAATGGGTATTTGTTAGATAGTATAAAGTAAGATAAGTCACAGTTACATAAGAAGTCACTAGTTTTGCATCAAGTGCAAAGTTATTGAACTGTTGAATAAAATCAACATTGAACTAACTTGAGCTGAGAAATTACGCTCGTCTTCTGTAGAGTTGCTTATATTCTAGCTGAATTTAACTCCTTTCATATTTGATGAATAATGAGACCATTGCCTTCACTAGAGCTGACTTTTTTTTCAAAACTGATTAATGGTGATTAATTTTACAACACTAACACTGTTATTTTCTTGTCTATTACTAAGCTGCTTTAAAACAACTTGTTTAATTATTAGAAAAACAATTATCTATTTCTGTTAATGACAGTTATTAAAATTAGAATTAGAATTTATTTTATTTTATTTTATTTTATTTTATTTTATTTTATTTTATTTTATTTTATTTTATTTTATTTTATTTTTAGCTGGAAACATACTTCCATAGAAGAGTTATGACATTTTTTTGCTCATAATATACTTTATTATTTATTGCAGTAATATTCTACTTTTTATATAATTACAATAATATATTTTATTACAATATAATATGCATTATAATTGTATTTTTTTTTTTTTTTTTTGCTGTTTGTCTCAGATTTTCTGGACCCCACATTAATTATTTCATGCATTTAATTAATTAATTTATTTATTTATTTTTTAAATGACAGGACTATTGCATGACTTTTTGACTTTGTCATATTTTCTTTCTCAAAATCCTGTTTTTATTTATTTATTTATTTATTTATTTATTTATTTATTTATTTATTTATTTATTTATTTATTTATTTATTTATTTATTTACTCAAATTATGCTCATAATATACTTTATATTCTTATGATTTATTGCAATAATATTCTAAATCTTATATAATTACAATAATATATTTTATTTATTACAATATAATATGCATTATAATCATATTTTATGTTTTTTTTTTATTTATTTTTTTTTATATGCATTTTTGCTATTTGCCCTAACCCTAACTTTATGACAGGACTATTGTATTTAAGGCTGTTTTTAACTTTGCCATATTTTCTTTTTCAAAATCCTGATTTTTTTTTTTTTTTTAACTCAGATTATGCTCATAATAACTTTAGAATCATATTATGTATTGCAATAATATTCTACAATTTATATAATTACAATAATATATTTTATTTATTACAATATAATATGCATTATAATCATATTTTGTTTTTAAAGTTTTTATCATATTTATTTGTTTTATGCAATTTTTTAAGACAGGACTATTGCATTGAAGGCTGTTTTTGACTTTGTCATATTTTCTTTCTCAAAATCCTGTTTTTTAAATTATTTTTTATTTATTTGTTTTACTCAAATTATGCTCATTTTTTATAAGTACAATAATATATTTTATTTATTACAATATAACATGTACAACATTTATAACATTTGTCTCAGACTTTCTGGACCCCATATTAATTATTTCATTCATTTATTTTATTTTATATTTTTTTTAATGACAGGACTATTGCACTTAAGGCTGTTTTTGACTCTTGTTTTGATTCTTTGGTCTACAGCTGAGTTATATGGCGCCTGTCATACTGTAATATTTGGTTCTGAACCATGTTGCGATTTCATCATCAGTGCATGTTCCTCTGGGAATTCTAGCAGCAGCTGTTTACCACTGTAGCGAGGGACTCTGAGAAGAAGATGCCAGTTTTGCTGTTTTATTCATGTTTTTGTTACTTTGTTGATTTTTTTTTTTTTTTTTTTCTACCAAAACTTTAGATGCACAGAAAAACAAGTGTCTTACCACTGATCCATTGCAGAAGATGCACCAAATGTGAGCTACTGAAGGCCGCTTCACAGCAATGAGAAATCCTTCATTTTCTAATTGGCAAAACAGTAATTTCATATCAGTTTTAAACCTTACATGAACCGTCTTCAAATTTGTCGCAAAAACTGCAGTGTGAAAAGACACATCCTGAAATGAATTGGCTCAACAAGAATTTTGAATAGCCTGTCTTTCATGCGTTTTATCAACTTCAAACCCTCTCAGTTTGCAGAAGTTTATATTAGTAAGTCTGTTTTAACTCGGCTAAATGTTTTTCTGGTAATGCTGGTAAGAGAACGATGCCGCGGGCGTCTGTCTTGATTATGAAAGTGTTCTGATTAAATGTAACTGTCTGTAGAAAGAGAGACACAGAATGGAGAACAGCAACTGCTGAAGGTCTTCTTAAAATTTCACATCAAACAGGACTTGAAGTTCCCAGCTCTTCAAAAAAAAAAAAAAAACCCTCTCATCTCAGAGTTTTAGCGTTTTCATCCTCAGAACCGAAATAGAACATGGTCAGTGACTTTTACTCTGTGCATTTATAAATTCTGAAAAGGATATTGTCTTATGTATTTTTGTACAAATATTTTATGCAAATTATTCCTATATATTATTTTTTTGAATTCAAAGAAATGGTAAAAAATAGTCATTTTTTAAAAGAGACTAGTATTTGGGTTCATGAACTGCTATAAAATGATTAGGTGAGAATTAACAGTTTTAAAGTTTTGCTTAGAAATTCTTAGATTTGTTCTTATGGTTGATTTTGGTGTTTATCAGTAATTGTTTTTCGGTGTCTGGGCAAGTTTCCAGCAACAAGCAACAATTTGTCTTTCCACTCTGATGCAGCACTATGTGAAACAATCACAGCCAATCAGAATATATTTGATGACCATATTTAAAGTGGGCAGTACTTGTCAGTGCATTGTCACAGAAAGAGAAACCAAGTGATTGACGAAATGTTGGCCTGCCACTTGTGTATCACTTTAATCATGTCGTACCTGATTAGGACATGGTTAAATATACACCACTGTTTAAATTTTTTTTAGGAATACTTTTATTTAGCAGGGATGCATTAACCCTCAAAGACCCAAATATAGAAAAAAACAGTGAAAAAAAAAAATAGTTCGACTTTAAAATTGTTGTAGGAGGCCTGTAATGCAGAAATAAATGGGTTTTTTACATTTTAGTAATTTTTTAGGAAAATGTTGTAATATTGCAACGTTGGGCTCTTGGGTAGCAGAATTTCAGTGTTTTTACTCACTATCTGAACAAATGTAGAGAACATCTAAATGTTTATTTCCAGGGTGTAATGCTTCTGTAACCTTATACCAGTGGCCTATATGAATAGATACAATAATAAGCGCACAATACTTATACAATAAGTCATATTTTTCTGAAAAAATAATTCATTATAAAAATATATGCTCAGATTATATTTACAGAACTGACGAACATGACAAACTAAATGAAAACTTTCATCACTTGACTTTAGAACTTCAATCACTTGCATGTAAAACTTTCACAACTTGTATCAGAGTCCATCTCAAAGTCATTGTTCCCATTTTGGATGTCACCAGTGATATCATACACATATGATGAAACAGTCTTTCCTGGCTGATGGCATTCTAAAATAGAGAAAAAAAAAAAAAACCCAACTTCAATTAACTTTAGTTAAACTTCAATTAAGAAATAAGGATCTAGTGAAATGAACTGTCACTTCACTTTCAAAAAAAAAAAAATGTAAATACATTTTAACCACAAATGCTCATCTTGCAGTAGCTCTAAGTTGAAGTGGAGTACAAAGACGAAGAACTAACCACGCGTGACCTTTCCAACGTGATTACGTAACTTGTGACGTTGTGCAACGCAGAGCTAGTGCAAGAGTATAGAAGTATAGAAAGTATAGCAAAGTATAGAAATTTGTATATTTTTTTTTTTTTTTTTTTTTTTTAATGACCAATCTTTTCACTGGATTTTAGAAAATGACCAATCTTTTCACTGGATTCCCTTATTCCTCGGCTGGGATTGTGTAGACCCTTTAAAGCTGCACTGAAACTGCAGTTTGGACTTTCAACCCGTTGGACACCATTGAAGTCCATTATATGGAGAAAAATCCTGAAATGTTTTCCTCAAAATACTTAGAGAAGTTCTCTTCCAGAGCAACTATTTACAGATAATGTAATCACCCCCTTGTCATCCAAGATGTTCATGTCTTTCTTTCTTCAGCCGTAATGAAATTATGTTTTTCGAGGGAAACATTTCAGGATTTTTCTTCATATAATGGACTGCTATGGTGCCCCGAGTTTGAACTTCCAAAATGCAGTTTAAATGCGGCTTTAAACGATCCCAAATGCAGTTGTAAACTATCCTAACTGAAGAAGAAGGGTCTTATCTAGCGTAACAATCAGTTATTTTCATAAAAATAATGCAATTTATATACTTTTTAATCTTGAAATGAGTAAATTTTCAGGAAATTTTTATTCTGGAAGTGAACTAATTCTTTAAATTAATCAAAAATGGCAATAAAGACATTTATAATTTAAAAAAAAAAAAAAATTGTTGTATGTGTGAAACTGAAGACTGCAATAATGGCTGCTGAAAATTCAGCTTTGCATTACAGGAATAAAATACATTTTTAAATATATTTAAATGGAAAACAGTTATAATAATATTTCACAATATCACTGTTTTTATTGTTTTTGGTCAAATAAATGGTCATTTTCTTTTAAAATCATTAATGAATTGCACCGATCGCAAACTATGTGTATATTTGTTGTCTTCTTTTCTACATTTAAAATCAAAATCATTTCAAAATGTTTGCTTTCTTAATATTAGTTCCCAGATTAATTGTAAATGACGAATCATGCTTTTCCACTTTTCACAATCTAATCAGTTCCTTATGAAGGTCCTCTTTGCATTAATTTTCCTCACTTGGAAAAGTGTTATGGATGTAAAAAGTTACGGAAGGAAATTATGAAAGTAAAATGTTTCATGTTGACTTTAAAGCCTGAAAAGAAAACTCCAAAACTTCCATTAAGGTTTTTTTGTTCAAAAATGCGTCATGTTGGACATCAATAAGATGTCAGTGCACTAACTTAGGGATATTTTCGCCTCTGAACAGAACTGTCAGAAGAATTTATTTCTCATTTAAGCTCGTCAATTATACAAGACCTTTTGAACAGAATACTAAGGCAGACCCTGTTTCTTTGGCCAGCTTTTAATGTTTAATTATTCTGTCACAAATAATAAATCCAGGCATTTTTTAAATAGCATCTGTCTTTTGAGAGCAAAACTGAATTATTCACAGCTGCCAAACGAACGCCTTAGGCATGAGTTGTATGTATTAGACTCCAGCGTTCATGTTTATAGAAAGTTGTCGACCAACCGTACATTGTGCATCTGGGCACCACGGCAGAAAATCTGTTCTTGTTGTACCGGAATCCCTCAGCGTTTCTAGCGTGTGAGAAATCTTGGCAGCGTCGTGAGAACTACTACATTAGGGACTCTATTAGATTTATGTAAACCGCAGCAGACAGCTTCGTGTTTCATGCAGCGCCCGGGTCTTTTTATGCCAATCACAATGTCTTCGATGTATAGTTGCATTGCTCATGCTAATCCCAACTTGCTCCCTGTCAGCAGTCCAAATTCACACCCCCTTAAACTGGTGGCAGATGTTCCAGAGAGCACGAGCGAAAAAATCTCGCCCCGAGGACACGTGGATCGTCCCGGTACGGGGGCTGCGCGCATGAGCGCGAGGACGTGCCCGCGGGCCTGTGTCGCATCAAACAGCGGCGAACCACTGCAGCCGCCCACACACATAGCAGCAGATTCAACAAAGCCACCGTACACTCGATTGCCCAACCGCGTTCATTTCCATCTTTGAGTGGGGACATCATTCGTTCACAATTGTTGTACCTTTAACTCCAATCAAACTACAGTTTATTACAGTTAGCGCCAGTGTTGAAAAACCAAGCTCTGAACAAATATTAAAAGCCACCTCCTTATGCTTTTTTATTTTACTGGTTCTTTAGTGTCTAGTAGCTGTTTGAGAATGTGAACAATCTGCAGAGTTGCAAAGCACAAATGACGCATTGAAGTCATATTGGGAAGATCGTATTTATGAATTGATTGGACATGAACTTCACAATGATGTAATTAAAAGAGAAGTTCAATTTCAGAATATATGAAGAGTTCAGATGCAAAAGCCCCTAAATCCATCTGACGTATTTCTTTAAAATGAGCATTTCTTTTTGGCTACTTTGTATAGGTTTCTATGTAAGTACTGGTACTTCTGATTGGGCTGAGGCTGGAATTTAGTGAATTTGGAGTAAAAGTACTTGATGGACGTATACAGTACTATGTGTCTGGAGCATTTACTTAGTATCAATATCTCTTTTTGGACCGAGATGGCTTTTAGCTGGTTTTGCATCTGAACTCTTCATATATTTCCTAATAATTTGCTCACCCTCATGTCATTTAAGATGTTCATGTCCTTCTTTCTTTAGTTGCAAAGAAATTAATGTTTTTGAGGAAAACAGTCCAGGATTTTTCGACTTTAATGGGAGTCAGCAGTTTGAAAGTACAAATTGCAGTTTCACTGCAGATTTAACAGGCTCTACACGATCCCAGCCGAGGAATAAGGGTTTTATCTAGCAAAACAATTTGTCATTTTCTTAAAAAAACTGAAATTAAAATACTTTTTAAACAACAAATGCTCATCTTGCACTAGCTCTGTAATGTGCATTCGTGTCTTTGCGCATTACGTAAATGCTGGAAAGGTCTTAATGGTTAGTTCTTCATCTGTGTACTTCGGTTCAAAAAGGTAGGGTAGAGCGAAAAACTCCATCTCATTTTCTCCTCCAACTTCAAAATTATTTAAATCTTTGTTTGACCTTTTTTTGGAAAATGGCGTTTGACTTTTTTTGCTCGCTTTGTAAACACTGGGTCAGTACTTCACCTATGTCACACTTGGTCAGGCTAGTGCAAGACGAGCATTTGTGGTTAAAAAGTACATACATTTTTATTGTTTGAAGAAAATGCCAGATTGTTTTGGTAGATAAGACTCTTTCTCAGCTGGGATTGTGTAGAGCTTTTTGAAGCTGTACTGAATTAGGACCTTTATCCCGCTGATCCCCACTGAAGTCCACTATGTATATAGAGAAAAATCCTAGGATGTTTTCCTCAAAAATTGAAATTTCTTTGCGACTGAAGAAAGACATGAAAATCACATGGGGCTGGAAAAATTATCAGGATTTTTTATATTCTGGAAGTGAACTTATCCTTTAATAAATATATCGCGTAAAGCCCAGCACATACGTACTGCTGAAAGCATTATATACTCTGTTTGATAATTATCTTTTTCTAAATAATTCTTTCTCCCCAGAAGTTACAGTATGACCGATAACAATAGCCAGCTTTCCTTTTTTTGTGAAAAAATATTTAGCACTTCACATTTTTACCGATATAGGTGATGGAAATGCCATTTATTGATAAAATTTCTCATGTGTCGACACAATCTTTTTCCATTTAACTTTAGAGCTTAAATTCTAGGCTATATCAATTGTTCAAATGTTGCAAAATTTAGTTTGGAGACACTTTTTGTCGAGAAAAGGGGCTTGCCAGGTTTTCGCAACAAAACCCGCTCAATTGCTCCTCAAAAGTAGCCCAAAACTAGCCCAATCGCGTCCACGTTTTTCCTGCGGAATTGGGCTACATTACCACTGTTGCCACAGGTTGTTTTTGATGTCCGCGGATTGAAGCGACCCCAATAAAGTCACATTTACAACTGCATTTGGGATCGTTTGAAGCCGCATTTACAACCACATTTTGGAAATTCAAACTCGGGGCACCACAGTCCATTATATGGAAAAAAATGCTGAAATGTTTTCCTCAAAAGACATAATTTCTTTACGACTGAAGACATGAACATGAATATCTTGGATGACAAGGGGGTGAGTACATTGTATGTGAATCTTTGTTTTGGAAGTGGACTTCTCCTTTAACCAGTCAGAGCAGACTGAGCTTTTCAGAAAGTTGCGGAGCTTATGCACATCAGTTTTTCAGTGAACGTTGCCAAAATGATCCACAAATAATGCTGTTTTCACTTAAAAACTGAGGTGTATGAGTTCAAATCAATGAGGCTTATAATCAAACACTTCCAAAAAGAAATACAAAACCTGTGCTCATTGAAAGAAAATAAGCTCATAAAATAATTGAATCCAAGATTTGGTAATAATATAGCATAATGTTTAATAATGTTCATAAGATTTACAAGAGATTTTTCTAAAAGGCCAGTCATGTTTGACTGGGAACACCAAATTACATAAAGCATTTTAGCACAGCACAAGAGTTAAAGAGAATGGAACTACAGTAAAACAGAGCCTGAAAAGAGTATTTTTTTTTTTTTTTTTCAATCTTTAAATCATGTAAATGTACTCTATCAGACCCCAAAAATAAAATGATGAACTTGTAAATGAGCATAATATGGGTACTTTAAATTGATGTGGGCGAGTAGTCAAGATGAGGTCAAAGGAGCATGTAAAGCATTAACTCTAGAGTTGTTTTAGCGTGAAACTTTTCCTTCACTGTCACTGGAAAGCAAGTCGTCGGGGTTTGTGAACATTGCCTGCGGCTAGCCTGGTGGGTTAGTAGCGGGGAACATGCTGGGAAGAATCATACTCCAGAGAGATGAGTCACCGAGTTTTAACTGCGGCAATACGACTTGCAGCTCTCCGCCACTTTGCTAGCACAAATGTTTGTCGTTGTTGTTGTTACTGTCTGTTGCGCCGCCTTGAATAATTGACACTGAGTTCGTTTCAAAGCGACGGGGGTTTATATCCATGTTGTCGGCGAGTGTTTGAAGTTCTGTAGTGCGCTAGCATTGAGGCGTAGCACCGGGCCTCCCCGTGGATGGGGCTACGGTTTGAGCTCCAGGCTTTTTCGTTTCTTCCCTTCATTTCTGTCACGTAGAGGTCTAGTTAGCCTCTAATCCACCTGCTGACTCTCTGTTGTTGAAGGAGCATATGGTGTTGACCTTAGTTTTGACAATTTTTTATGTTTGTACTCCTCGCTGTACAGGAAATAGGATAATGTGATGGGCAATTTTGCAGTAGTTTAACCTTGAATGGACGCGTTAATCACAGACTTGCATAAGACCTATTTCATACCGCTGTAAATAGAGTGCAGTCGTGTTCCTGGAAGTACAATACCATTTATTCTCTGTCGAGAAAGTGATTTTTAGCGATACCGATTGAACCTTTTGAGACAGACCTACCATGGAGATAGTTAAATGATGAGATATGCTATAAGTAATTATTTATTTATTTATTTATTCATTCATTCATTCATTCTATTTATTTTAATTTTAGAATTTTATGGCTATCATTTAAAATGTTTGACAGCATTAAACTTTTCAACAGAATCTAGTGTTCAGTTTAGTTTATTTTTTGTTAAATTTCACTAATTAGTAGTTTAACATTTATAACAATAATAATAATTACTATTATTATTATTTGTCCAAAATACGTTTATTTATTTATTTAGCATTTTGCAAGTTTTTTTTCCTGTTGGTGTACTAAGTAGTTATCATTTTAAATATTTAACTGTTAAATTTCTCAGCACAGTCTAGTGCTGGTTTAGTGTAGTTTTCACTCTGTTTAACAAGTAGTTTAACATTATTATTATTATTATTATTATTATTATTATTATTATTGTTTGTTTGTTTGTTTATTTGTTTATATTTTGAACATTTTGTTTTTTGCTAAAGTTTATGTACTAACCAAATACAGTATCATTGACAATGTTTAATAGTGTTCAATTTCTCAGCACAGTCTAATGCTAGTTAGCTTAGTTTAGATTTGTTTTCACTCTGTAATAAGTAGTTTAACATTATTATTATTATTATTATTATTATTATTATAATTATTATTATTATTACTATTAATTGCTACTTAATATTTACAATCAACTGTCTACTTTTATTTTATTTTATTTTATTTTATTTTATTTTATTTTATTTTATTTTATTTGTAAGTTTAGTTTTCACACTGTAATAAGTTGTTTAACATTTTAACATATTTGTATTATTATTATTATTATTATTATTATTATTATTATTATTATTCATTTGCTATTTAATATTTACAATCTACTATTATTTATTTATTTATTTATTTATTATTTACTTTTGTTTTCCTTTTTTTTTTTATAGTTTTAACATTTTCTGTTTTTTTTTTTTTTTTTGTTTGTTTTTTCTTGGCAAAGTTTATGTACTAACCAAATATCATTGAAGATGTTCCATAGCGTTACATTTTTCAGTACAGTCTAGTGCTAGTTTAGTTTTCAATCTGTAATTAGTTGTTTAACATTATTATTATTAGTAGTAGTCGTAGTAGTAGTATTATATTTGCTGTTTAATATTTACAATTTAATATCTATATTATTTATTTGCATTTATTGTTTATTTATAGTTTTAACATTTTATATTTTTACTTTATTTATTTATTTTTATTTTTTTGGACAAAGTTTATACTAACCATATATTATTGAAAATGTTTAATAGTGTTACATTTCTCAGTACAGTGTAGTTTTCAGTTTATTTTAGTTTTTGCTCTCAGTTTTTCAGCAGTTTAGTGTTATTGACACCTAGTGATATTTTTATATAAATTTGAACAAATGTTAGTATTTTGCAACTTGTCAGTTATTTGATTACATCATATGCGGTGCATTACGGGATGAGTCGTTCATCCTTTTAAGAAAAAAGCGCACAGCCTTGTACTGTCAAATAATGTGTGCTTCAAATCTTATTCACATCCATCAGATTCATCTCAGAGCTGCTTGGTTTATTTTCTCAGCTTTGTGAAATGCAATGGAAAGAAACAACAGGGTAAAATACTTCTGAAACCGCGGCAGCTGAAAAAGCAGCTTCTTTTGTTAGTCCTTCATCTTAGACAGCAGATTTTGCCTGAAAGAAAGCTCGCTGAGAGCCACCGCTGATTTATTTGTTCACTAGTCTAACAGACAATCGGCCAGCACTATAAAAGCCTGGAGGCGCCGTTAGATTGGTAAGGACAAGAGCAGCCGTTCACCATTACCCTTCTAGATCACAATGGTGACCTCAGCTGTAAAGATGTCTGCTAGATTTGGTTTAATGGTCTTCGCTTTCCTTGTTGAGAACAGAACAGGTTGCCTAGCCAACAACAGTGCGGTTTCCTTCACTTAATAAACCATTAAAAATTGACAAGACCCTGAGATGTTCCAGTCTTTGTATTAACGTCGAGCTCAGATCATTTTGATTGCTCCTGCATTGTGTTTAATTTCCCAGTCCTCAGGGGACGGTACCGTTCCAACCAGACGGCATGTGTGACCTTCGTACAGCACATGTGGAGGATAATGTTACTTATTTGACATTGTGTGAAGATCAAACACCACATGCTTCTTGTATAACAAACAACAGAAGAGCCAATTAGTCAGCAGCCTTTGTGTCTGTCAGAATTAATCGTGCAGAGAATGCATGATATTGATTTGTTGACTAATATCCTGTACCTGTATTATAATAAGATTGGATAAGCTTGCCAAACCGCATGCCCGAAAGGGACTTTGGCATCTCATTCGCTGAAATATTAATTCCAGGAGTCATACGCTCCCACTGAGGGCTTGTTATTGACTGCTGATAATAGAGCTGGCTACAAAAGGAGCTGATATATCAGGTGTAATTAGTAAAAACACAATGCAACAAGTAGTTTGTTTATTCACAGTAAACATGTGTGATGTGTGACGTGTGACAGCCAATGTTTAACATTCAGTTATGAAAAAAGTATGAAAAATATGAATATGAAAAAGTTATTTTTGACCAGTAAGATACTGTAAAAATGTCTGTGATTATTAAATAATACTGACTATTTTAATTCATAAGCTATGTTATTTGTTATTCATCATGTCTGTAATGTGCCAACTGTTTCGGATTTTGCATGCACGCATGTATAAATCAATTAATAAATAAGATTAGAGTAACACTTGTAACTACTAACGTATAGTGAAAATAAAAAAATATTCAGTGATTTTTTTATTATGTTAAAATAATTATTACTTAATTGCTAAATTATGTTTTTATCATTATAATCTGATGTTTAAATGTTGAACTGAGATGAGCATATATTAAAATATTTATAAAAATAAGGAAAATGTTTGTGTAAAAATATTTAAGCAACCTTAAAACGCAGGAGGATGGAAATTTATAGGCTACTATAGCTAAGATGTGTCTCATGAATATTAATTAGTCAATGACTGGGCACTTTAGGAAGTTCACCTAGAATGTTGAACAACACCATATTAATATTCATGAGACAAAGCCATGTGAATATGTCATTAACTGAATTTTAAAGCAGTGGACAAATAATGAGTGAAAAATCCCACAGACTTGGCAACTCCATAGAATTAAGATGAATGAAGGATATTAAGGCTTGTTTTAAATATAAATGTAACAAAATTTGGTTTAAAATGTAAAATTTAAAATGCGAAAATGTAACATTTAAAGTGTGTGTGTGTGTGTGTGTGTGTGTATGTGTGTGTATATATATATATATATATATATATATATATATATATATAATATATATAAATGTGAAGTATATTTTAAAATGTAATTTATTCATGAGATGCAAAGCTGAATTTTCTTGATTTCATGATCCTTTTATAAATTATTATTGCTTCTCAATAAACTTTTCTTCTTATTAACAATGTTTAAAATATTTTCAAACGAAGAACATTGATTTTAAATTGTCACAATATTTAATAATATTACTGGGGGTTTTTTTGGTGTAATTTTTAATTAAATAAATGCAGCTTTGGTGAGAAGAATAGACTTCTTTCAAAATATTAAATATTAAGTATTCCAAACTTTTTTTAAGAATTAAAATATATTAAAGGATATGAATTTATTATTACCTAAATGTGTCTTGTTTTTATTTTTACAGCATAAATTTTTTTAATTTCAACAAAAAAAGAAAAGCATGTTTTGTAATGAAATTAAAAGAATTACATTTTGTGACATGTTTGCTTTTTCTCTTAAAATTATAGAAAGTTACACTCTACAAAAATCCACAAAATAGGACAAAATGTGCTGGTCAGATTACTTACAAATTGTAGTCTGTTACTGATTCCAAATTACATGACAAAAATTGTAGTTAGTGACGTAATCCATTACATTACACATTACACATTTTTGATTACTTTTGAGCTAATTCATCACATTCATTTTAAATACAATAATCATGTACCATATAGATATAAAAATACAAAGAGAAAGAAAATATATTCCATTCTTTTATTAATAACATTGCATTAAACATTAAATCAAGGTTTACCAAAATAGGGTTTGTGAAGGAACTGCAGGGCATTTGTAAGTTTTATGATTGTAAGCTTTATTTTAAATTAACACTTAAATCATAAAAATGTACAATTTAAATAAATCATTTTAAAATAACACCAATTAAAATAAAACACTAAAAAAGATTAAATGTAATCATAAAAAAGTAACTGTAGTCTGACTGTGAGTATTTAAAAATGTAATTTAAAAGTACTTTTTTGGAATTTTTGGAATCTGATTAAGTATTCTAGTTTACATGTAATCTATTACTACCCACCACTGAATATACTGTATTAATTTGAAGGGATTTTACCATATTTATTTATTTATTTATTTTTTTTACAAGTGTTTTACCTGTATTTTGAATTTTGCACTTCTTTCAGGGTTACCAGAAATGCCAGTAAAATGAATGGATAATTTCCCAATAATGAGCTGCCGGTACTTTTTCAGTTATTTTACAGTTTTATTTCTTAGAGTCTACAGCCTTTTGTGTGAGTTGACTGTTTCTTTGCTTTTCCTAACCAGGTTAACATAATGTATTGCTGAGATTGACTTAATACGCGCTGCTGCTTTCAAACGAAACAAATGTGCAACTACCGTACCTCGTCCAATTACAGGAAATATATTTCTTTTGAATGTCTGAAAGTAGAAAGAGCGAGCAAGTTTGGCTGTGAATTATTCATAGGAAATGACAAACATATGGCGCTGTTTTTCTCACCTTGTGCTCTGGCGTTCTATAGTGTTTTATCATCTGTCTAATGTACGGCGATCGCCTGAAGGCAGACTGTGTTGCGAGGCCCTCGGGCGAACCAGATTCACTTACTCTCTTTAGAGTTTGAGTATCGACTCCTTTGCTGCTTTATAGCTTTATTTAGAGTTGCAATATTAATTTATTGCATTTCCCTGCAGAAGTTTGAATCTCTTGTTAGGGCTTTTGTTCTGCGACTTCAGGAGAGTTGGTTACTGCTAAATTTAATAAGTGATGATTGTGTTGGGAGCATTGCTATAAGGGGGGACAGAAATATGAGCTATATTGCCGAAGGTGTCATATACAGGAAGTTTTATTAGCTCTAGGACTTCTTGTTTCACCCAAGGTCCAAGCTACTAAGGGAGAACACCATTTCTCTTATGGCTTGCAAAGGACAAATGAGATATCCAATATATCAATTGTGTGTGATTCTGCATGCATGCATGAATGAATGAATAAATAAAAATGGTCATATGATTTAATTGCAATACAATATATATTTGAACTTCTCAGTGGATAGTCATTAGTTAGACAAATATGAAATTATTTATAAATAAATATATATTTAAATATTTGTAATTACTTTACTGGAATTAAGAATAAAAATCAGTGCATCATTAATTAATTCATTCAATTTATTTTTGGTTATTTTTTATTATTTTAAAATAATAGAAAAACTGCTACAAATAAAGAAATAAGTAAATAATATTACAATAACATTTCTAAATATAACCGCAAGCAGCAATTACAGGGGCCAAGCACTAGGCAAGCAAGGCAGCAAGCATCAGAGCAACTGAAGCAATGAATAATTGAAGCCATTTTAAAGGAGAACTCCACTTCCAGAACAACAATATACAAATAATTTACTCACCCCCTTGTCATCCAAGATGTTCATGTCTTGCTGTCTTCAGTCGTAAAGAAATTATGGTTTTTGAGGAAAACATTTCAGGATTTTTCTCCATATAATGGACTTCATTGGTGCCCCGATTTTGAACTTTCAAAATGCAGTTTAACTGCAGCTTCAAAGGGCTCTAAATGATCCCAGCCGGGGAAGAATGGCTAGTGAAACGATCAATCATTTTTTTCGAAAAATAAAAATTTCTATACTTTTTAAGCACAAAAGCTTCTGTAGCACAGGCTCTGGGATGCTACAAATTAGTGATGGGTCGTACTTGAAGGATTCGTTCATTTTGAATGAGTCGTCTCGGGGAGTGATTCGTTCAGTCGTGCATGCGCAACATCCTGCATGCGCAACGGTTCTGTACTGGAATTAGTTCACCTGTTTCGAGTCTTCGAGTTTTTCGAGTCGTTCTTTCATCTTATGGGGCTGTCACGTGATGAACAAACGACTCAAACCCGAAAACACGGGAGATGAACTAATCAGTTCTTTTTCCAGCTCACACTGCATTGGTTAAGCTTATGGGGCTGTCACGTGATGAACGAACAACTCAAACTCGAAAACTTGTCAGAGAAGAGATGAGGTGAGCTAATCATAGACTAAAGACCCAGGTAAACAATGAATTAATCTTTTCTGTTTCTTATAGCATTATAGTTTTGTCTTGTTTGTAATGTGATCAATGCTTGTGTAAGCAGTAGTGTTAGGGAAGTAACACGTAACATTTTAATTATATTTTGTTAAAATGAACGAAATGACTTGAAAAATGATACGTTAATTTTGCTGAACGAGACTCAAAGGTCCGAGTCGGTAAAATGATCCAAACTTACCATCACTACAGTACGAATCACGTCTAAGTTCATTGTCTGTGTACTCCGGCTCCAAAAGGTAGAGTATGGCGAAAAACTCCATCTTATTTTTTCCTACAACTTCAGAATCGTCCAATATCATTGTACCTTTTTGTGTGTAAACAGCGTTTGACTTACTTGTACTTTCTTAGTCTTTGCACGTTTGCTTTGTCAACACTGGGTCTGTAGTTCCGCCTACGTTCCACATGATCTTTCGATGTGATTCAATAGTACGTAGCATCGTGAACGCACATCCCAGAGCCTGTGCTACATGAGCTTTTGTGCTTAAAAATTTTATTTTCCGAAAAAAATGGCGGATTGTTTCGCTAGAGAAGACCCTTCTTTCTCAGCTCTCATTTAGAGCTCTTTGAAGCTGCATTTAAACTACATTTTGGAAGTTCAAAATCGGGGCACTAATGAAGTCCATTATATGGAGAAAAATCCTAAAATGCTTTCCTCAAAAAACATAATTTCCTCACGACTGAAGACAGAAAGACATGAACATCTTGGATAACAAAGGGGGTGAGTAAATTATTTGTGAAATGTTGTTCTGGAAGTGGAGTTCTCCTTTAAGATGATTTTAGTCAAAATAGATGAAAAATCATAAATACAACCGCTAGTAATACAATGTAATGGGTTATCACTTTTGACCAATAGGTGGCACTGTTATCAAAGTGATGTGGTGTGTTCTGTGTGAAGTGACAATGGCACACACAAAGTTTGGTGTCATTATGTAAAAGCTTTGCAGAGATACAGCCTCAGACGTAGTCTGGTATCATACCTCAGTTTTTGTCTATCAACACGAAATCCATAAAATTTTGTCAGCACAGTCTATAGATGATCTGACTTGATTTTGGTGAAAATTGGACAAACAGTCTAAGACAAGTTCGAAAAAGTCGTTTTTCAACATAAATCAAAATGGCGGACAGGAAGTTCTGCCAACTATGGCATAATTGGCATGTATGTTGTCGGCATGACCCAATGAATATCTTGAGACCAGTTTCATTACAATAGGATAATGTAGTCAAAAGTTATTTGCATTTTTGGAAATTTCATAATTAATGAATGGTTTATTAGTCTTGACCAATAGGTGGCGCTGTTATCAAACTGCTGGGGTGTGTTCAGTGTGAGGTGACAATGGCACATACAAAGTTTAGTGCAAATATGTCAAAGCTTTGCAGAGATACAGCCTCAGATGCAGTTTGGCATCTTTCCAGCGAATATGTTGATGCCTTAAACAAAAACAGTTTTGTATTTCAACACGAAATCCATAACTTTTTGCCAGCATGGTCTGAAGATGATCTGAGTCAAATTTGGTGGAAATCGGACTAACAGTCTGGGAGGAGTTTGAAAAAGTAGGTTTTCAACATTAATCAAATTGGCAGACAGGAAGTTCATCCAATTATAGCATAATTATTATCAATGTTCTCTGCATTATCGAAGGAATGTAAACAAAAGTTATAAGCATTTTTCAAAATGTCTTTATAACTTTTGCCCACAAGGTGGTAAAAAAAAGTCCAAACTTTTTGAGTACTGTCAGGCATGGTGCCGAAGACACATACCGAGTTTCATAACGATTTTTCATATCTCCTGACCACTAGGTGGCACTGTGCCGAAACACTGCAGGTAGCCTCAGGCCATGCTTGTTATAATGCACACCAAGTTTGGTCTCAATATGCCAAACCGTTGCAGAGATATAGCCTCACATCTATTTTTGTGTGCTTTTCGTAGCATTCGTTCGCATGTTATTCAAAAATGACTAATCAACTTGAATCCCATAACTGTTTGCCAGCATGGTCTGAAGATGATGTGAGCCAATTTTGGTGAAAATCAGACAGATCGTCTAGGACAAGTTTGAAAAAGTAGGTTTTACTAACAATTAAAAATGGCAAAAAACTAAACCTTACCATTTTTACATTTTGTGTTAATAAAGTGTTCATTCGATTCGGCATGATTTTTCTTCTGTGGCTTATGGTTCAAAACTTATTAGCATAAATATGAGTGAAACTCTGGACAAGTGGTGGCACTAGAGTGTTTGAGTTAGAGACTCCAAACTTGCTATGATTAATGTTCAGACTGTCCTCTATCAGTGTGCCAAATTTCACAACTTTCCCGCAAGCGGTTCTATGGGCTGGTATAGACTCAAGTGGAAGAAACGGAAGAAGAATAATAATAGGAACTCCAACGGATACGATAGATAGATAGATAGATAGATAGATAGTGCTTTATGGGTTTTCAAGTTTGCCCTTTTTAGCCCTGAAGAAAAACAACAAAATTGTGTTTCTGTTGCGTAAACAGACAGCTTTTAATAAACCCTCATCTTGCCAGCAGTGATTCACCTCTTTAACTCATTTTGTCTACATGTGTTTTAAAGTAAATAAGGTCATGTTTGATTTTAAGCAGACTTGATTTCATTCTATGAAAGAGCAACACCTCAGCATAAACACCTTCCTCTGGGAGCTGATGAAAAATTTCTAGAGATGCTATACTTACCTCCAAAGATATAAATACACTGTAATCAGGTCTTATATACTAAAGCAAATGAATTACATTCAGTAAACAGCAGTGCATGTTTTTTAGTTTGTGCCTTTTTTTAAAGAATACTCTGTTTTTTTCCCTCTGTCTCTCACTACAGTTCTCTTCGGCCAGTTTATGTTCTTCCAGGCGACCCCTAATGATGTGCTGGAGATCTTTGACGGGCCCTCGACGGAGTCTCCGCTCCTCACCTCTGCTCACGGCTCTCACTCAGGTAAAAGGCTTTGTTTACCGCCACCGCGTGAGACCAACTAAAGGCACGTCTGCCGAGACAAGATGACATTAAACTACATGAAGGACCGCCAGAGTCAGATCTCATTCCCAAAACGCTTCTGCTGCACTGAATGTCGTGTTGCTGTTAATGTGCTTCTGACATGCATTTGGGATACAGAAGTCTGAGACCACACTGAAAATCTGAGACTTTTTCACCATTTAAATCTGAAAATAAAGAGAAAGTGTTAGGATTTTGATGTGAAATAAACATTTTTCAGATTCTGCTATATTTCAGTATAATATAATATAATATAATATAAAAGTATAATAATTGACAATGGACCATTGAATTATAAGAAAATAATGCACACCCAAGATGGTGATGCACCCATGACAGGTGTCCATTCATTTCTACTTATTCAGTGGACCGGACTCAGTTATTCAGCTTAAACTACGGTTACCACACCTCAAATTATTTTTTTAAATTCGTATGCCCATTTTTAATTATTCCTTACATTTCAGTTTACATTTAGATCTAGTCACTTAGCAGACTTTTTTTTGCTTTTTGTTTTTTGTATATATATATATATATATATATATATATATATATATATATATATACCAATAGAATATACATTTATAAATGCTAATTTAAAATGCAATAAATTAAGTAATAGTAGTAAAATGTAAAAAATCTAGTAAAATCTAAATAGGAAAAATAAAATGTAATAAAATGTAATTAACTTCATTAAAAGTATATTTATAATATAATACACTGTATTTTAAATCATATTTCAGTTTAATTATTTTAAGTGTTATTATTGTTTTAGTAATCTAGTAAAATCTATTTTTTAAATAAATTGTAATTAATTTCAGTGTTTTAGATTATATAATAATTTAGTTTTATTTTTTAATTTATTTTTTACATTTCATTATTATTTTAGTGATCTAGTAAAATCAAATAAAAATGTGAGTAATTTCATTTAAAATGTAGTTATATTATATAATATGATACATTGTATTTGAAATACTATTAATAATAATAATAAGAATTGATTACTAATAATAATAATAATAATAATAATAATAATAATAATAATTGATATACTAAATATTAAATATCATAAACTAGACATAAAATTAAAATCGAAATTAATGTTGTCACCCTAATTTATTAGGGTTAGTAATCCTAATGATTACTAGACAAGAATGGGTATTGTTTTGGTTTTAGGACAACTTTGATGAAAGGTTTTGATCCACTGTAAGTAAATGAGTGGCATTAAAGATTTTTTTTTATTTATTATAAAAATATAAAATTATAAAATAAATCTAAAATACATTTTACATTTATTATATTGTATTATATATATTCAGTGTAAGTAAATGAGTGACATTAAAGATCTTTTTTTTTTTTTTTTTTTTCAATTTACCTTTTCACTTTATACTGATACTGTATATAATATAATTTCTATTAAAGTAGAGAAGGGATGCAACACACATTTTCACTCGTAGTCTCTGACCCTTGCTGCTCCTGTTGGCCTACAGAAGACACATAATTTCCTTTAACCCTGTTGATGTGGCAGCACTCAGCAGATGTACTGATGCTCTCATTTATGCTGCTGTTGTAGCTACAGACAGATAACAGAACTGCTTTTCTTTTCCTCACCTCCTCAAATTTCTCATTTGACAGGAGAGCCATTGCCGCTGAGCTCTGCCAATGAAATCACCATCAGGTTCAAAACCGAGGGACCAAACACAGCTAAAGGTTTTCATTTTGTGTATCAAGGTATGTACTTCTCAATTAATCTCTAGTAAACTTAGGGCTGTGTGGGAAAAGGTTACTTCCAATACTACTCATGCTATTTTTGCAGTGTGCAATATGTACATTTTCCGTATTTCAATAACTGTATTTCTGCATCTCTAATGCTCACCAAGGCTGCATTTATTTGATGAAAAATACAGTAAAAACCATACTATTGTGGAGTATTATTACAATTTAAAATAACAGTTTTCTATTTGAATATATTTTAAGGTGTAATTTATTCCTGTGATGCAAAGCTGAATTTTCAACGAATGTCGTTTTTGATTAGATTAACCCTTTAACTGTCACTCCCTATCTTGAACACAGACATGAAAATGCACTATCCAAAGTTACATTTTTATAATTCATGAAAGAAATCATTTTGTAATATGATTTTGATGTACAATTTCCATGGTAATGCAATGTCTGATTTTAAAATGGTTTTCAAAGGATGAATTTTGAGATTTTAAGTTTTCAGTTGATATATAATTGCTTAGGAATTCTATTGCATGATAGGGAAGAAGGCAACAAAGAGAGTCTTTTTGTGGCAAAGGTCAGAACTCCTGTTATGATGTAGATTTTTGAGGTGCACTCTTGTCATAAATTAATCTATTACTTTTCCTACATAATTTGTAACACAAAAGAGTGCTAAAATATCTATTTAGGAGTCTTAGACATTCTCAACGATGTCATGATTAGATTAGAATTTATTTATTTGTAATATGGTGAAGTAAACTTAGGCGTCCCACAGAGCGGACGGTGACAGTTAAAGGGTTAATGTGTTGCTGCTGAATAAAAGTATAACCAAAACGTTAGTGACTGTAAAGTTTTGAATGGTAGTGTATATTTGTTTTGCTGATTTTTTTTTTTTTTTTTTTCTCCAGCTGTACCAAGGACCAGCGCTTCCCAGTGCAGCTCTGTCCCCGAGCCTCGCTACGGGAAACGCATTGGGAATGACTTTGGATTGGGCACGGTGGTGCTTTTCGAGTGTAACCCAGGTTACACTCTTCATGGTGCCACTGCCATCAGGTGCGAGGCAGTGCCCAACTCACTGGCACAATGGAACGGCACAGTGCCATCATGTGTCGGTATGTACACCCCCACACGTCTGTCTGCTCAATACTGCCCCCTGCTGCTGGGGAAGACCTGTGGCGTGGATATCAGCTATGACCAGATGACCAGGCTGAGATAGAGGCTCTGTTCCAAAACTTAGTGATCTGCCCTCATAAGGCAGCATTATTAGGTGCATCCCAGGCTGTTGCTGCCATCTAAATATATATTATAAATAAATATATATATCAAAATATTATAGCCAGATTTTAAGGCTGTATTGCATGCACTCATGGAGAAGACAATCCCATAATGCATTGCAAAAGAGCTGAGTGAAAAGTGAGAGAGATGCTGATTAGACTTGTCATGAATTAAATATTTATAGATGTTCATAAAATCTATGTTAATATATTTAATTAAAGATGTTATACTTTCATTATATTTCTTATGATTATGTATACAGTATAATTAATATAACAATGTATTTTGTAATGAAATAAGTAAACTGTGACTACATTACTAAAGTATTACTTAAATTATCACGTTTATTTACATATTAGTATTTATATATCTATATTTTTTATAATATATTAATATATTTTATTTTAACAACAAAAAAATAAATTTATCCAAATTAAACAAGATGATATACTTTAAATGAATTTTTTTATTGTATTATTTATATTATTATTTAGTCAAATATAATATAATAATATAATATAATATAATATAATATAAAGTATATTTTAATGAATTTAATTAAAATATAATTTATTTAAAATGTTATTTTTACTAAAGTATTACTTAATTAATTAATAGTTAATTATTAATATTAATTAATAATTATTTTTAGTATATTTAATGTATCTAAAATAATAATAATGAATGTTATTAATTCTATTAAAATATCAGTTATATTTTATTAATTAATCTAGTATTTTAATACTGTTTTCTTCTGCAATTAGAGCATTAATCTAAATTAGAGTGATGATTTTTTATTTAATATTTCAAAGTATTATTATAATTTTGTATTTACTAGCCTAAAATTAACAAAAATAATTCAATAACAACCTAATTAATTTTGTTATTATATTATTAATAATATAATTTAGTATATCTAATATTTAATTGGATTTTTATTAAAATATGATATTATTTAATTATATTACTAATGACACAAATTCATTCTGCAATTACATTACCACTAATAATAAATTCTGCAATTAAAGCATTATTTTAAATTAGGGTGACAACATAAATTTTCCACTTTAATTTATTATTTAGTTTTATCTAAAAAAAAAAAAAATCTTAATTAATAGTGTTTATTTGTTTTTATAATAGTGTTTATAAATTAAATCAAATTAATCAAAGTTGAAAGTTCTTAATTTTTATTTTTTTATTTATATAATTATCAATATAATATATATTTTTAATTAAATTAGGTAAAAGTTAATTTATTTTTAATGTTACTAGATTACTGTAGTATTACATGAATTACTAATTAGTAGTATTTATTGATTTTATATTAGTGTTTATAAACTTAGATTCTGTTATATCAATAAGTTGTAATAAATACATTAATAAAAATTAAATTACATTTTTTAACTACATTTATTTTAGATGTTACTAGATTATTAAAGTTTTACTTAAATTATAATTGAATTGTATTTTTTGTATTAGTGTTTATAAATTTATATTATTTTACATAAAATATACATTAACATTAATATTTTAAAAAATCAATTATTTTACCTATTATATTTGTGTGCTGTGAATTTTTAGGCCTGATTATTAAGTAATTTGATTATCACAATCTTTGCCTAGCAACATGTTAATGCCAAATTTCATTGAAGTCGAATCTACTGTGTGCTTCATAGTTGTATGAGTTTCTGTGTTTGTAGAGTGTTCCAGATAAGTCACCTAGTGGTTTGGATGCTGGTCCTTAGAAGTCACTCACTATGTTGTGCCACAGAGCCGGAGAGATTTGAGGGGTTTTATTAAAAATAAATGTGCTGGGAGCTAATGGATACAGGAGCGTTCACACAGTGTGGAGGCCCCCATGAAATGCAATTTCAAGTAAATGCGAATCTCGGGTAAATCTCTTGATGCAAGTTGACAGAATACTTTCCTTCTAGCCGTGTCCTCATGCAATTTAATAGAAATGCTCCTATGAGAGAATCAACAGGCGACAGAAGCAGAGCCACCGTGCTTACGCTCTCACCAAGCAAACAATGCGCCATCATTTTCTCAGCGTATAGCACAAATAGTCATGATTTTGTATTACAGAGCTCAGTATCGTACTGTTTCTTCTCCTGATATCCTTTCATCATCATTTTTCACCTTTACTCTTATCCTTGGATTTAACTGGCTTGTTTTTGTTTTTGTTCTTGTTTTTTGATACCTTACCTTAAGATTTCTATGTAAATAGCTTCCTAGTGGTAAAATCTCTTTATCGATCTGCCTCACTTTTCAGAACCCATATTAAAGGAATAGTTCACCCAAAAATTAAATTTGCTGGTAATTTACCTGTGCTCAGGCCTTCCAAGATGACACTTTTCCTTAGTAGAACAGTAAAGATGATTTTGAGCTGAAACTGTGGTTCCTGGTGATTCATAAAATGCACTTTTAGAGTAAAAATAAACATATCAGGCAACACAAAATTAATACCTTTGGCTCCTGATGACATATTGAGGTCTTATGAAGTGAAACGATCAGTCTGCAAGAAACTGAACATTTTTTACAACATTATTATTTACATTTACAACATTATTACCTGTAATCCAGAGCCTCAGGCAAACGAATCATTCTTTTGAATCAGTTCTTTTTTGTGAACTAGGTGAACCAGTTTACCAGTTTGGACTGAATTGTCTGAAACAGTTCCGACTCAAGCAGCACAGATCTCAATTAAAACTTACTTTTGGATGCCTGACAGTCACTTAGATTTGAAATGAGCCAAAATACAGACGTATGTGATCCTAGGATGAAAAAACTGATTCAGTGCTCTAACTGATTCAGTGAACTGAGTCGCTTTCTCATTGTTTATGTAAAAAGGTGAGCTGATGAAGACAAGTTTATTTACCTTATGTTCTTTAGACATGTAAAACACCCATGTTTTACGTCATTATTGGGTGCTTTAATAAAGTAACTGTGTATATGTTTCCTTATTGTGTAAATGAACTGGTGAAACAGTTCATTCAAACCAGTTTATTGTAACGAACTGTCAGAAAGAATCAGTTCTAGGAAAATAATGGCTCTGGATTACTGGTAATAATGTTGTAAATAATATTCAGTTTCTTGCACAGACTGATCGTTTTGCTTCATAAGACCTCTATATATATCGTTTGGAGCTACAGATAACAATTTTGTCTTGCCTGATATGTTTTTTTGACTCTTAAGTGATGGTACCCATTGACTTGCATTGACTTCATGAATCACCAAAGACCACAGTTTCAGCTAAAAATTTTCTTTACTGTTCTACTCAAGCAAAAAAGTAATCTTGGATGGCTTGAGGGTGAGTAAATTACAGCAAATTTTATTTTGGGGGTGAATTATCCCTTTAATAACTAATGAAAAGTGTCAATTTATAACTTCTTCTAGAATTAACAACTGAAAATGATCAAATCCTTCCCTTCTGTGCCGTCTTGTGCAGTAACATCTGTTATAATCAATTATTTCCGGCCTTCCAAGACCGCCTTTTTCTTCAGGCGAACAGTAAATTTGATTTTTAGCTGAAATCGTGGTCCTTGGTGATTCATAAAATGCAACTCACTGGCTACCGTCACTTTGAGTCAAAAAAGCATATCAGGCATCACAAACTTAAAGGAACACTCCACTTTTTTTGAAAATAGGCTCATTTTCCAATTCCCCTAGAGTTAAACAGTTGAGTTTTACCGTTTTCGAATCCATTCAGCCGATCTCCGGGTCTGGCGGTAGCACTTTTAGCATAGCTTAGTATAGATCATTGAATCTGATTAGACCGTTAGCATCTCGCTCAAAAATGACCAAAGAGTTTCAATATTTCTCCTATTTAAAACTTGACTCTTCTGTAGTTACATCGTATACAAAGACGGACGAAAAATCAAAAGTTGCGATTTTCTAGGTCGATATGGCTAGGAACTATACTCTCATTTCGGCGTAATAATCAAGGAACTTTGCTGCCGTACCGTGGGTGCAGCAGGCGCAATGATATTACACAGCTGTCAAATCTGCCAGCTGCAACTCTGCATCTACGCAAACTTAGTGCCGGTCACTTTCAGGCATTGCGTAATATGAAAAGTGTCAATTTATAACTTCTTCTAAAATTAACAACTGAAAATGATCAAATCCTTGCCTTCTGTGCCATCTTGTGCAGTTTAGCTGTAACAGGGTGAATCACAAACCGCACATCTGACGGTAACATCTGTTATAATCGATTTTTTTTCACCCTTCCAAGATGGCCTTTCTTTTCAGGCAAACAGTAAAGATAATTTTTAGCTGAAATCGTGGTCCTTGGTGATTCATAAAATGCAACTCAGTGGCTACCGTCACTTTTAGAGTCAAAAACACAGATCCACAAGATACTCTATCAGAACTCACTTTTGGACGCCTGACAGTCACTCAGATTCGAAATGAGCCAAAATACCAACTTATGTGATCCTATGATGAATGAACTGATTCAGTGCTCCAACTGATTCAGTGAAGTCACTTTCTCATGTAAAAAAAGGTGAGCTGATGTAGACAAGTTTATTTACTTTATGTTCTTTAGACATGTAAAACATCCATGTTTTACGTCATTATTGGGCAATTTAATAATGTAACTGTGTATATGTTATGTCATTGCATAAGTGAACTGGTGAATCAGTTCATTTGAACCACTTAATTGCAATGAACTGTTCAAAAGAATCAGTTCAAGGAAAAGAATCAAACTCTGTTTGCCTGAGGCTTCAGATTGCAGGTGATAATGTTGTAAATAATATTCAGTTTTTCTGCATAGTCTGATGGTTTTGCTTCTTAAGACCTCAATATATCGTCAGGAGCCATGGGTAACCATTTTGTGTTGCCTGATATGCTTCTTTTTTTGTTTTTTAACTCTTAAGTGATAGTAGCCATTGACTTGCATTTTATGAATCACCAAGGACCACAGTTTCAGCTAAAAATCTTCTTTACTGTTTTACTCAAGGAAAAAAGTCATCTTGCATGGCTTGAGGGTGAGTAAATTACAGCAAATTTCATTTTGGGGTGAATTATCCTTTTAATAAATAATGAAAAGTGTCAATTTATAACTCTTTCTAGAAATTAGCAACTGAAAATGATCAAATCCTTCCCTTCTGTGCCGTCTTGTGCAGTTTTGCTGTAGAAGGGTAAATCACAAGCCGCACATCTGACAGTAACACCTGTTATCATTGATTATTTTCGGCTTTCCAAGATGGCCTTTCTCTTCAGATGATTTTTAGCTGAAACCGTGGTCCTTGGTGATTAATAAAATGCAAGTCAGTGGCTACCGTCCCTTTTAGAGTAAAAAAAAAATCTGAATCTGAATCATTCTTTTGAACCAGTTCTTTTTAGTAAACTAGTTGAACCAACTCATCAAATCGGACTGAAACAGTTGTGACTCAAGCAGCACAGATTTACAAGATACTCAATTAAAACTCACTTTTAGATGCCTGACAGTCACTCGGACTTAAAACGAGCCAAAATACCAGCGTATGTGATCCTAGGATGAATGAGCTGATTCAGTGCTCTAACTGATTCAGTGAACTGAGTCACTTTATCACTGTTTATGTAAAAAGGTGAGCTGAAGACAAGTTTATTCACTTTATGTTCTTTAGACATGTAAAACACCCATGTTTTACGTCATTATTGGGTGCTTTAATAATGTAATTGTGTATATGTTTCCTTATTGTGTAAATGAACTGGTGAATCACTTCATTTAAACTAGTTTATTGAAACAAACTGTGAGAAAGAATCAGTTCTAGAAAAATAATCAAACTCTTTTTGCCTTATGCTCTGGATTACTGGTAATAATGTTGTAAGTAATATTCCGTTTCTTGCACAGACTGATCGTTTCACTTCATAAGACCTCAATATATCGTTTGGAGCTACGGGTAATAGTTTTGTGTTGCCTGATATGCCTTTTTTGACTCTGAAGTGATGGTAGCCATTGACTTTCATTTTATGAATCACCAAGGACCACAGTTTCAGCTACAGTTGTTCTACTTAAGGAAAAAAGTCATCTTGCATGGCTTGAGGGTGAGTAAATTACAGCAAATTGCATTTTTGGGTGAATTATCCTTTTAATAACTAATGAAAAGTGTCAATGTATAACTCCTTCTAGAAATTATCAACTGAAAATGATCAAATCCTTCCCTTCAGTGCCGTCTTGTGCAGTATTGCTGTAAAAGGGTAAATCACAAGCCGCACCTCTGACAGCAACACCTGTTATCATCGATTATTTCCGCTAAAGGGAAAAGCCTCAATGAATCACCAGGAGTTTTATATTCATTTTTACACTGTGTGGGCTTAGCACACAGGGTTGCTATTGGTAACCGCTTCACGTAATTCATCTTTATGGCGTTTTCTGCACAGGTGCTGCAGGTCCATGTGTCCATTACTGGAGTCACCTTTGTCACTTAATGTCGTGTCTCCTGAAATAATTCCCAAAATAACATGCATACACATTGTTTTTGGAACGTTTTGATGCTCATTATTCAGCAGCTAATGTCGTGGCCTAGAAGTTAGCGCACAGTCTTCTGTCATGCTGAGTTGTGGTCCTCACGTGGGAGGCAGGGGTTCAGTTTCAGACGTGTCGGATCCCCTTCCGCCTCCATTTCAGCCTTTTATTAGGGATAATAATGCGCAGATCTATTTTGACACATATCTGCTGTCACCTGTCAGTCACACACACAGGGTTGGCGAATTGAGTTGCTGCCAGTACTGCAGAAAGATTGCTATCATTGCCATCATTTTAGTATTAAAAAGATGTAATAATAGCAATCTTTCTGTAGTACTGATAATACTGAGTGTTGGAGCTGAAGTACCAGTATGAAAAGTAGCTAACTATATTGAAGCTATTTAAAGGGAAAATATCTCCATATAACAATCAGATGAATACTAATTAAATATGTATTTAGAGCATTAATCTTAATTTAATAATTATTATTTAATAATTAATTTTTAGTATATGTAATGTATGTAAAATAACAATAATTAAAATAAAATGTTATTTTATTAAAATATCTGTTATATTTTAATTAATCTAAAGTTTAATTCTAGAGCATTAATTTAAATGGGAGTGATAACAATAATTTTTAATTTATTATTTCAAGGTATTAATATTTTGCATTTATATCTAAAATGTTAAAATAATAAAATTACAATTTAATTTTTTTAATATTATATTGTTAGTAATATAATTTTGTATATCTAATATTTAATCTAAAAGAATAATTCAATGAAAATGTACATTTTATTAAAATATTATTATATAATTCTGCAATTAAATTACTACTTATAACAAATTCTGCAATTAAAGCATTATTTTAAATTAGGGTTTCTATTTTAATTTATTATTTAGTATTTACTAATCTAAAATGATCAAAATGAAAGTAAATACAAATAAAAAATTAAGAAAGATAGGAATGATAAAATTACAATAAAGTAATTATAATAAAAATAATAATTAAATTAAAATATTATTATATTATATTATATTATATTATATTATATTATATTATATTATATTATATTATATTATATTATTACTAAACATACCAATTCTGCAATTAGAGCATTAATCTTAATTTAATATTTCGATTTTAGGGATATAAAAATAACAAAATAATAATAAAATTAAAATATTATTATATTATATTATATTATATTATGTTATACTATATTATATGATTACTAAAACTACAAATTCTACAATTAGAGCATTAATCCTAATTTGCCATTTCAATTTAATGTTTAGTTTTTGCTTATCTGAAATAAAATTAAAAAAAAAATATTAAAATGGAAATGTAATTTATTTTATTTAAATATTATATTAAGTTATATTTTGGTACTTATTTTTATATTATATTACGAATAATTAAAATGAATTGTGCAGTTAGTCTAATTAGCTTTATTTTGCCATTTTGCTTTAATAATAACTTAATATAATGCTGTGCTTAGTAAATAAACCGTGCATCCACAAACAAAAAAAAAATTGTTGACATACAGTAAACTTCCAGAGTGCACCTTTAATGAGGCAGATGGAAAAACCAGACGACAAGCTTATACTAGCCATGATCAAGTGTTAACATTAGCTTTTACCCACATGCGTGTTACTCTATTTATGGTAGCGGCTCCTCAGGTTCCATTGATTTACATGCAATTGCTCTCTGCCCCGAGCGACGTGCTCATCCTCTCTTTGAGCGCCAGCTGCTAATGATGACATTAACGTAGCTGGAAACCTTTTTGATTATAGCGGGGGCGTGAGAGCGCGTGGGACATCACCTGTGGAATATAGATGCGCTCCAAATGGAAGTCAACTGAATAATTGCGTTGATTTAACCGTGTTCTTCCAGGCAACAGAACGGAGAAGAAAGAAGGAAAAGGCTAAAGCACATACGGGTGTGTGGCATTTTTTCTTCGCACGGTACAAAAGCGATGACGTGCTGCCCGGAGGTGCACCTGGCGATTGAAAACAAAGTGATTGACTCGGGCCTCCAGATCGCCTCGGTGCCTTTGACAGATAGCGTCAAATACTGCCTGTGAAGACAGAACGCCCTTGCGGTAGTTAACATCCAGAGAGGATTCGCGCTTATTGATAGCTACACAA
The DNA here is from genome assembly GCA_036247105.1 of Cirrhinus mrigala. Taxonomy (NCBI): domain Eukaryota; kingdom Metazoa; phylum Chordata; class Actinopteri; order Cypriniformes; family Cyprinidae; genus Cirrhinus; species Cirrhinus mrigala. Next base: position 5,192,764 of record CM070022.1, read on the forward strand.
AAGGTGCTGAGCACAATGTCTGGCGAAGCCTCAACAAGCAAATAAAAATTGCTTTACTGAGCCCTCCAAAGGTGACAAAGAATGTCAGGCTTGCCAGAAGATTCATTTCTCGTCCTTTCAATTTATTCCAGTTAGAGTTTGTTTTCCCCCCAGCTTTTGTTCTGAGCTGACGCTTGTGTGCTTCGAATGTTTTGAAAGCGCTAATGAAAATGGAAAATTGAAGGCATTTAAAATGACGTCTTTCTGGTCAATTAGAAAGCACAATGCGCTAATTGTGAACATACAGCGGCAGTAATTCAACGTATACGTTACCGAGTCCTTGGGATCTTTGGCTCTGACTGATGATGTAAAGGTTATGCTTTGCAAGTTCTTAAGTAGGCATAAATGCGTCTAGTGCAATAAATCACTTTCTTAATCACAATTTGTCATGCTTTCCAGTAAACATAAAGCATCCTTAAATCAAGATTAATCAGTAATTAGTTTTCATTTTTCTTACCCTGTTTCCAGATTTTGGCAAATTCTTAAAACAAGATAAAGCAGTTTGCCAGTGTGGAAAGAAAACATAATCTTTTGCAATGTAGCTTCTAAAAAAGTTTCTTATTTTAAGGATGTTTAGATGTTTTCACAGAAAATTCTAATTACAAAAATGTTTTGCACTTTTCATTCACTTATTCACCAACAGAGACCAGTGTAAAATGTTTGTAGCGGTCTTGTCGATTCATTTAAGGATAGTTCACCCAAAAATTAACATTGTAATTCCAATCATGACTTTATTCTATTGAACAGAAAAGTTTTGTTTTTGGTAGGGATAGCAAAACTGTCTCGATATTATCGTGGTCAGATGACAATGAAACAATATAGGTCTTCCGGGCAAAAAGTGTAGTTTTTAAAATATATTTAAACTTCTAATTCTAAAATAAAAGGTTGTTGAAGTTGTATTTTGGGCCACAGTATCTGTCAAACAAACTAAAACCGAAAGCACAATAATATATAATATGGCTTAATACAGCCCTTCATCAAGTCTGTTTTCGATGCGCATTTCAAAGCGAAGCGCACACATTGTTGAGGCGATCAACTCATGATCCAGTGTTTTCTACGCCTCAGAACGTCTCCATTTGCAGTGATTGCAGTGAACTCATTTACTGCATGAGCTGCGAGTTTAGCGTGCATTTGGGAATGCAATGGCCAAGCCGTTATGCTTTATTTTTGTGGCAGATGATTATAGCATTTCACTAGATTTGTAGTGAGATGCGTTTTTGTAAGCCTGTTTTCACTGAAGCTGGAGTTTTCCATCAAAATAAAAACTCTACTGCCGTTTACGTCAAAATAAAAGCTTAAAAGTGCAGTACGAATTGCTGACAGCTGGCGGTTTAAATGGGTATCGTTACTGCAGTCCAAATTCATAACATGTCTTTTAGGTGTAGAAATTAGGAAAGAAGTATTGTAATTTCCCTACTGTAGTGTAAAGCAAATATAATATACCTATTCATTTTTATTTATTTTGCAGTGCAGTTGTTTTACAATATATGGCTATTACTGTCATTGTTGTTGTTATTATTATTATTATATTCTCATTGGTTTGGCTTCCTAAAACAGCATTGTGAATGTAATTTAGACTGAGACAGTTTATCAGAAATAAAAGGGGTTCAGTTCACTCTGACATAAGTTTTCTTAGTCAAGAACATGGGTTGGAGCTCTTCATTTTGAACTCTCAAAGTGCATTAGATCGATGAATTGAACTGTAAATTGTATAAAATTTTCCATTTTTTCCAATTCTTCATTTGTCTTTTTTTTTTTTTTTAAATATCGCAATAAATATTGTATCGTGGACTTCATATTATCGTATCTTGAGATTTTGATATCGTTACATCCCTAGTTTTTGGTTATGCTGGATGCTATTTTATGATATATAAATATAATGGGGCAAAATAACAAAAAGCAACATAAAGGTATCTTAAAGGGATAGTTTAACCAAAAATGAAAATTACCCCATGATTTACTCACCCTCAAGCCATCCTTGGTGTATTTCACTTTCTTCTTTCAGACAAATACAATCGGAGTTGTATTAAAAAATGTCCTGGCTTTTCTAAGCTTTATATTGGCAGTGAATGGGTGTCGAGATTTGAAGTCCAATATAGTGCATCCATCTATCATAAAAAGCGCTTGACATGTCTCCGCAGGGTTAATAAAGGCCTTCTGAAGTGAACCGATGCATTTGTGTAAGAAAAATATCCATATTTAGCACCGAGAACTATGGGTTCTGTCAATTCTTTTAAAAAACACCTTCATCTTTTTGGACTTGCTTTTAATTAACAGCAATGGTTGCCTGTTATTTTATTTCTGTGAAGATTGGTTTTGTGTATTGTTTTATGGTAGATCTTATTGTATGTATGTTTGATCCGTTTTACTGACAGTTTGTAAAGCACTTTGTGACTTCTTGTCTGTGAAAGGTGCTATATAAATAAATTTTACTTACTTACTTACTTATTTAAAAATGTATAATCCGTAATAGCTTCTGCTAACTGTTGTACATGCATTCATGAGAAAGTGGCATTCCAGTGGATGATGTAGGACATTTTGTTTGCAGCAAGCCTAGTCTCCTCTTGGCTTATATTGAAGTACTCAGATATTTTTCTTTACAAATCCTCATTTTGTACATCTCTTGTGAACGCGCGTATGGCAGGAAGCTAGAGATTATGATTTATGGAGTTTTAAATATGGATATTTCTCTAACAAAACGCATTGATTTACTTCAGAAGGCCGTCATTAACCCCTCAGAGCCATTTGAAGTGCTTTTTATGATGAATGGATGTACTTTGTTGGGGTTCAAAATCTCAACACCCATTCTCTGCCATTATAAAGCTTGGAAGAACCAGGACATTTTTTAATAACTCCGATTGTATTCGTCTGAATGGAAGAAAGTCATGCATCTGAGGGTGAGTCAGTCATTTTTGGGTGAGCTGCCCCTTTAAAAGTAGCCCATATGACTCTCATTACAAGTCTTCTGAGGCCATTTGATAGTTTTGTGTAAAAAACAGTGGTTTTTCAGTAAAAAATATTGACTTCCACTCAATGGAAGCATTCATCACTGTTGATGAGAGAAGTGCTGTCTGATTTGTAAAAGTTTGAGAGTTTGATTCTTTCAATTGAATCTTTGAGCCAGTTCACAAGAGCAGTCTGAATGATTAATTCAAAGATTGATCTGATCCAGCTCTTGAATTCACAGTATTTATCGTGTAAAGGTGTTGCATGACTTGGAACATAGTACATGATTTTCCATGTTATCCTCAATAAAAGATCAATCATGATTTTTCCTTTTGTGCTCAGCAGAAGAAAGTCATATGAGTTTGAGTGAACTATTCTTTTAAATGGCATATCTTGCGATGTCGTCTAATAGCCAGTTTTGTTTATCCGCTCAAGTGTCCGGTTTTACATAGATTGAATTAGTGTCTGCCGACTGGCTGTGACCAAAAATATCATTATGCTTGCACTTAAGCTCGACAACTCTTCAGAAGATAAGAGTTTCTCACTGCTCAAAGGATTCCCTTCAGTGGGCTGAAATATGAGAGGAAACTTCAAATAGAAGGAGTGCGAGGTTGAATAATTGAAAATGATGAATGCATAATGCGTTTTAAGCAGAGCGAGATGAAGCCTATATAAAAGATGAAGGTCTCAGAGTGCAGTGTCCACGGCCACACTGTACAGGACATTGAATCTGGAATCAGTCGTTCGAATTCCCGGGATGTAACGCATGAAAAATAAGGTCGCCTTTTTTGATGCATAACTAGTCCATGTTATGTCCATGCTAGATTAAAGCAGATGCAGCGACATGTATTAACATTAATGCGTGGCACTTCAAATCTGCACCTGGTAATGACATCCCACCGGAGTTGGGTAAAGATGGACCGACCCAGTTGATTGTTGGCTGGTTGCTTTAGCGAGAGCATCATTAAAAATAGTCCGTTCTCACACAGTGCATTGAATACAGCTAGAATGGAAAATATTATGTCTGTAAGGTAATCAATAATGTTCTCTTATGTAGTTGTACAACAAAAAGAATACATTTGGTTGTTGTTGTTGTTCAGATATCCCCTCAATGCCTTACACATCTTTAAAGCCAGCATACAACCTATTTTGTTGTCTTCATAGCCTTTTAACAAAACTTGAAAACTTGCTCTACCTTTTAAACAACTCTCCTTTTCAGCACACAAAACTGTTTCACATTGATTTTATTTGACCTTCTAAGGTGCTTTTTTTAAGCATCATATAATATATAAGGGGCTTTAAATTTAATATGCACTTAATACATTTATGTCAAGTAATACATTTAGTGAAGCACGTAGCACTGAAACCCTATTGTAGTTTTAAGAATGGCCAAGGATCAGCAATCTCCACGTAAAACTGATCAGACCAAACCGTAAGTCGTAGAGACTTGAAACTTGGAGGGATGGTAGTATTCACACTGCCTACAAGGTGACCAAGGCTTGCCTCAATCGGCCTGATGGGGGCGCTACAGCAAATCACTTATAACTCCTAAACCGTCAGTTGCAGGCTCAAGTTTCTTACAGTACGTAATTGAAATCCTTGGTTAACCATGGACAAAATGCATGCATGCAGATTAGATAGTGAGCCTGGCTAAATTTTAGGGTAGAAAAACCAACTAATTTGCAAACTAGTCCTAGGTTTTCGCCTGATTGGGACCAAACCAGTGCAGAAAAATTCTCTCTGGAGAGTGAATATCAATAATTATCCAAAAAAAGTTGAACTTTCGACTCACCGTTGTAAAAAGGCGCCAAAATGTTTGAAAGGGGCGGGGCCACTTTTAGTAAAATGCCTATAACTCCTGAACGTAATGAGATATCTCCACCAAACTTGGAACACTTATTTAAGAGCTCAATCTGAGGTCACAAGACAAAAATCATGGAGCTTGGCCACTTGGTTGTGCTATAAGAAGGAAAAACATAAAAATGGTTATACCTATGCAGCCATTTGTCATATCTTGGTCCGAAATGTCACAAGTGTCCATAGGGACATTTGTGTATCTCAAAAAAACATGTCCACCATTGGCCAAAGAATTTTGAATACCCATTAGACAAGGTTAACAGAGAATGAAACAAGGTGGGTCTGTTTGACTCACGGCCCCAAAGGTCTGTGAGAAATGTAAAAGAAATCAAGCACTGGAGGGTGATATCGCATTTTTCAAGGGCATAAACGATTGTACATTGCACGGTTTTCGCACATGCGCACAATATTCATATCACACGATAAAACTCCTCATTCCGGACAACTTTGCCTCTAGAACCACTGCTGTCAATCAAATCGTTATTAAATGATTGAGAAGATGTAAAAAACCTAGTCCAAGGTTTTTTGCTCAATCTGGGAAAAACCACTGCAGTACAATTTGCTGGACTCTCTAGATCAATAATTGTCAAAAAATGTTGAAATTTACCCTTTGATAAGCTCAGGTCATTTAGTAGGATTTACCCAAAAAGTCTAAAGAAAAACTCACGAAACCTGATGAGCACATGCGACAGATGATTCTAAACAAGCATGCAAAGTTTTAAGGAGATCAGACAACAACTGGTGCTAAAACAGTCATAAACATTAAAAAAACAAACATGTTTTTATGGAAAATTACCTGGATTTGCTAAAAATGCTTTTTAAAGCATTGATTTTGGTGGTTACAGGCTTGCTGAATAATGTATTTTTTCGTATGTGCGTAAATTGAACCCTGCTGCTTGCAGTTATATTTTTAAATTTGTATTTATTATTATAAAATGCATGAACTTAACCCCACTGTGGGTAAAAGTTGCATCTGTTTTTTCATCGCTGGGTTCAGATTATCTGAATCACACACAAGAATATCTTAATATTAAATGAAACTCCACCGCTATACTCTTCATGCCAGAATCCTCTATGTATTAAACATATATTAATAAATTGTGCTCTTAGTATAGTACTCAGAAAATTATTTTGAAGATGTTTTCCTGCATTAATTTTTTAAAACTTTAAACTTTAAAAAGGTTTTTAAATTGCTCTTTTATAGCATTTAGACTTATTATTTGTTTCTTTAGTTTACTTCTTACATTATTTTTCTCAGAAGGCTTTACTTGATTTCTTTCACTACCATGTTTAGTGAATAGTGTTTCATGTTGACTTCTTTTTAAATTTATGTCTGACCTGTTAAGGTATTATTAAGGTACCTATTAAATATTATTAAGTATTTATTTTATTTTTTTAATTTTATTAAAATGTATTTTATTATTTACGTAATTATGGAATTCTATATAATCTGTTTTTTTTTCCTTTAATTCTATTAATTATTTTATTTTATTATTTAATAACTTACATAATTATGGAATTCTTTGTAATCTTTTTTGTCTTAAAATTCTATGAAGTATTTTATTTTTATTATTTAATTCTTTACATAATTATGGGATTCTAATCCGTTTTAATTTTTTTGCAGCTATTTATTTTATTATATATTTATTTTTTAATATCATTTTGGCTCAGAAAGGGCTTGTTTACTTGGTTTTGTTTGTTGTGCCTCTCTGCCATGTTTACTCTGTCTTTTTTTTTTCTGAAATCTGTCTTTCAGTTCCATGCGGAGGAGTTCTGACCACGCGCCGTGGGACCATTCTGTCTCCGGGTTACCCCGATCCCTATGACAACCATTTGAACTGCGTTTGGAAGGTCTTTGTACCGGAGGGAACCGGAATTCAAGTGAGACAAAAGTCTTTTTGTTACTTGTTTTTTTAAAGTGCCTTCTAAAAATCATTGTGGATTAAGATTAGTAGAAGTGTGTTTGATTACTTAACGCTTGCCAGGGGATTAAAATATTCTCAAGGGAAACCTATTATTATGAGTTTGCTTTGTTATTGAACTTTACATATTACTGAATATTACATTTTTGCCATTCTTCACAACTTTTGAAGTTTAAGCATACTGCATTTTAAAGTGATGCAATATGTTATACAAGGAACAGTGTTCTTATAGGGCTAGTTCACCCAAACATGCAAATTCTGTATTTAATTGCTCACCTTCATGTCATTCCAAACCTGTAAGACCTGTTCATTTTCAAAACACAAATTAAGATATTTCTGATGCAATCCAAGAGTGTTCTGAACCAGCATAGACACCAATGCAACTAGGGCTGGGCGATAAATCGATAACGATAATTAGGCAAGGCAAGGCAAGTTTATTTATATACCACATTTCATACACAAAGGTAATTCAAAGTGCTTTACATAAAATGAAGTAGAATAGTCATAAAAACAATAATAAAAACAATAGTCACAAAAAAGGAAGTAGAATAATCATAAAAACAATGATCACAACAATAAAACAAAACATGTAAAAACTTTTAAAATGGTTTAAATATTTATACAAAATACATTTAAAACAGTTTAAAATAGGAAAGGATTATACATAATGCAATCAGTTATTGAGGTGCAGAGGATGGATTCAATGATGGCCGAGTAGGACTGTTTCAGCAGCTCCTTCGGCAGATTGAACTTCCTCACACGATATGAATTTCCTCAAAAAACGATAACAAGAGTTTGATAAATGTTCGATATAATATTTATGCGGCAAAGGCGGAACAAAAGAGCGCTAGTTAAAGCGCGCCACTCGGACCGTTTATCAGCTCGGACCAAAGTTCAAACGGCAGAACCGTTCACTCGCTAATAGCGCCAATGTGTAAAGCGCTTGAATGGACCTTTATCGCACCGGAATTGAACACCGGAAGCGCTTGTCGAAGCAGTGTATCGATTCTTCCGGTTATGTATATTTTTCAATATGCTGTAATCACTAGTTGAATAAAAGCCTGTTAAAATGAGCATCTGCAGGATGATTTCAAAATCCGAACATTTTCAGAGACAGGTGAAGAAATATTCTGATGATTACTGTGCACAGAATCCAAACGCAACGGAACTTGTAGTTTTAATCCAACGTACCGATCTGAGAAACCCACGGCTCATAAGCAGAAAATTGTGAAAACTGAGGCAGTGTGTCATTGGCTGCATCCGAAAGCTCTAAAATGCTGCCTTCAGAGGCAGCATTCCAAGGCAGGAAGGCATCAAGGCACGTCCGAATTCTAATTCTGCTTCACCTGCTGTCTCCGGAGGTACCTTCTTCTGATGGAATTTTGAAGGCAGCATAGATGTATCCTTCGCTGCCTTCGATTTCCCACAATCATGTGCGTGTGCGTCATATAGGCTATATAAATAAAGACATTCTGGTGAAATTAGACTTGTTACTTTATATAATAGAAGAGATCTTGACCATGATATACTTTATGAATCGTAAGAGTGTAAAAAGCATAATAAATAATATTGTTTGTAATAATAGTATTTAATAAAATGTTAAAAGGGTTCAAATGAGTAGTGAATAAGAATAATATTTACAATATACTACCAATAATAACGAAACAGCCACTAATAACAATGACCTGTTCTGCAATATTACTTGCATCAGTGCTTTTATTTTTTTTAAGCAAAAAGTAACTGCCAGTCGTCTTCTCCGATACACAGACCTTCGGTGGGTAATGACATTGAGGTCTTTATGTATTATTAAAGCATAACTGTATATATATATAACTGTATAAGATTGTTTTTCTACAATTTCTACAACTTAACCGTTAGGTAACCTAGCAACGGCGTTACCTTCTGCTGCCTCTGAAGTCTGTCCGAAACTGTTTGTAGAGTTGCCTTCGCAGCCTTAGAAGTCACTGCCTGATAAGGCAGCGAGGCAGCAAGTCAGCTGACTAGGCTTTCGGACGCAGCCATTGTTTAGAATAAAAACAGCCACGTACACTGCAATAACTCCGGCGAAAGAAAGGAAAGAGAAGATTCTCGCATTAGTTTTCATTGCGTTGCGATGGGACCGGAAGTGAGGATACACTGCTTCGCTTACCGGATATAGGAAGTGAGATAAAGGTCCATTCAGTGAAGAACACAGATAAGTCGGTTTATGGCCAGATGAAACAACGTTGACAAACAGGAGAAACATTCTGCCCAACGAGACAGTCAGAAAGCTTTTCGCCATTATTTACCATAGATTTACAGTAGTAGCACTAACTGTACAGTGGTATTGTCAGAAATGTGGGTATGTTTCTGTCGAATTTTACTGTATTATTAATGTAGACATGTATTAAATGTATTGAAGTGGGAGCAATGGAATATAATTAGTGTTTTGTTTGTGATTAAGCTATAGCGTTTATCAGAATCAGAAAGAGTGTTTTTGCCAAGTGTGCTTAGAGTTACACACACAAAGAATTTGTCTTGGTGACAGAAACTTCCAGTGCACAGACAGGATCACAAGTGACAAGAAACAGAGAACAAAAAAAAAAACAAGTGATTAGAATAAATGTATGAAAAGACAGAAACAATAGACAAGTAAACGAGTGATTAGAATAAATATGTAAAAGACAGTACACAATAGACAATATAATGTAAGTACAGATGTGCTATATACAAATTATACAAGGGAATTAAATGTATGGAAGATATGTTAAAGCGATAGTATATCTATAATAAATATAGGTATGGATAGCTGTATTGCACATTTTATTGCACAGTGGGGGGAACATTTAACTGTTCTTGAGGTAGATGGCCTGAGGCAAGAAGCTTTTTCTATGTCTGGCTGTTTTGGTACGCCGACCAGATGGCAACAGTTTGAAAAGGAAGCGGGCTGGGTGTGAGGGGTCCAGAATGATTTTGCTAGTCCTTTTGCTCACTCTGGATGAGTACAGATTTTGGAGGGTAAGGAGGGTTATACCAATGATTTGCTCTGCAGACCGGACTATCCTCTGTAGTCTGCTAAGGTCAGTTTTGGTAGCTGAGCTGAACCAGACAGTTATTGAGGTGCAGAGGATGGATTCAATGATGGCCGAGTAGAACTGTTTCAGCAGCTCCTTCCTCAGCTGGCGAAGGAAGTACAGCCTCTGCTGGGCCTTTTTGACAATCGGGTCAATGTGATTGTCCCACTTCAGGTTCTGAGTGATTGTAGTGCCCAGGAACCTGAATGTTTCCACTGGACGCTGTCCATGATATGATATGACATGATTTATGCATTTATACTAAAAGTATTTAGACTACTGTTTTTCATACAAATACTTAGGAACCATATTACATTTTTATCATGCTATATTTGTGGTTTATTATGATCTATGGATAATACTATGGAAGAGCAATGGTTAATAAAAAAAAAAAAATAATAAAATAAAAAAAACTCAAACAGTCAGAATAATTAAATTTCACCATATAAAAATAAGGTTGGTACAATTTTTACAGATTTTACTGATTTTGATAATGAACATAAATCTACATCTGCATCCTAATTCTGTTATCAAATGTGTATTTCTAAGAGACAAAACATTTTTTTAAAATATTATCAGGTAACACAAACCTGTTTCTTGATTTGAAACAATATTACTTATTAAAACATGCAAAACTAAGAAATATTTTTTTTCTATTAAAATATTTATTTTGTAAAGGAAAAAAGTGTGAAAAATTCCTAAAAACATGAAGTTCTGAAGCCACATATAACCGTCTGGTTTTTACAACTTTCACATTGTAGTCTTTAAACTTGAAAGAAATAAAAAAGTCTTACAAGTTTGGAACGACATGAGGGTGAGTTATTAATGACAGATTATTCATTTTTGGGTGAACTATCACTTTAAATTTCCCTGTATATCATATTGAATCACTTTAAAATGCAGTATGCATTGTCAAATATATTCAAATATATTAATAATCAACCAATATGGGTTTTCAGTGGCTGATAATAATTTACAGTAGTGGCTCTCAACTGGTTTTACTTTACATTGGACGGTACGACAATTGTTTATCGTTATTCTGCTTAGGCTGAACAATATGCAAAATTATTAACATGATATAAACTGAATAGGAAAATTGTGTAAATACAACAACAACAGCATAAATGTGATTCATCATCTGAACACATGGAACAAACACTGGACCAAATGTTGATTCAGCATTAGTCATAGCCAAGTGACAGATTTCACCGTTTGATTGAATACACAGCCTTTAATGTCAACAGCGAAAGAGATGAGAGGTTTATAAGCCTATTTATTTAATTATTGCATGATTATATAATTATTTGCATTTAGCATTGTTCCTACCTGACCAGAACTGGCTCATTTAACAATATTAAAATGATTCGACAACGAAGTATTTCATAATATTTTTGTGTATTTTTTTATTCTGTAGATCACAGTTGTGACTTTTTCCACCGAGCACAACTGGGACTCGCTAGACTTTTACGACGGTGTCGACAGCAATGCTCCACGACTAGGGAGCTATTCGGGTAAGATGGAAACCATCCGTTTTTCTCCCTAAATTTGATATTGTTTTCCAAATAACCCAAGCACACCATGTTGACTTTAATATATTCTGCAAATACAACTGTTGCGCAGTCATCCCTGGTGTCGTTTTTGTTTTTTTCACACACTCTAGTCAGTCTGAAGGAAGTCAATGTATCGCATCTGCGAAATAAGACTATTTTTTTGTAACCTCATGCCGCCTGGCTTTCATCTAGAGATTTGTTTTGTCATCCAAAGCACATCAATATTTGAGCTGTCGTGGGATATCATGGATCAACAGCTTTATAAGCAGCTGGAGTGAACTCTCCGAGTGTCAGACTTTCCCTGGTGAGGCTCTCAGGAGAAGTAGAAGACAGAATGATATCAGTGTAGCTGAGTTTTTTACAACTTTTTTGTAATGTGTTGGTATTCATTCATTCATTCATTTTACTTTTTACATTATTTGTCTCTCCTTTTTTCATACTTTTCTTTTTCAGCAGAGGCATCAGAAGTCAAAGACTGATTTTAATTTTTTGCTACCATATCCTCTCAACCATTATATTTTATTTTAAACTTTTTTGTAATCTGATGATATTAATTAATTTGTTTGTTTTACTTTTTACATTACTTTTCTGTCTTTTTCATATTTTTATTGATCAACAGAGGCCTCAGAAGTGAAAGACAGATTTTAATTATTTGCTATAGTATCCTCTCAACTATTAAAGACTTTTTATATTTTATTTTATTTTATTTTATTTTATTTTATTTTATTGTATTTTAATTTATTTTATTCACAACTTTTGTGATGGTATTCATTCATTCATGCAGTCATTCTATTATTTTACTTTTTACATTATTTTTCCTTTTTTTTTTTTAAATATATTTTTCTTTTTCAGCAGAGCCCTCAGAAGTGAAAGACAGATTTTAATTATTTGCTGCATTATCCTCGCAACCATGTATTTTATTTTATTTTATTTTATTTTATTTTATTTTATTTTATTTTATTTTATTTTATTTTATTTTATTCACAACTTTTTTGTAATGTGTTGGTATTCATTCATTCATCCATTCATTCTATTATTTTACTTTTTACATTGTTTTTCTCTTTTTTATTTTCATATTTTTCTTTTTAATTTAATTTAATTTTATTTTGTAATCAATTGGTATTTATTTATTTATTTATTTATTTTACTTTTAACTTTTTGTTTGTTTTGTTTTGTTCTTGTTTTCATATCTTTTTTTTCAGCAGAGCCCTCAGTAATGAAAGACTTATTTGCTACGATATCCTCTCAACCATTAAACATTTTTATTTTATTTTATTTTTTTATTGTTTTAATTTTTTTATATCATTTTTTAATTCTATTTATTTTCTCTTATTTCTGTCATATCTTTTCATTTAGAAGTAGATTGTTTTGTTTGTAAAGGGGTTGATTGTTTGCTGTGTGTGCAATGTTTAGTTAGTCTTTTTTTTTTACTTTAGGTTTTCCTAGAGTTTTTTTTTCTGTTTGCCACCATATCCCCTCCACTATTTTATTTTATTTTATTTATAATTTTTAAATTATTGTTTAATTTTATGCTTTTTTGTTTTTGAGTTTTACAGACTTTTTTGTCTCTTTGTAAAAGTTGGACATCAGTGTAGCACTAGTGACTCGAATCGGCAGAGCCCTCAGAAGTGAAAGACAGATTTTAATTATTTGCCAGCGTATCCCCTCAACCGGGCGCGAGCGTCGCATCAGCCACACAAAGCAAAATAAATATGCGCTGACCTTAGCGGGTGCCATCCCTCTCAGACAAAGCATTAAGTATTGTTGACAGTTTGACGTTTAATCTGCTCGGAGGACAAATGAAAGATTAAAGGAAGTTATGGGATGGAGACGCCTCGTGCATAAAGAAGGTGAAATGGCCGCGGACAAAATATGCTTGGATGCTATTCGCGTGGTGTCGCCGGCGGGAAATATGGGACCACCTCGGTCTAAATTCCCCCTGCGGTTAAGGCTGCAAGTGTAATGCCTGCCTCTATTCGTCACAACCTCTTTAGCACTGAACGTCAGCGGCCGCTCGACAAATAGCCCATCATCGAGATTCCAGAGTGGCTACAGAGCATCGCTCTGCTTGATGGAGGTCACTGCAGGTTCACAAAACTGCAATCGGTTTGATCTGTCTCGTTGTGTGCCCAGCTGTAATTTCACAATGATTAGGTGGACGGCGGTGAGGTGTGACCCAACTTTAGCGGCGACGCCACTTCATCTGTAGACCTCGCGACTCGATAAAGCCGCTGACAGTCGTGACAGAGTTGAATGACAACTGTAGAAGCCTCGTGAAGGAATGTCACAATCCCACCAGGATTGACTGCAGGCAACTGTAAGAAACAATGCGCTGTTATGCCTGTCATGCAAACGAAAATTATTTTGTAATGTGAATTCCTCTAGGGACCACCATTCCACCCCTGCTGAACACCACGTCCAACAACCTGTACCTCACCTTTCAAACTGACATGAGCGTTTCTGGAGCTGGTTTTCACCTGGAATACACAGGTATGATGACTGTTCACCTCTGCAGTGAGAACACAAAGCATGGTTTTCCATGGAAGCCTACTTCTGTTTTTTTTTTGTTTTTTTTTTTTTCAGAATTTTGAGTTTATATCTCGCAATTCTGAACTTACTTCACACCATTTGATATTTTCCTCAAAATTCTGAGTTTATATCTCACAATTCTGGAAGCTTAATATAAAATTATAAATTTTAAATAAAATAATAATAATAATTAAAGATAAGTGAAGTAAAGGTGTGAATTTTATGAATCTCACAATTCAGATTTTTTTCTTCCTTTTTTTTTCAGAATTTTTTATTGCAATTCTGACAACAAATTCCAAGTTGTAAGGAGGAAAAAAATCAGAATTGTGAGAGATGCACTTGCAAAACGTTTTGCTACTAAATGTAAAATAATAATATAAACATATAAAAAATAATAATTGCAATTTTTAATTTACATTTTCTTTTTAATCTGCCAGTTCTGACTTCAGATGTGAATTGAGTCTGAATTGAGAGATAAAAACATTATATGTGAGATAAAACGTCACAATTACATACTTTATTTTTCATTTAATGGCAAGTTTATATCTCACAGTTATAACCTTTCTTACTAGAATTTTGAGTTTATATCACACAATTGTGAGTTTATTTCTTGCAATTCTGATTTTTTTCTTCAGAATTCTGAATTTTTCTTGCAACTCTGGTGATAAATTCCAAATTGTGAGGGGGAAAAAATAGAAATAATAGATATAAACTAATAATTGCAAGAAAAACATATAAATTGTGAGAGATAAACTTTTTAATTTTTGCCACAAAATGAAAAAAAAAAAAAAATAATAACTGCAATTTTTTTATAATCTGACAATTTTGACTTCAGATGTAAACTCCCTGAGAAGCAAAGTCTGGACTGCGAGATAAAAACACTATATGTGAGATAATAAGTCATAATTACATTATTTTTCATTTCATGGCAAAGACAAGTTTTACTTCTCTGCAAGTTTATATCTCACAGTTATGACTTTTCTTATCAGAAATTTGAGTTTATATCACACAATTGTGAGTTTATTTCTTGCCATTCAGATTTTTTCCCTCTGAATTCAGAATTTTTTCTTGCAACTCTGGCGACAAATTTTAAATTGTGAGAGGAAAAAAAAAATTTGAGATATAAATTCAGAATTCTGAGAAAGAAAATCAGAAAAAAGTCAAATATAATGCGAAATATAAAATAATAATTGCAAGAAAAAAACTAAATTGTAATAGGTAAACTTGCAAAACTAGAAGCTCATTTTGTCCACAAAAAAAAAACAAAACAAAACATTATTGCAGTGTATTTTATTATTATTATTTTATTTTATTTTATTCTTTTTTTTTTTATCTAACAATTCTGACTTCAGATGTAAACTTCCTGAGAAGAAAAGTCTGAATTGAAAGATAAAAACACTATATGTGAGATAACAATTCACAATTACATTTATTTTTCATTTCATGGCCAAAAAAACAAAAACAAAAAAATCTGAACTGTGAGAGATAAACTTGCAAAACTAGAAGCTGATTTTTGCCACAAAATTAAAAAAGATAATAATAATAAATGCAATTTGTAAACTCCCTGAGAAGCAAAGTCTGAACTGAGAGATAAAACACTATATGTGAGATAATAAGTCATAACTCTGTTGTTTATTTTTAATTTCATGGCAAAAACATTTTTTCTTGCAACTCGACAAATTACAAACCGTGAGGGCAAAGAAAATCGGAATTGTGAGATATAAACTCAGAATTCTGAGAAAAAAATCAGAAGAAAATTCAAATATAATGTGAGATTTGAGAAAAAAAATATACATTTTGAGAGATTTTGAGAGACTCACAATTGCAAGAAAAAAGTCAGAATTGTGAGATATAAAGTTGCAATTACCTTTTTTATTTATTTTTTTATTTTTTTATTCTGTGACAGAAAAAAACTTCCATAGTTCTTGCAATTTTGTATAAAATAAGATTGTTGTAAATATTACACAGTCATTTTTTAAGTACATTATTACAATAGCATATTTTTGTCTTCTTTTTATAATTCGATCTTAAATAATAATGCAAAAAGCTGTTGTATTATTATCACTGAAGTGGTGTCTGGATGTTTCAGCAGCATCATGAGGTGTTTTCTTATGAGATGAAATGTTAATCATTATATCGCTGTTCAAATTGCAATCGCAGTATATACCAAAATAATCACAATATATTTTTAGACACCCCTTAAACTGTTATACAATAAATAATTTAATAAAAATTAAATAAAGCTTGTAAAAATGGTGTTTGTATTATACAAATATAAATATAAACATTACATATTTTATTTGTTTTCCTGCATGTCATTTGACCATTAACCAACATCCGAGAGCTGTAAACATGTGAACATGGTTTTAAGGTATTGAAAAATTAACTTCTCAGGGTGTATTTCAAGAAAATATTTTATGTCAAAGGGGTTCGGCTGACAAAGAAAATTTGGGAAGCCCTGCCGCAGGTGACCGTAAATGAATTGCATTGAACTGCAACATGAATCACACAACATTTGTTATGACTCATTGCTCTCGCGGGGCTCCTCTGCATCTCATAGTGTAAACGCCGTTCAATTCCATTTGTGTTGGGGAACATTCTCATTCTGACAAATGAAGAGAGTGTCCTGTGTCCTAAGCAATAGGTTTGGACTCCTGCCCAGAACCTCAAACCCCCAGCAATGGTGTGAAAGTGGGCGACCGCTACTTCGTGGGTGATGTTGTCTCCTTCCACTGTGAACAAGGATACACTCTAAAGGTGGGTGGTTTCATATCATAATAGGGCAGTGATAGCTTAGCGCTCTCAGCTTCAAATCCTCAGAGACATTTGCACTCACTCTGAAAAGGTTTTTGGCTGCTCATTTTGGCATTCCGCCATTGTTGCTTGCGTAATTGGTGCGTTAAATAGGAGGACATCTTTCAGAAGAGTGACATTCAATCAAAAGGTGCTCGTTCAGTTATGAGCACTCATATGTCCCAGGGGTTTTTAGTTTAACTTTCGCTTTTCTTTTTGTAAGATGCATTAAAATGTCTTTTTTTCCTGACTTTCCAAATGCTTTTTATGTGCAGATGCTATTGTTTTTACTCTTACCAGACACAGACTTTTGACTGAAAAATATAGAAATGCATCATAAAATATTCAGATTTTTTAAATTATGTTAATCTAAACAATTCAGCATTTCAGTTTTTTTTTTTTTTTTAATATTTAAATGACTGTCATTGTCATTGAAAAGCTTGAGATATAATATGATGCAGGTGATGTGTGAAAAGGAAAAAGGTGCATTTGTGATACATTTTTCTGTTATTTCCAATCTGTAATTTTGTAAAATTATCTAAGAAGTGTGAAAATATTATTTGTGTGTTTTAAGGTGCACGTGCTTGGCATGTTTACAATGAAATTATGCAAAAAGTGTTAAAAAAAAAATAGTTGTGTTTATTTAGAATGCATGAAACTAGCGATGAAATTAACCTTAGCATGTTCAAATTGCCACTTTCTTTTATCTGTAATTTTGTTAAAATATCTAAAAAGTTAAAATATCTAAAAAGTGTGACTATAAATATTAAGTGCATGAAACAGTAGCTGTGAAATTAGCCTTAGAATGTTCAAAATGTCATTTTTGTCGCTGCTTTCTGTAAAATTATGCAAAAAGAAAAATATTTGATTGTGTTTATTTAGAATGCATGAAACAGTAGCTATGAAATTTGCCTCAGAATGTTCAAAATATCATTTTTAGCTGTATTTTTTTAAAAATATCTAAAAAGTGTGAATATAAATAATATGTGCATGAAACAGTAGCTGTGAAATTTTCTTTGCATGTTCAAAATTTTATATTTCTAGCTGCTTTTTGTAAAATTGTGCAAAAAGTGTGAAAATAAATATTATTTAGTTGAGTGTATTTAGAATACATGAAGCACTAGCTATGAAATTAGCCTTAATATGTTCAAAATGACATTTTTGTAGCTGTAATTTTGTAAAATTGTTTAAAAAAAGTGTTCAAAATGTCATTTTTTTTTAGCTGTAATTTTCTTAAAATATCTTAAAAGCGAATGTAAATATTATGTGCATGAAACTGTAGCTGTCAAATTAGCTTTAGTATTTTCAGAATGTCATTTTTATAGCTGTAATTTTATAAAATTATGCAAAAAGTGTAAAAAATGTATTATTTAGTAGTGTTTATTTAGAATGCACGAAACACTAGCTATGAAATTAGCCATTGCATCTTCAAAATGTCACTTTTTTATCTGTAATTTTGTTAAAATATCTAAAACGTGTGACTATAAATATTAAGTGCATGAAATAGTAGTTGTGAAATTAGCCTTAGCATGTTCAAAATGTCATTTTTCTAGTGGATTTTTGTAAAATTATGCAAAAAGTGTGAAAATAAATATTATTTAGTTGAGTGTATTTAGAATGCATGAAGCACTAGCTATGAAATTAGCCTTAGTATGTTCAAAATGACATTTTAGTAGCTGTAATTTTGTAAAATTGTTTAAAAAAGTGTTAAAAATAAATATTTAGTTGTGTTTATTTAGAATGCATGAAACACTAGCTGTGAAATTAGCCTTAGCATGTTCAAAATGTCACTTTTTTATCTGTAATTTTGTTAAAATATCTAAAACGTGTGACTATAAATATTAAGTGCATGAAATAGTAGTTGTGAAATTAGCCTTAGCATGTTCAAAATGTCATTTTTCTAGTGGATTTTTGTAAAATTATGCAAAAAGTGTGAAAATAAATATTATTTAGTTGAGTGTATTTAGAATACATGAAGCACTAGCTATGAAATTAGCCTTAATATGTTCAAAATGACATTTTTGTAGCTGTAATTTTGTAAAATTGTTTAAAAAAAGTGTTCAAAATGTCATTTTTTTTTAGCTGTAATTTTCTTAAAATATCTTAAAAGCGAATGTAAATATTATGTGCATGAAACTGTAGCTGTCAAATTAGCTTTAGTATTTTCAGAATGTCATTTTTATAGCTGTAATTTTATAAAATTATGCAAAAAGTGTAAAAAATGTATTATTTAGTAGTGTTTATTTAGAATGCACGAAACACTAGCTATGAAATTAGCCATTGCATCTTCAAAATGTCACTTTTTTATCTGTAATTTTGTTAAAATATCTAAAACGTGTGACTATAAATATTAAGTGCATGAAATAGTAGTTGTGAAATTAGCCTTAGCATGTTCAAAATGTCATTTTTCTAGTGGATTTTTGTAAAATTATGCAAAAAGTGTGAAAATAAATATTATTTAGTTGAGTGTATTTAGAATGCATGAAGCACTAGCTATGAAATTAGCCTTAGTATGTTCAAAATGACATTTTAGTAGCTGTAATTTTGTAAAATTGTTTAAAAAAGTGTTAAAAATAAATATTTAGTTGTGTTTATTTAGAATGCATGAAACACTAGCTGTGAAATTAGCCTTAGCATGTTCAAAATGTCACTTTTTTTAGCTGTAATTTTGTTAAAATATCTTAAAAGTGTATATATAAATATTATGTGCATGAAACAATAGCTGTGAAATTAGCCTTAGCATGTTCAAAACGTAATTTTTGCAGCTGCTTTAGTAAAATTATGCAAGAGGTGTGAAAATAAATATTATTTAGTTGTGTGTATATAAAATGCATGAAAAGCTAGCGTTAAAATTAGTCTTAGCGTGCTAAAAATTTTATTTTCTGGCTGTACTTTTGTAAAGTTATGCAAAAAAAAAAAAAAAGAAAATATAATTTATTTGTGTGTGCGTTTAGAATGCATGAAACAATGGCAGTTAAATTAGCCTCAGTGTGTTCACAGTGTAGTTTCTGTCACTGTAATTTGGTATAATGCAAAATGTGTGAAACTGTTATTTGTTTGTGTATATTTAGAATGCATAAAATGCATGCTATATGAAATTAGCTGCAATGTGTTTAAAATGTAATTTTCACTGCGTGTATATTTCAGGTAAGAAAACTAAAATTACAGTTCTTCCATGACAACTCTCGGGAAGATTTTATTATGGTAATGTATATGACAGTGTTAATGTATTTGGTCTTGGCGGAATAGATCTGCTACGCTGCTGCTGAATTGCTGCTGCTGTTGGTTATTGCTGTAGTTGTAGATTATTGCTGCTGCTGCAAGCAAGTACAGGAACTTGCTACTGCCAAAGCATATGGCAATACGGTGCTGTGAGAACTTAAGACATACTGCTGCTGCACAGTAGCATACAAAATAACCTGTAGTAGATCTATACAGGTGGAGCTGGGGAAGGTGGAGGGTTTCAGAGGAACTCAAAGCGCGCTGTTGCGAAAGGCTCAAGTGAATGCCGACCAGCCATTTAAAGCTAAAGGTTCAAACTCATTGGCTGCGTATGCGACGTGAACCAATCAGCTTGTGCCAAGTGGTATAAGGCTGTGAATATCATCAGTCACGTTAACACCCGTCAGCCTGCGCCATCTAGAGTTTCATGGAAGAACTAGGCATTTTTTTTAAGATGCATGTATACAGTTGGACATTAAGAGACAAACTAGTGAAAGAAAAAAAAAGGAAAAAAGCAAAGTACAAAGGTGCCAGTAGCTGAAGTTCACGTTTGATTTTCTGTTCTTCTGTGCGCTTTATTAGATTCATTCACAGTGCCAAGGCTTTGTTATTTTTGCCCTCACGTCGTACGTGGAAGAGCACGTTGAATGATACATTTCCTATGAGTGATTCATCCTCCTTCGGAATTGGTGAGAGCTTCTTGGAAAAGTCAATATCTTTCTTCATTTCCACTCGTTGCAGGGAAGTGCATATATAACCTGCATGCCGGGGCCTGTCAGAAGATGGAACTACCCAGCGCCCCTCTGTCTGGGTATGTTTTATTTGCACTCATTTCTTCCCGTTTGGCCTTTTCAATGAGAGCATTACCACTGCTTTACTTCTCTGTAATCGCAATTCTTCAAATTAGTGTCTCGCAACAACCGTATGTTCCTGTTAGTTGAGGAGTTTGTGCCGTTTCTTCTTATTTGATTTCAATGTAGCAGCTGTTTCATCACCGAGCGCAGAGAGATCGGCCGTGGTCTGTTAGAGCTCTATTTAATCAAATGGACTATGAAAAAGCTTTCTTCGGGCTAGATCTTTGAGGTCCTATTCAGTCTAATCTTCCTTTTTCATTTTCTCTTTTGTTGAAATCTATTAGCCTTAAACCCTTCTTCCATGTCTCATGATTTCTCGCGGCTATAACACCATCGCTCTCGAGTTACTGGACATCTAGCTAATGCTCTTCATCCAAAGTGACTTACAGTCCGCTAATAGCAGCGGCAGGCGCTGCAGGACCTCAGGTTAAGTGGCCTGTGCAACTGTGCAAAAGAGCAGTGCAAGTTTACTTCTAATAGACTAGATATGTCTGTAAACGAATGCAAATGTAGGTATTTCTTTAACAAAAGTACCATTAAAACATTAAAACAGACATAAAAGTGACTTTTTAGTATTGCTTTACAAGTACTATGCCCTGTAATATTATTTAATGGAGCTGAGCTAACATGAACTACCAATAGTTGTATATTTATTAACAAATGTTAACAAAGATGAATGAGTTTTTACAGATAGCTTTCACTATGACTTTGAAAATCTGAATCCGTTGATTATATAATTGATGTTTGGCTCAATTTTGAAGATTTTGAGGTAATTATTTATGGAATTTCACAAAAAGGTTGGGAATTGTGTTCAAACGGTGTTCAATTCTCTGTATTGATTAGTAATCCAAGAAGTTACAATTTACATTTTACACTGTAAATACACTGTAAAAAAAACAAAAAACAAAAAAAAACACAATTTGTTGAGTCAACTTAATATAATTTGTTACCCTGCTGCCTTAAAATTAAGTTCAGTCAACTCAAATAAGTTTAGTCAACTTGAAATATTAAGTTATACTAAGTGACAACTTAGATATTTGAGTTTGTTGAATAAAATTTTGTTTTGTTAAACGTTGCCTTAAAATTTTAAGTTAAATCAACTCAAATATCCAAGTTGTCACTTAGTACAACTTAACATTTTAAGTTGACTATGCTTTTTAGGGTTGACTGAACTTAAAATTTTAAGGCAGCCAGGTCACAAATTATTTTAAGTTGACTTAACAAATTGTTTTTTCTAGTGTGGGTCTTCCACCCTGATCCAGAAAATAAAAAAATAATCACATATCAATGCAAATTTCTTTAGCTGCAATTTTAGACATTCATTATTTATATCATCTAATGTTTTTGCATGAACTATTTATTTATTTATTTATTCATCAAATTCCATTCCATTTTAATTTTAGCCCTAGTGAAAAAAACTAAAATACAAAAATATATTTGAAATACATGTTTTGTCCTGAGTATACTACACATTTATTTATATATTTATGTGCTTTATAAAAATGCCCTGCAGTTGTACTTTTGGTATACTAAACTGGTATACTTAAAATTTTGTGCACTTTAATTGAGCAGAAGTAGGTCCAAATAAATATAAACTTTAGTACTATTGCACCTGTTTCAGGTACACTTTAAAGATCTTGCGTTTAGAGATTAAATTATACAGAGATCATTCAATCCTTATTACTAATGATTATTAAACACATTTTAGGCATGACATTAAGAAATGTGCATTGTGCAGTAAAGAATTACTCCAAATAAAGTTGAATTCAAATTGTATATCAGTAAATCTTAAGTGATATGCCAATAAATATGTTAATGGTTTTGAAGTATACTTAGTATTAAATAAAAGTATTTTTAAAAAATTACAGCTTTCTTTAAATTTAGGAATTAAATTTGTATCTAAATGACAAGCTCAGTTAAATTTACAGTCCTGAATTTGTGCTTTTTCATCTTTTTTGATTTCAGTGTAGCAGCTGTTTCAAACCAACCATGGAAAATAGAAATGTCACATACGGTATGTGACTCTGGACCACAAAACCAGTCTTAAGTAGCATGGGTATATTTGTAGCAAAAGCCAACAATACATTGTATGGGGCAAAATTATTCTTATTTTTCTTTTATGCCAAAAATCATTAGGATATTAAGTAAAGATCATGTTGCATGAAAATATTTAGGAAATCTCCTACCGTAAATATATCAAAACGTTCTTTTTGATTAGTAATATGCATTGCTAAGAATTTTATTTAGACAACTTTAAAGGCAATTTTTCTTAATGTTTAGATTTTTTTGCACCCTCAGATTCCAGATTTTCAAATAGTTGTATCTCGGACAAAAATTGTCCTATCAAACCATACATCAATGGAAGGTTTATTTATTCAGCTTTCATGTGATGTGTAAATTTCAATTTCAGAAAATGTACCCTTATGACTGGTTTTGTGGTTCAGGGTCACATATGGAAATTCACAGTTTATATCAACTAATGCAAATATTCTGAAATATAAAAAGGCATAGTTAAGGTGTGTTTTCTGAATCCACACTTCTAGCAAACATTCACAAACAGCATTGCAAACTTGTGTGGTTGGAACTACAGCTCTTGACCTGTGGTCAAAATTGTAGTTTCTTTGTTACCATGATATATTGACTTTAAATAGATGCATTTGAACAAAATAAGCAAGCTAACATGTATTGCAATCTCTTTCATTCCATGCATATACAAATTTCATTAATGCCTTTTAGTTTGTTAAGAGACTCAAAGTGCCTTTATGAAGAGTGTGTATATGTGTACTTGCTCTAGTACCAAGGGAAAACCCACAGTATAACAGAGAACAAAAATAGCAAAGCAGATCTCAAATGCCATGTTTGTTATTTACAGCAATAATCTAAGACTAATTTGATTCCAAACTGATTAATTAGCATAAGTATTACTCCACCACCTGCTTGGGTCAATAAAAACAGTTCTGGAAAACGTGGCTCAAACAAATGTGCGACAAAGTCTGTATGTTTTCGGGAAACAGTGGTGATTAGCTAGTTATGGTGGTTAAGCAAGTTACTTTGTTGTTTGGGAAACCCCTGAACAATTAAATGGTTACATTTGTTTGTTGTTTTTTTAATTCAAATTTCATTCCAATTTAAGTCCAGTTCCTTAGATTCCAAAATTTGAATTTAAAAGTTAAGCTCTGTTGAATTTAGAATGCTGAATTTGTGCTGTTTCTTCGGATTTGATTTCATTGTAGCAGCTGTTGCACACCGATCGTGAAATATTGAAATGTCACGTATAGAAATTTTTTATCATCTAATGTTAATGAAAATATATAGTGTGTATGATTTGTGTTTTCATACTGAACCCCACATTCAACTTATTTAATTTATTTATCGTTTTTACTCAATTTTCATTCTATTTCCGGTCTTCTTCCTTAAACTCATGAGCTGAATTTGGATGAAAATGTAAACCTCAATGTAATTTTAAATAAAGCACAACTCCGACTGGTCGCGTTCGGCACAGCCATGTCTGAAGAGTGACACTTGAAGTTTAATTGATCCGAGCTCCTGCAGTGTAAACAGAAGATTCAATGTTCTCTATTGACATTTCAATTGCTGTTCTAAAGTACTGTAAATGGACACAGCGAGTCCAAGAGGCCATTCATTACACGTTTGCCAATAAGAAGAATGCAAACACAACCTAGCGCACAGGGAGATATGCACACACTCTGGAGTGAAATCAAGGGGATATACGTCAGTCTTACTTGCTTCAATATTGGCCTTTCAATCCCAGCGAGTTCTGGTGGTGTTCATTTAAAAAGTCATTATGCGAAAACATAACCCATGTATCATTTTCTCCGAACCTCAAAATGAACGCAGCACATTTCTTCCATTAGCATTTGAAAGCATTTCTTATTGCACATCATTGCATTGTTATTTATATGTACCAAGAACACGAGGGTTTCTTATATGTGCAAATGAGTTCATTTTGCATATCTCTAGATTCCATAATGAAGTTTGGACTTGATGAATATCTGTTTGATAATTTCTTATTGTTCCTTTGTGTATTCGTTCCCGGTGTTGCATTGTGTGAGATACAGTATTCTGTACATGCCGTCTTCGCTGACTCTGTGCATGGCTGCTCTTGTCTTTTAAGCCGAGTGCGGGGGATTCCTGCCGGACCTGAATGGAGTCATCCTAAGTCCCGGCTTTCCTGGAAATTACCCCAGTGGGCTTGACTGCAACTGGACAGTTAAACTTCCTGTTGGCTTTGGTTTGTATCCGGCAACTTTTGAGTTTCATTTATTTTCTTATAGTTATTTATATTTCTTGACAGAATGAGATTAATAGTATAATCTCCTGCTTAGATGTTTTTCTCAAGTAAATAGACCTCAGTAATTTTTCTCAAAAATTCTCCCAAGACCAAATGATCTCACATACTATCATACTATCAACTACAACTAAAACCATAACCATTAAAAACATTTTTGCTACTTGAAATATAAAATAAACATTACATTAAATGAGAAATCCACTTCCAGAACAAATATTATTACAGATAATGTACTCACCCCCTTGTCATCCAAGATGTCCGTGCCTTTCTTTCTTCAGTAGTAAAGAAATTATGTTTCTTGAGGAAAACATTTCAGGATTTTTCTCCATATAATGGACTGCTATGGTGCCCTGAGTTTGACTTTCCAAATTGCAGTTTAAATGCAGCTTCAAACAATCCCAAATGCGGTTGTAAACAATCCCAGCCTAGGAAGAAGGGTCTTATCTAGCAAAACGATCGGTTATTTTCATTTAAAAAAAATAAAATTGAAATACTTTTCAATCTCAAATGCTCGTCTTGTCCTGGGCTCCCTGAACTCTGTGTATTCTGGCTCAAGACAGTTAGGGTATGTCGAAAAACTCCAATCGTATTTTCTCCCTCAACTTCAAAAATCATTTAAAAATCATTCTACATCACTGCAGAAGTTCCGACCCAGTCTTTGCAAAGTGAACATGCAAAGAAGATCAAACACCCTTAACAAAAAAGGTAAAACAGCAATATAGGATGATTTTGAAGTTGAGGGAGAACATGAGATGGGAGTTTTTCGACATACCCTAACTGTCATGAACCGGAAAAAAAACAGAGGTCGGGAAGAACAAGACAAGACGAGCGTTTGACATTAAAAAGTATATAAATTGCATCATTTTTATGAAAATAGCCAATCATTTCGCTAGATAGACCTTTCGCTGAGGATCGTTTACAACCGCATTTGGGATCGTTTGAAGCCGCATTAAACTGCATTTTGGAAGTTCAAACTTGGGGCACCATATCAGTCCATTATATGGAGAAAAATTCTGAAATGTTTTCCTCAAAAAACATAATTTCTTTACGACTGAGGAGAGAAAGACATGAACATCTTGGATGACAAAGTGGTGAGTACATTATCTGTAAATTGTTGTTCTGGAAGTGGACTTCTCCTTTAAATAAAATATGAAAACTGTTAATTGCTATTACACCATTTAAAATTTTCATTTAGGTTAAGTTGAAGTACTAAAATAAAAAACGAAAACTGAAATAAAAATGGATAAAAACTAAACAGACAAAAAAAAGATTAAAAGTGCAAAATCGCAGAACAAAATTACTAAAACTTTGATTAAACTAAATATTAAAATGTATAAAATATATTTAAGTTTATTGATAACTAATTAAAGTATATTAACTAGATGAGTAAACTTTGTCAACTTTGAAGTTGGCTTGAGAAAGCCTAGCCTCAAAAGTTTGGATTGTTTCGTTATAACTTTATTTTGAACCTTTGAAGTTTATCTTCAGACATCTCATTGTTAAAATGCACCGTATCTCTCCTCCTATTATTTATGATCCAGGGATTCACCTGCAATTCCTCAACTTCTCCACTGAAGCTGTGCACGACTACCTTGAAGTCCGTAGCGGGACGCTGGACTCGGGCACGGTGATCGATAGGTTCAGCGGGCCCGTTGTTCCAGAATCTTTCTTCAGCACGACCCATGAGACCAGCTTCTTCTTTCACAGCGACTACTCGCAGAACAAACCCGGTTTCCACATCACCTACGAGGGTAAGACGGATTAGACCTGCCCACGGCCATTACTTCCCCTGTCGATACGGACACACACCATTGGATCCCTTCTCACAATAACAGGATAGGGAATATAACCAATTGTTCTCTTCGAGTTCAGTCAAAGCCCTTTTTGAAAGCAAGTCAGTCGATCTCGGGAACATCCACAGCAGCTACTTTCTAGTCAGGCTAGTGCGGCTCCAAATGCAAAACTACACGCTTCCAAAGTTGGCTAGTTGGTGGGTTGCCTGAACGACTGATTGGTCTTAACGAAAAGCCCTGTATAATTAGGCTGGGTTTGGGAATGTGTACAGCTGTTGCTGTGGTGCTTTAAAGAGGATACATTTAAAGACCCAGCTTTTCTGAGAGGATTTAAACCCTGCAAACAGCCAAAGCACAGCATGCTAATTAAGAAACAGCACTAAAAAAATAATAAAATAAAAAATATGCACTACTGGTCAAAAGTTTGGAATAATTAAGGCTTTTAAAATATATTTATTTATTTCAGAAATATGAATAAAATATTCTAAAATATAATTACAATTTAAGATACCTGTTTTCTATTTTAATATGTTTTAAAATGTAATTTATTCCTGTGGTCAAAGCTGAATTTTTAGCTGCTCAGTTATTGTCAATTATTATTAGTGCTCAAAATTTATAATGGTACTTATTATTACCAATGTTACTAACGTTACTGCTTATTTATTAATTTATTTAATAACGGAAACCAAAATGTGATTAATAGAAAGTTTAGCATTTATTTGGTTTATTCTTTTGTGATGTTATAAAAATCTGTCACTTTTGATCAATTTAAGTACATTTAAATAGATTAAAATGTATGTATTACAGCAAAAAAAAACAAAACTATTATTTTAAATTCTAATAATATTAAAACGTTGCTGCTTGCTTGTTTATTTATTCATTTTTTTTAATGGAAACGGTGATGTGATAATTAGAAAGTTTAGCATTTATTTAGTTTGTTCTTTTGTAACATTATTAAAAAAGTCTTTCACTTTTGATTAATTTAATGTGTTCTTGCTTAATTATGTATTTTTTATTTCATTTCATTTCATTTTATTATTATTTTTTTTTTTACCCTAAAATTTTGAATGGTAATGTATCACAGTTTCCTCATAAATATTAGGCAGTTAAAGGAATAAATTACATTTTTAAATATAAATTAAATTCTAATAATATTAACAATATTTTAATGCATTTTTGATCAATTATTGTGAGTGATTGTGAATTAATTATGCTGAGCATCAGTTAATTCTGGAGTTTACATCAATGTTTTTTAATTGAAAAGTGCCATTTTAATGCAATTTCTCCTATAAAAGTCATCTGTGTCATACATGAATTGGTCGTAGTACAGTATGTGAGAGACTCATGGTTTGTACTGTGAGATTATTAATGGTTTTATCTAAGCGTAGCATATAAAAACCCCTAAGTGTTGAATTTTGGTATGCAACTTCCCATTTGTGCCACAGACATGAATTTGTGCGCCTTGCTGATGAGCAAAGGTTTGCCTTTGCTAAATGATTATCCCGTTTTCACCTGGCAGCCTCCCAGAAAACCCCAACAGCACATGGCAATGCCCCAAGAACCACTCAGAAGCGACTGTATTGTGTTCTCAAATCTATTTTTATATTCCACCCCTTGTGCCTTTCTGGTTTACACAGCAGGAATCTGTCAGTATTTTGACTTTATGATTCCTGAACAGTGAGATGTTTCTCGTCCCTTGAGAACGACTTTGGGTTTTTGAAGTAAAAAATAGAAGCTCTCATCCTCAGTGAAACCGCTTCCTTTGACACAGCACACCAAGGATCTTGCTTTTCAATATTAGTCACAAAATATTTATTGCATCTTTGACACTCCCTTTTGTTGTTGTTGTTGTTGTTGTTGTTGTTGTTGTTGTGTGGTCAGACTGCTAAGTTTAGACATTTCATTTTGGATGAATAATTAGCACCTTTTATGGTCTCTAAATAACTTATGCTTTGAATATTAAATCCAAAGTTATTTTTATGATTCCCTTATATAAAACACATTCATTGTCTACGCATTTGCCACATCATGGACAATAAGTTTAGTAAACTATTTTAGAGCTTTGTCTGAAGCAGCTTTAAGCTGTAAAAGAAACTTTTACATTTTCTGTAAAATATGAGTGTTATAAGTTGCTTTTATTTTGTGATTTTGATTTACATCAGTGTAATACTTTTTAGTATTATTTATATACTATTAGTGTTTATCATTATTTTGAAATAGCCTTTATTTTTATATTATCCACCTTATTTTTCCCATAAGAGTGGGTGCAGCCATTTGTAAATTTTTTGTGTCTGGCTTCCGGTCTCATTCACTTCCAGATATTTTTAGCTGCACAAAAAGCTCGTTTTGCTGCTTGATATTGCAAACTGGTGTGTCTTACCATATTATTTTAATGTATTATCTTAATTATGAACACACTGGTTTGAAGTGCAAACCGTTGTACCGTTTACTGCACTTTGATATTCTTCTCGTTATTTCCCTATGACGGATTACGAACCGGACGTCTAACACATTACCAGAAAACAGCTTACTTCCGCATTGAAAAATAAGGTGGATAGTTAAAGTTTTAGTGATGTTATTATGTGCTTTTGTCATTTTTATTAGTTTTGAGGTGTATTTAGCTATATTTTCATATAGCTTTAATTTATTTCTATTTCAGGTTTGGTAATTTTAGTACTTAAACTTGTTTATTTTAGTTACCTGTAGTTGCAAAGGCAACATATTTGTCATTTTCATTTATGTTTTCGTCTAATATTTTAGAACATTTTATCATTTTTTAAGCATTTTATCACTTTTTAAGCATTTTATCACTTTTTAAGCATAATAAAATGTAAATTTTTCTGTAAACTAGGCATCATGGGCACATTTGGATAATTTTATTTTAAGATTTCTTTAACTGGATTGACAATGTTCCTTAGTATTATTTACATGCTATTATAGGTTGTATAAATATATTAATATATAATTTCATTTATTTTTTTATTTTTCAGTTTTCATTTTTAATTTTAATTTTAGTAATTTTGTCATTTTTACAAGTTTTTTGTATTTCTCTACAGCTTTCATTTTAAATTTCAGTTTTAGTGATTTTGTTACATCAACTTTATATTTAGTATCATTTTCGTTTACATTGAAATTGTCTAATATTTTATTTTATACAGAATAATTTAGTAAAAAAAAAAACAATACAGGAAAACTGTAAATGCATTTACAGAATAAACAGTACATTTTACAGTATAAAACACTAATTTACAACCAAGAAAATCTGAATGTAAACTCAACAACACACACTGCTACTAAAATCTGTTCTGTACCTTTAAGAAATGACAACCACCATACCTCTTTTACCATGCAGGTGGTACAAGAGAAAGCCACATGAAGAATCAAAGATCATAAGTAGATTTCCCACAAACTGCAGTATATACTAATATAATATTAAACAACAGAAGATGTAACATAAAACCCAAATGTACATAACTTATAACAAACTAACCTTAAGATGGTTATTTAAACAAAATACTTTTGAATGTGGAGTGTCCACAGGGAATTCTGGAAATATCAGATTACAATTCTAAAAACTTTACAGTTAACAGTATTTTACTGTAAAATTACATGAAATGTCTGGTTAGATCTTTTACAGTTTTTCCTTATACAGTATATAGTACGGGAACATACTGTTAATGTATTCACTGTTTTTTTGTAGCCTTTTTACAGTATTTTGCAGTTAAAGGTTACTTATTATGCCCCTTTTTACAATATGAAATATAAGTCTCAGATGTCCCCAGAATGTGTCTGTGTACCCTACAGATCATTTATTATATTATTCTGAACATGCTAAATTTGAATGGAAGCAGAAACACGCTGTCTTATTGCATGTCTCTTTAAATGCGAATGAGCTCCCTTTTTTCACAACAGGGCTCCGCCTTTACAGCTCATACCTCAGATACACTCAAAAAACATCTGTTTGGTTTTGATTATCATGTCTATCGCGCTGAAATCACATGTTTTGAAGCCATATTAGAGTACTCTTTCATGTCTCATTGTGCTTAAACTGTCAAATACTCACAAGTTTATATTAAAAAACACATGAACTGCAAAAACAGTCGGGTTAAGTCTGTGAAGATAAACAGCTGGGAAACAAATTGCATGTTTATATTTAGGGCTGGGTATCGCTCAAAATTTTTCAATTTCGATGCCGATACCGATGCCTTAACTTCGATACCGGTTCCTGAACAATACTTTTTTCTATACCAATTTTATGAAATCAATTTGAACAAAATTACATTATCTGAAAATATATATCCAACACAATAAATCAGTGAAAATAATTTTAATAAAGCTCAAAAAACTTTCAGTTTACACATCTGTTAGGCTACATTCACACTAGTGCATGTTCATTTTAAAATGCATACCTCAGGCAGAATCCTAATTTCTATTTATTTTCCACTAATTTACCGACAAGCACTAGCA
Organism: Cirrhinus mrigala; assembly: GCA_036247105.1. Taxonomy (NCBI): domain Eukaryota; kingdom Metazoa; phylum Chordata; class Actinopteri; order Cypriniformes; family Cyprinidae; genus Cirrhinus; species Cirrhinus mrigala. The sequence continues at coordinate 5,224,101 of CM070022.1, forward strand.
CCTTCCAGCGCTGTCTGCCGGTATGCATAACGTTATATGCCTTCTCTCTTCTGCAGTCGCTGTTCTGACTCAGAGGACATAACATATTTCAACAACATTACATGGCCAAAACACACATTTGACGGCAAATGGAAGTTATTACAAACACTCGCTGGTGGTTTAAAATGAGTTTTGAGTAAAAGCGGAATATAAATCTTATTTATTGTCTTATGTAGCATCATGCTACAGCGTTCGTGAATGATCACGTAACGCACACTTTCAGTCGTGTAGTATGGACAGATATATTTTCTGAAATGCCAGTATGGATGAGGATTGTTTTCATTTTTTAAACAAAAACGCACCGGTGTAAACGTAGCCTTACATCTAAGGAGGAGCTTTCACGCTACAGCCTCACGTGTGAGCCACGTCTCTGAGTGTAACCGGTGTAAACTAGCATGCGCTCTGAAGGGCTGCGCATTCCGTGTTGAGTGTGAAAGCCGACGATCTGCGCAGTGCTGCTTCTAGTCGAACACACCTAGTGCTGCAGCCTTATGGGCACACTGACATTGGTGAGATTAACCCCTGAAGTACTGAAGTTTCGTACCGAACGACAAGAGGTTTTTCAATACTCGATGGTATCGAGGCATTTCGGTCGGTGCCTAAAAAGTATCGACTTTGATACTCAGCCCTATTTATATTAGATCTGCAATGTAATAAACAGAAAATAAATCAATGCATTTAGCAATTAAAGGTGACTTACTATTACTTACTATTACTATTACTGTTAACAGTAACAACACTGACGGGCATTGGTGTTCCTCATGGCCTCTCACTGAATAAAACCGCCTGCTGTTTGGTTTTTCAGCATATGAACTGCAGAGGTGTCCGGATCCGCGGCCCTTTCGTAATGGTGTGGTGATTGGCAGTGATTTTGGAGTGGGTACGACCATCTCGTTCCAGTGCCTGCCGGGATACACGCTGCTGGGTGAAGCGTCGCTCACGTGCCTGCATGGCATCAGCCGCAACTGGAACCATCCTGTGCCTCGCTGTGAAGGTACAGAGCCCATCTTACAAAAAATGTAAACCATATATAGAGTCTTTTCTGCAAGCAAACAATGCAGGACTTAAGCGGTGAACTTTAAGCTTATAATTGTTTTATGCCACTGCATTATTGCTTGTTGCCACTGTATGTAAGGCATTGCAGATCTCCACAAATTGCTGATTGTGTTTTGATATTATTTGTCCTCTGTCAGCACTTTGCGGTGGTAATATCACGGCCCTCAATGGGACCATCTACTCTCCGGGCCACCCGGCTGACTACCCCAATCTTAAAGACTGCATATGGAGCATCCGAGTGCCTCCAGGCAACGGCATCCATATCAACTTCACCGTGCTCAACACAGAGCCCATCTACGACTACATCACCATCTGGTACGACTTCTGCAAACATTTTATAGGAACTCCTCACCTAAAGACTTGCATCTGCCGGGTGTCATATAACAACATGAGTGTTATGCTTGCAAAATAACTTTTTGGGTTTTGGGAAGAGATCAGTTTGCTTTTCTTGATAGTTAGATATCCCACGGCAGTGAAAATAATTTTGAAACCATTACACTAAAAAACAATAACTGCAAAATTGTAAAAGTATTTATTTATTTATTTATTTATTTATAGCACATTTATTAGTAAATTAAATGATTGCATTTTTAGTGATTGTTATTCTCAAAAATTACTTAGGCTTTAAAAAAAAAGATACATTTTTACCAATACCAATTATTTTTGTGTTTCAGAGACTGATGATCGTCATGCATAAACTATTTCAATCAAAAATTATATTTGCTTTTCTTGATAGTTAGATATCCCACAACAAGGAAAACAGTTTTGAAACCATTACACTAAAAAACAGTAACTGCAAAATTTGCATTAATTAATTTGTTTGGGGAAAAAGTATTTATTTAGTTATAGCACATTTATTAGTAAATTAAATTATTGCATTTAAAATGTATCATTTTATGCTACAGTACAAACCCAATTTGTATTATATTTAGTGAGTGTTATTCTCAAAAATTACTTGGGCTTTATAAAAAGATACATTTTTACCAATACCAATTATTTTTGTGTTTCAGAGACTGAGAATCGTCATGCATAAACTATTTCAATCAATTTCATAATTGCTTTTCTTGATAGTTAGATATCCCACAAGAATGAAAATAGTTTTGAAACCATTACACTGAAAAACAGTAACTGCAAAATTGGCATTAATTAATTTGTTTAAAAAAAAGTGTTTTTTTTTTTTTTAATTTTTATTTCTAGCACATTTATTAGTAAATTAAATTATTGCATTTAAAATTGATCATTTTATGTTACAGTACAAACCCAATTTGTATTATTTTTAGTGAGTGTTAAGCTCAAAAATGACTTAGGCTTAAAAAAAAGAAAAAAATGTTACCAATACCAATTATTTTTGTGTTTCAGAGACTGATAATCGTCATGCACGAACTATTTCAATCAAAAATTCAAATTGTTTTTCTTGAAGTTACATATCCCACAACAAGAAAAATTGTTTTGAAACCATTACACTGAAAAACAGTAACTGTTTATATATATATATATTAAATGCTGCAATTTTTCTAATGTTTTAAAATATTTACTATTAAATATTTACTATTAATCCTTATAGCACATTTATTTGTAAATTAAATTATTAAATTTAATTATTTAAATGCTGCAATTATTTTAACTTATATATATTACTGATATATTTACTGTAAATAATTACAGCACATTTAGTAGGAAGTTAATTAAATTATTGCATTTAAAATGAATAATTTTATATTCCAGTATTTATTGTGGATGTTATGCTCACAAAATAACTTTGGCTTTGGAAAATCAATTCTATGTTTCAGAGACTGATCATCATCAAGCATTAACTATTTCAATCAAATTCATAATTGCTTTTCTTGATAGTTAGATATCCCACAACAATGAAAATAATTTTGAAACCATTACACTGAAAAACAAAACAACTGCTCAATTGGCATGAATTAATTTCTTTATTAATTTTTTCTAATGTTTTAAATATATTTACTGTTAATAATTATAGCACTTTTAGTAGTAAATTAATTAAATTATTGCATTTAAAATCAATAATTTTATATTACAGTACAAACCCATTTTGTTTTATTTATTGTGAGTGTTATGCTCACAAAATAACTTAGGCTTTAGAAAAGAGATCAATTTTTACCAATACCAATTATTTCTGTGTTTCAGAGACTGATAATCGTCATGCATTAACTATTTCAATCAAATTCATAATTGCTTTTCTTGATTTGTTAGATATCCCACAACAATGAAAATAATTTTAAAACCATTACACTGAAAAACAAAACAACTCAAAGTATTGAGAAGTATTTATTTATTTATTTATTTATTGCTGCCATTTTCTAATGTTTTAAATATAATATTTACTATTAAAAATTATAGCACATTTATTAGTAAATTAATTAAATAGTTGCATTTAAAATCAATAATTTTATATCACAGTACTAATCCAATTTGTATTCATTATTGTGAGTGTTATGCTTACAAAATAACTTTGGCTTTAGAAAAGAGATACATTTTTACCAGTACAAATTATTTTTGTGTTTCAGAGACTGATAATCGTCATGCATAAACTATTTCAGTCAAAAAATATAATTGCTTTTCTTGATAGTTAGATATCCCACAACAATTAATTTTCTTTTGAAACCATTACACTGAAAACCAAAAACTGCACATTTGGCATGAATTTGTTTGAAAAGTATTTATTTATTTTTTGTTTGTTTAGGCTGTCATTTTTCTAATGTTTTGAATTTAATATTTACTGTTAATAATTACAGCACATTTATTGGTAAGTTAATTAAATTATTGCATTTAAAATGTATTATTTTATATAACAATACAAACCCATTTTGTATTTAGTATTTATGTTTTATTTAACATTGTTTTTAAATGGTCAACTATGAAAAATGTATGTATTATAATGGTCTTTTCATATTATTACAACAATTAATGATAATAATAATAATAATAATTGCTAATAATAATAATAATAATAATAATAATTGCTATTATTATTATTATTATTATTATTATTATTATTATTATTATTATACATTTTGTGCCAGTTTATTTTCATCTTTGTTTTGGACTATGTCTAATGAGTTAAATGTTAAGTTTTTTTTACTAAATGAAACCCACTGTTGCATGATGTTTTTGGGTGCTGCTGCTTAGAAATCAAATGATGCCATTATCAGTAAAAAAAAAAAAAAGCACCAGTAACCAGCTGTGAGTTTAGAGAAGTGCAAAAAATATCAGTCAAGTCGATTATCTGCCTATGTCTAGGTTTGGATTTATCAAAATGATTTGTCGAGCACTCCGCCAGAGAGTTTGTCCTTGTCCATGAAAAATGCATTTGTGCTAATGTTGCTAAGCTGAGACTTACATAACACTTTATTTTAGTCTTTTATCTGTTTTGTTTCACACATTTCTCTTGTGCTTTCCCATCTTCCTTATATTTCCTCCTTGACTGAACATTAATGCTGAAGTGTCAAGCGGCTGGTGCGAAAGCAAAATGTAGACGCTTGTTCACGTCATGGAAAATAGGATTTTTCTTGCTTTTTTTGAAATATGACTGTTTGAAGTCCTTCCCTAGGAACAGCTCATTCAAATATCATTTATCACAAGCACGATAATGTATGACCTCCCGTATTTACATATCAATGCATATTCAAAGCTCACTGCAATTGTTACTAATTTTTCATGCAAAGAGTCATTTACATACAGAGGTCTTCAAGGTACAATAGCAAAAACAGTGTGTTTAATTCCCAGGGTCAGAGCAAGGGTGCAAAATTTGTTGAGTAAAATGAAATTTGGTGCACTCAACTGTCTTCAAACTGTTTCTCTGCCGTTACAGTCAATCATCAGAAAGGGAAAACTGACCATAGAAGAAGAAATGGACCTACATTTGGCCCTTGATGACTTTTGATTTGACTCGCCTTGTCATATCTCTCAGAAAAGAGATCAGTTTGAACCAATACCGATTATTGTTGTGTTTTGGAGATAATAGTCATGCATAAACTATTCGTTAGAACTAATTAGATATAGTCCAAAACAAAGATGAAAATAAACTGTCACAATATTTATAATAATAATAATAACAATTTGACTTGTTAGACAATCCAAAACAAAGATGAAAATAAACTGTCACAATATTTATAATAATAATAATAACAATTTGACTTGTTAGACAGACCAAAATAAAGATGAAAATAAACTGGGACAATATTTATAATAATAATGATAATAATAACAATTTGACTTGTTAAACAATCCAAAATAAAGATAAAAATAAACTGTCACAATATTTATAATAATAATAATAACAATTTAACTTGTTAGACAGACCAAAATAAAGATGAAAATAAACTGGCACAATATTTATAATAATAATAATAACAATAATAAGAACAATCTGACTTGTTAGACAATCCAAAACAAAGATGAAAATAAACTGTCACAATATTTATAATAATAATAATAACAATTTGACTTGTTAGACAGACCAAAATAAAGATGAAAATAAACTGGCACAATATTTATAGTAATAATGATAATAATAACAATTTGACTTAGTCTAAAACAAAGATGAAAATAAACTGGCATAATAATAATAATAATAATAATAATAATAATAATAATAATAATGTTATGTTTTAATAATAATTTGACTTGTTAGAAAGTCCAAAACAAAGATGAAAATAAACTGACACAACAACAACAACAACAACAACAACAACAATAATAATAATAATAATAATTTGACTTGTTAGACGGTAAAAAACAAAGATGAAAGTAAGCTGACACAATAATAATAATAATACTAATTTGACTTGTTAGACAATCCAAAACATCGATTATGATTTAATAATAATAATAATAATGCCATCTAACCATATCTTTGCTTCTTAATTTTTAGTCAGTTTTATTTTATTTATTTTTTTTATGTATTTTTTGTATTTTCTAAATAACTTTTTACATGTCTTTTTATATCTTATGCATTTTTTATGTGTAAAAAGTAAGTAAATTTGATTAAAAATAATTTAAACATTTGGGGGGGGAAATTCAAATTAGACGTATTTAAACACATCTGGGTGCCTGTTGTTCAACTCACTTTAGTTCTATAACTGTTTCAGTGTTGCAAAATTCATCAAATATGATTGATTAAATAATGCTGATTCAGCTACAAAACTACTCTGTGGAAGACAGAGCAGAATCATCCACCTCAATTCAGTTCGGGTTTTTTTCTCATCTTTTTTCTCATCATTTCAGTGCAGTCAACTCAGTAATATTACTGAAAATCAATAAAAAAGTGATCATAATGAACGCACATTAATGCCATTATATGCTGCATCGCACACTAAATTAGATGTTATTATAAAATGATATATAAAAGTTTTCCTAATTAAAAAAAATAAAATAACTATGTTGTTACAGATTTTTACCTGATTGAGAACCAAGGTCGATTTGAATGCTTTGCTTTGACTATATAAGTCACTATTCAAGCTGTTTATTGAGAGTTTTAAAGCACGACCGCAGAGAAGAGACGTCTGCTATCCTGTTTTCATAAACATCCTTTATAAGAACCCCGACACACACCCGCCAGACGTGGGAGAGCGACTTATGGAGAGCGAACGAGTATTATATCAGACAGAAGAAGTCAGAGAAGGTTTTTAATGCTTCATATCTGGGTTTGAACAGATCTATTGTCTCCCTTAGGGACGGCCCTGACCAAACATCCCCACAGATCGGTCAATTCAGCGGCAGCTCGCCTCAGGAGGCCGTTTCCAGCACGTCCAATCACATCCTGCTCAAGTTCCACAGCGACTTCAGCACCAGCGGATTCTTTGTTCTGCGTTACCATGGTGAGCAGAATCTTCCGCCGTTTTCATTCACGACGGCTTAGTTTGCTTATAGTTGTTTATTGTCAGCTCGATTATCCTGGCTTATTCCCTCACGCCCACAGAGCGTGTTACTTATGCCGTACATACGCTGAGGCGAGCAGTGAACGTACATACATTCAACCCAAATTGTGCCATGAAATTGCATTAGGAACCTTCTGGTCCGTGTGCCTTTGAACGCCTGTTTAGCGCATCACGTTGCTGCTTTCTGGCCTTTTGTTTTTTGCTTTACTGCAAGGGCTAGAAATTGTATTACTTGTTTCTTGGGAAAATAGCTTCGATTATTGCAGCTGCAACATTTCGATGGCGCTATAATGTTTGGGAACTTCCATCATCCGTAATAACAGCAGGTGTGGAAACATATGCATTTGGCTTCTAAGGCGGCATCCTTGCTGTTATGGAACCTCATAAGTGATGATTTGAAATGCTCTATATAGCGTGCATCATACAAACAGATGCAGTCTTCGTATGGAGACTCACAAACGGATTTGCATTTAGCATTTCGCACACAATACTTAAAGGATTAGTTCACTTCCGGAATAAAAAAAAGTCCTGATAATTTACTCACCCCCTTGTCGTCCAAGATGTTCGTGTCTGTCTTTCTTCATTTGCAAAGAAATTATGGTTTTTGAGGAAAACATTCCAGGATTTTTCTCCATATAGTGGACTTCAATGGGGATCGACAGGTTGAAGGTCAAAATTGCAGTTTCAATGCAGCTTCAAATGGCTCTACACAATCCCAGCTAAAGAATAAGTGTTTTATCCAGTGAAACGATTGGTCGTTTTTAACCACAAATAACTAAAAAATAATCCTTTAAAGGAGAAGTCCACTTCCAGAATGAACATTTACAGATAATGTACTCACCCCCTTGTCATCCAAGATGTTCATGTCTTTCTTTCTTCAGTCGTAAAGAAATTATGTTTTTTGAGGGAAACATTTCACGATTTTTCTCCATATAATGGACTGATATGGTGCCCCGAGTTTGAACTTCCAAAATGCAGTTTAAATGCGGCTTCAAACGATCCCAAATGCGGTTGTAAACGATCCCAGCCGAGGAAGAAGGGTCTTATCTAGCGAAACGATCGGTTATTTTCATAAAAGTAATACAGTTTAAATACTTTTTAATCTCAAACTCTCATCTTGTCTTGGCTCAAGACAGTTAGGGTATGTTGAAAAACTCTAATCGTATTTTCTCCCTCAACTTCAAAAATCATTTCAAAATCATCCTACATCACTGCAGAAGTACCGACACAGTCTTTACAAAGTGAACATGCAAAGAAGATCAAACACCCTTAACAAAAAAGGTGAAACAGGGATATAGGACGATTTTGAAGTTGAACCTGAAGAAAGAGTTCAGGCTGAGGAAGACAAGACGGGCGTTTGACATTAAAAAGTATGTACATTTTATTATTTCTTTGAAAATAACCGATCGTTTCGCTAGATAAGACCCTTCTTCCTCGGCTGGGATCATTTAGAGCCATTTCAAGCTGCATTTAAACTGCATTTTGGAAGTTCAAACTCGGGGCACCAAAGAAGTCCACTATTTGGAGAAAAATGCTAAAAATGTTTCCTCAGAAGATTAAAATTTCGTTACGACTGAAGAAAGAAAGACATGAACATCTTGGATAACAAGGGGGTGAGAACATTATCTGTAAATTTTAGTTCTGGAAGTGGACTTCTCTTTTAAGCATAAAATGCATTAGTGTTGTTTAGAAATGGCTTCAATGCTTTTTGATTTTGATTGAAATACAAGTTTGTTTTTTATGTAAATATCTCCCGACAATCTTGGATTTATTTCACTAAATGAAGTGCAATTATGAAACAGCCTTTTATTTACTAAAGATACATGCTTCAAATGGCTCTACACGATCCCAGCTGAGGAATAAGGGTCTGTCACTGTCGATCTGTCATTTTTTTTAAAAAAAAATACGAATTTATGCACTTTTTAACCAAAAATGCTCATCTTGCACACTGTAAAAAATAAATAGTTGAGAAAACTTGATGCAGTAAGACGTTTGAGTTCTCTCAATAAATAGTTTTTTTAGCTTTTCTGTTTAGCCAACATAAATTTGTTTGTTCATGCAGTGCTATTTGTCTTATTGTGCTAATAGAAAAAGTCTTGTCACAGCAACTGAAACAACAATTACTGTCATTGAGGTAATTTATTTTTGAATGTATACATTTTTTGTTTATTTACAAATGACTAACAATAAATTGCTATAGAAACCTTAATGGATAAGTCTAGTCTAATATGTAGACAACATTGTCTTTGTTTGTTAAACACCTTACAAGACTAAGATATTCAGCAAATAGATATAAGTGGTTAAACACACTCTAGGCCTCAAAACTAGACACACAAACCTCAAGAACAGTTCCAATCAACAAATGTTAAAAAGATGAGTTCTTTACATCACAGTGCTACAAATAACTCACAATAATGACATCAAAAGTCAAAAAGTTTAAATTAAGCAAACAGCAAAACAATAATCCTATAACAGTAACTACATAATTTATTTATGCTGCAATGCATGCTGGGAACTCAAAGCCTTAACATTTCAACAATATACATTTTTTTGTTCAAACAACTGTGTTTGACTAGTTGGGACAACATTTGGGGCAATTTTTTAGTCTGACAAGGGTTTTTATGTCGTTTCAAGAAAAGAGCATTTTTTAGTATTTGAGACTCAAAAGGTTTCGTAATCTGGAAAATATGCATTTGCATTTTTTACAGTGCACTAGTTTTGTGATGTACACTTGACTCATTGCATAATTACATTGGAAACTTTGTTTCAAAAAAGTAGGGTAGGGCAAAAAACTCCTTTTCCCTCAATTTCAAAATCACCTGACGTCGTTGTTTCGCCTTTTTTTGTAAAGAGTGTTCGTAAACAGCTTTGTAAACACTGGATTGGTACTTCCACCTGTGCCACGCGTGACCTTTCCAACATGGTTACTTAATGCGTGAGGTTGGGCTGGTGCAAGACAAGCATTTGTGGTTAAAAAGTATATAGATTTAATTTTTCTAAAGAAAATAACCAATCGTTTCACTAGATAAGACCCTTATTTCTCAGCTGGGATCATGTAGGGCCCTTTGAAGCTGCATTGAAACTGCAATTTGGACCTTCAACCCACTGGCTTCCGTCAAAGTCCACTATATGGAGAAAAATCCTGGAATGTTTTCCTCAAAAACCTTCTTTGCGAATGAAGAAAGAAAGACTTAAACATCTTGGATGACATGGGGTTGAGTAAGTTATCAGGAATTTTTAATTCTGGAAGTGAACTAATCCTTTAAGCATAAAATGCATTGGTATTATTTAGAAATGTTGTCAATGCTTTTTGATTTTGATTGCAATACAAGTTTTTGATGCAAATATATCCTGACCTGTCCACAATCTTGGATTTATTTTACTAAGTGAGTTGCAATTATGAAAACCCCTTTTTTTTTTTAAAGATACATGCAATGCTGCTTTAAAATGGCCAGTTGCATTAATCTCTGTGTATGATGCTTTGCAATTCTATCACATCTATGTAGATAGATCACTAGGTCATGGAACTGCTTTTAACAGGGGAAATAGCATCTGAAACTATGACGGGTGACCTTTGAACCCCATCGGTTTTCACTGATCTATTTTGCAATTGTGATGGGAGGCCGTTATTCAATAAAGGACGTTAATATCTGCGTTAGCATATTTTCTGCTGATGCTTTGCAGATCATCAATAAACCGATATGGCGTAAGGAAGTTATGTCAAGTGCTGCAAAGCACAAAGCTGATTAGAATTTTAAAAGATAATAAAATAAGATAGTTGTGGTCCCAGAGCTGCCAAAATGCCCATTCTCCGCTTTGAAATTGCCTTTAATGTGTTAGCCTAGTAACAGCTGAGTTTTTCAGCATTCAGAGTGTTTCTGAGTGTTCCTGTTTCCCCCAACCGATGATGAATTCTAAATGAATATGGAGGTCATTTAGCTGGTTGGTAGCTGGTGAATCTTCATGATGTTTAGATACCTATATAAAAAGGTGCCTGAACTCATTTGAATAAATCCTTAACTCTTTTTTGCATTTGTTCGTTGTGTCTGCAGTTTGCATTCACAAGCACCATTTCTTTTCTTTAGAAAATGTGTAAAATAAACTCTCTGCCATTTTTCTAATAATTCATATGTAATATTTACTGTTTGTAATTACAGCCAATTATTAGCAAACTAAATTGTTATATGTAAAATTAATAATTTGATATTACACAGGTGGTTGGCAGGTTGCATGAACGAGCACCGCTTTTTTCTTAAGAAAATGTAATATTTAATATAAAATGTAATATTTGTACCATTTAATATTAAATATTTGGTATACATATTCATAGAGACAGAAAAAGAGAGAGTGTATGTATATATTAAATATATACTATATTATTTAAAACTAATAATACAATATATCAGGGGTGGCGAACGTTGGTCCTGGAGAGCCGCAGCCCTGCATAGTTTTGCTTCAACCCTAATCAAACGCACCTGAACAAGCTAATCAAGGTCTGAAGGGTTACTAGAAAACAACAGGCAGGTGAGTTTTAATTAGGGTTGGAGCTGAACTCTGCAGGGCTGTGGCTCTCCAGGACCGGAGTTCGCCACCCCTGCAATATATGGTAAATTATAAATGGTTAAATTTAAATATATAAATATATTTATATACATTTAAATATATAAATATGCACACACACACACACACACACACACACACATCATTAATAATTGCAGCAAATTATTTAAAATTATTATTACATTTAAAATTAATGATTTTATATTTAGAGATTTAAAATTTTCATTTAATATTAATATTTAAAATTATTTAATATTAATTATTTGTTAAATATATTTATATACATTTAAATATATAAATACACACACACACACCATTAATAATTACAGCAAATTATTTCAAATTATTATTACATTTAAAATGAATGATTTTATATTTAGAGAATATTAAATTTTCATTTAATATTAATATTTAAAATGATTTAATATTACAAATTTGTTAAATATATTTACCAAGACAGAAAAAGAGAGTGAGTGTATGTATATATTTAATATATACTATATTATTTAAAAATAATAAATAATATATTATATGTAAATTATAAATGGTTAAATTTAAATATATAAATATATATATTTACATTTAAATATATAAATACACACACACACATACATACACACACCATTAGTAATTAAGCAAATTATTTTAAATTATTATTACATTTAAAATGAATGATTTTATATTTAGAGATTTAAAATTTTCATTTAATATTAATATTTAAAATTATGTAATATTAAATATTTGTTAAATATATTTATATACATTTAAATATATAAATACACACACACACACCATTAATAATTACAGCAAATTATTTCAAATTATTATTACATTTAAAATGAATGATTTTATATTTAGAGATTTAAAATTTTCATTTAATATTAATATTTAAAATGATTTAATATTAAATATTTGTTAAATATATTTATATACATTTAAATATATAAATACACACACACACCATTAATAATTACAGCAAATTATTTTAAATTATTATTACATTTAAAATGAATGATTTTATATTTAGAGAATATTAAATTTTCATTTAATATTAATATTTAAAATGATTTAATATTACAAATTTGTTAAATATATTTACCAAGACAGAAAAAGAGAGTGAGTGTATGTATATATTTAATATATACTATATTATTTAAAAATAATAAATAATATAATATATGTAAATTATAAATGGTTAAATTTAAATATATAAATATATATATTTACATTTAAATATATAAATACACACACACACACATACATACACACACCATTAGTAATTAAGCAAATTATTTTAAATTATTATTACATTTAAAATGAATGAATTTTATTTTTTTACATAGCAGAACCCCATTTTTAACCTTCATCTTATTCGTTCAAAAATATATTAGGCTACCATTTTATATTTTTTATATTTAAAAGTTGCCATTATAATTCCAGAGTATCACATTTTATCAGAAAATTGATTATTATATTTAAAATGAGTAATTTAGTAACAAAGTGGTAACACTTTACAATAAGGTGACATTTGTTAACATTAGTTAATGTACTAACTAACATAAATAATGAACAACACATTTTTTACACTATTTATTCATCTTTATTAGATGTTAGTAATGTTAATGTTTTAATAATGTTAGTTAAAAAAATACAGCTGTTCATTGTTTGTTAATGTTAGTTCACAGTGCATTAACTAATGTTAACAAACACAACTTGTGATTTTAATAATGCATTAGTAAATGCTGAAATTAACTAAGATTAGTAAATTCTGTAGAAGTATTGTTCATTCATGCTAACTAATGTAGTTAAGTAGTGTTAACTACTGAACAATAGTAACAATAAAGTGTTACCAACAAAACATTTTTATTGTTTTAATAAGTCAAATTTCTTTTTGTTATTTGTTGTTTATTTTTAATAAGTCAGTCTCATTTAGTAAGTGCATTAAAAATAAATGAATTGGTCACTGAATTTAAAAAAATCATTTCCTTTTATGTACTGTCACACAAATTATTCTTAACACTTGTGAATTACGTCTCACTAAGGGCTCACGGCATAATGTTTTGCTCAACATTATGTTCTTCAAATGATGTTACATCATAATAGTGACTATTATCATAACACACCAGTAATAGAAAGTTCTTAATGTATACGATCCTCTTTTAGAAACTTGCAATTAGACATTGTTATAATCAGAAGACATAATCAGTGTTGGCGAGGGAGAGGCGATGACCCTCGATTATGATTCATACTTTGTGACGGCGGCGCGTAATTTTGTTGTACGTTTAGAAAAACTCCTGTGGCAGGTGTGATGATTTAAGATGTAATTGTGTGGGTTGTGTTCAATTCATCTCGTTCCCTTCGCAGCTTACCAACTCCGTGTCTGTCAACCTCCCCCACGTGTCGCCAACGCAGAGATCCTGGCTGAAGATGATGAATTTGAAATTGGTAAGACTGACGAACATTTGATGATCATCTGTTTGCGCATAGATTTATCACCCGTTGAACCCTCATTAAAGAGACGCTCCCAAGGAGCCCACCTTCGCAATGCAGCGTTTCTTATTTAATGTGAAAGAAAATGCCCCTTTCTGTGGGGAAAATAACACCCGACGCTCTGCATTTGTCATCATTACTGTCACGAGCGTGTAAGCGGTCAGGTCTTAATTAGCTAATGTGTTGTTGAGCGCTAGTTGTAGCGGAAAAGCAGAGATCTGTGTGTGTAATTACTCAACAGGAGACATCATCAGGTACCGCTGCCTGCCGGGCTTCACACTGCTCGGGAGCGAGATCTTGACCTGCAGGTTGGGTGAGCGACTGCAGATGGATGGTCCTCCTCCGGTCTGCCAAGGTTAGTTTGGCAGCGCATCCAGCACGCTGTCTCATTTGTGTCCGTGCTCTTCCTGTTTTTATGTCTCACGTCGTTAGCTCTGCCGCTGGTTGTTAGCCTCGTTCCGGATTAAGGAAACCGCAGTACAGCATTGTGAGTCATTGTGTTCAAAACTTAATATCAAACAGCATGATTCTTGATGTCTTGAAGTAACACTTGCAGCTGTGAGTGTCTGAACATATAACCGCCGACATTTACATGTAAACATAATGATTATGTGCCGTTCAGAAACTTTCAAGCATCTGATTTAAAGCAACAAACAGGGCACAGACTTGACATTTGAATGTTAAAGTGTATTGAAATACACTGCTATTCAAATGCATTTGTTATTATTAACTAGAAGCCAAAAAAGCATAAATATACTTTCAATTCTGACATTCTTCCCATGTTTTATATTAGTATCTCTGTCATTAAAAATTACAGCAAATTAGTTTGTTTTATTTGAAGCTAAAGATTTTTATTTTACACCAAAATTTGAACTGAGGTAGCAAATAAGTTGCAATTCAAATTTGAATGTTAAAATGTATTGACATACATTGAAATTCAAATGTGTTTATGCAATTCTGACATTTTTTCCCCATATTTTATATTAGTATCTGTCATTAAAAATTACAGCAAATTAATCTGTTTTATTTGAAACTAAAATTTGAGGTTGCAAACAGGTTGCACTTCAAATTTTAATGTTAAAATATATTGACATACATTGAAATTCAAATGCACTGATGTTATTATTAACTAGAAGACAAAAAACATATAAAATATACTTTCAATTCTGACATTTTTCCCATGTTTTATATTAGTATCTGTCATTAAAAATGACAGCAAATTAGTTTAATTATTATTTCTGAAACTAATGAGTTTTATTTTACACCAGAATTTGAACTGGGGTAGCAAACAAGTTGCAATTCAAATTTCAATGTTAAAATGTATTGACATGCATTGAAATTCAAATGCATTTGTTATTATTAACTAGAAGACAAAAAAGTATAAAATATACTTGAAATTCTGACATTTTTTCCCATATTTTATATGTCATTAAAAATTACAGCAAATTAATTAGTTTTATTTGAAACTAAAATTTGAGGTTGCAAACAGGTTGCACTTCAAATTTTAATGTTAAAATATATTGACATGCATTGAAATTCAAATGCATGTTATTATTGACTAAAAAAACAAAAATGATAATGCCTTCCATTCTGATATTTTCCCCATATTTTTATTAGTAATTATGAATTTTTAACCAGCTTTGTATTTCAATGCCATTGTGTTAGGTAGCGCTATACATTGGTTCAAAATTATACTTTACATAACGGTTTATCAAACTAAATATTCTGATTGATTGTGATTGAGTTATGTCACATTTTACTTTTAGTTAGAATAGGCAAATTACTGCAAGTTACAGGATACTTGTCACTTCTCATCATGCTGGGTAAAAGTAAATTATGTGGCAAGAAACCTTGATTATAACGCTGACATGATAAGTGCTCTTTAGGGGGGAAAAGATTGGTCTCTTTAGGGAATTGCATAAGTATAGAACATTGTGACAATGCAATCAGTTTATTCTGTGTGTGCAGTTGATTTTGTTTTCACATGGTGTTTTTGCCAATATGCCTACCTGCATTTTTGCAAAACTCAAAAACACTCCTACACATATAATTCACTGTAGTTTCTAGGTAAAATGAACTTTTGTAGTAATTAAACAACAACTTTTATTCATTTTCTCACAAATTAGGATTACAGGGCCATATTATCGATATTCTTTTAAATTCTTAAAACACGTTTACAATAATGCATAATATGTAAATGAATACAATTTGATGTTTGCATCACAACCAGCTCCATATATGGCTTTTCTGATATAGTAAACTTGCTCAGAAGCACACCTGGTACAGCATTGTAGCTGGCACAAGACTTGTGAAACACACAATAAAAAAAGCTCAAAGACTTGTAGAAGCATATGAAAATGTCACGGGTGCTTCGGCTTCATGTTTGCTAACACTATTGATTAGGCTTAGGATCAGGCTTAGTGTAAGCGGTTCATCTGTTTCTAATAATACTCAGTTTTAGTGCCACTCAATGGACATTTCACTTTGAAAGTGTCACATGCAAGAAGCACCATACTGTGATGTAATTTTGCAGAAATGTCACCACAGATACATTTTTCCATTGAGCCTCGATTGGTTTTTGCACTATTTAACACATGCTCATTTGGTTTCTTCCTAGTGCAATGTCCTGACAATGAGGTTCTGTTCGACTCGACGGGCGTAATTTTGAGTCCAGGTTATCCTGACAGCTACCCCAACCTTCAGATGTGCTCCTGGATGATCAACGTGGAGAAGGGCTACAACATCACACTGCACTTTGAACTCTTCCAGACGGAGAAAGAGTTTGATATTCTGGAGATCTTTGATGGTAGGTTTGAATTATTCCTCATATTCAGGCATCATCTGACAGCCCGTGCAACTGTGTCCCTGAATATTACAGTCATTATTCTCTGGCCTGTCGTAACTCTGACGCTTTTCTTGAAAATCTGAAATGAAATTTGGAGCCTCGGGAATGTGTTTGAGAAATAACAGAGTTGCTTTTTTAGACCCGTGACCATTACTGGAGAAATATTTTCCTTCCCCCACTCCAAAAAACTCATTTAGGACCAGCAGAAATGCAAGACGCTGAAAAGATTTGAGTATTTCTTGATAGCAAGGCAATGGCAAAGACAATTCAAAATACATTCAGAGTGTTATTAGCGCTAATTACTTAAGTGCTTGCAATCAGCAAATTACCCTATTACTCATCATTGATTGGATGCTCATTAATGCCCATGGCATTTGCAGAGCCCCAGCGGAATAGGAAGTGAGAAGCAATACCAATTTCCTTCTCTCAGGCCAGATTTTGTGTACATGTTTTGCAGCAAAGCAATTTTTGGAGCTTTTTCCCCAGCGTCTAAAACTAAATCGGCTGAATCCCATTGGATGGACCTTTCCGCATGATAGATTTAATCGGAGGAATCTTCTTTGCTCATTGCCACATATGGAGACTTCTTGTTAAAGGAATAATAGTTCACCCAAAAATGAAAATTTGCTGAAAATGTACTTTTTCAGGCCATCCAAGGTGTCGATGAGTTTCTTCATTGTAACAGATTTGGAGAAATTTGGCATTACATCTCTTGTTCACCAATGGATATGAATGGGTGCCGTCAGAATGAAAGTCCAAACTACTGATAAAAACATCACAATAATCTACAAGTAATCCACACCACTCCAGTCCATCTATCAATGTCTTGTGAAGAGAAAAGCTCTGTTTTCATGAGAAACAAATCCATCATTAATGTCCATCCAAGTCCTCTATCCATAATATTGATTTCCCCGGTGAAAAAAGTCATCTCGTCTGAATCAGGAGAGAAATATGCACAGATCAAGCACAAGTGAAAACAGTGTCCAAAAACAGTTCCAAACAAATATGTGGGCGGATTTTGATGTGAGAGGACAACAGAGGATGGACTTTTATTCCTTTTCTCACAAATTAGGATTACAGGGCCAGATTGTCGATCAGTAATTTTTTTTCTTTCCTTGCTCAATACTATGTTATGACCTCAAAACACATTTACAGTAATGCATAATATGCAGTGCCTAAAACTAACTTTTTGCCACACCTGCCAATGGCCAGTGACATGATAAAATTTACCGGCCAAATTATTTTTTACCGGCCATGAAACGCTTTCTGGAAAAACAGGCAGTTATTCCTACTACAATAACTAAAACATATTCACAATGTTTTTAATTTGTCCTGCTACTGGCAGTACTGGCAACTGGTCTCTATTAAATGCATTTTTCCTCAAATTTATCTATTAATTATAGCCATTCAACATTACATTATAATTGAAAGCTTTTATTTCTTATTTTTAGTCTTTTAGGAAATATAATAACTTTTAATTTAAGTGATTTTAAAACAATCTTCACATAAACTAGAAATTGTATATGCATAAACTATAGAGATTAATCTTTATTCAAGCTACAAAAGATAATCGGGCAGTGATGATTTCTTTTTTTCTTTTGTTCTTTGATTTACATCGATAACAGACTTTAGCAAGTTAGGTTTCACTTTAAAAGCAGCATGGTCTCTTTGAAATCTGATGCACATAACGCGGATCTGACATGGCACATATCTGATTTTCTCCAAACTCTTTACTGTTATTTAATACTTTATTACTGATTTAAGAATATGTTTATGAGGTAACTCGCCAAAACCACACATTTTGACATAATTGTGTGTTTTTGTCCATTGAAGCACTACTGGTGAGCTGTCTGAAGCGGCTCAGTGTATGCGTACAGCCAAACGCGCAGCCTTTCAAACTATACTTCGCTGCACCATTTAGGCGGCGTAACCCCAGGTATTTGTCGCCACATTCACGGGTTATGAAGAATAAAGAATTGAAAAGTTAATCTTGCCTTGCCTTGCCTTGCCTACGTCAGAAACAGCGAATCTCTTTAAAAACTGGCTGTTGTTTTCACTACATTGCATTGTTATATTTCGTAAAAGTTTTCACCCTGACACTGTTACATATACTCGCCAACGATGATTTTACTCACATTTGGAGCTTGGCAAGTGTTAATTTTAGGCCCTGATAATATGTAAACAAATACATTTTGATGTTTGCATCACATAACCAGCTCCATATGTGGCTTTTCTGATATAGTAAACTTGCTCGGAATCGCACCTGGTACAGCACTATAGCTGTACTTGTTGACTTGTTCACTGGACTGGTATTTTGACTTTTGACCAGAAGCGAAAGTTAAAGTTAAAATGCCCTAATGGTGTTTTTTTTTTTTTTTTTTTAAACACAGCTTTGCACTTCACATGATGTTAATTGATGGACTGGAGTGGTGTGGATTACTTGAGGATTGTTGTGATGTTTTTATCAGCTGTTTGGACTCTCATTCTGACGGCACCCATTCACTGCAGAGGATCCATTGCTGAGCAAGTGATACAATGCCAAATTTCTCCAAATTTTAATGAAGAAACAAATTCACCTACATCTTGGGTGGCCTGAGGATGAGTACATTTTTAGAAAATGTTCTTTATTTCTTTAAATTTTGAAAATGTTGCATTGATCCTCTTAGAATGTCAAAATCGAACCGTCAGCAATGACACCACTGAATTCTGAAATGCATTCAGTCTCCTGAATCTGCAGTTCGCAAACTTCTTCAAACTGTCCTTGTGCATAACTTTAAGAACATTCATTTGCTGATTCATTTGCATTGGAAATGCAAATCTGTTTTATTTGTTGCTTTTTTTTTGCAGGGCCAAATATTTACAGTCAGAGCCTGGCTGTGTTGAGCGGAGATCTCAGCGTGCCCTTCAACATCACCACCACGGGTCACCAGCTGTTTCTTCGCTGGTCGTCTGATCACGGCACCAACAAAAAGGGCTTTCGTATCACTTACGTGGGTGAGTATCAAAGTATGTATCCCCGATTGGTAATTCCTTTCAGTTCTATGTGTGTCTCTCGTGACCTTTTGTCTGTCCTGCCCATGACACGTGCGTCCAAGTCTATGTCCCATCTGTCCATGTGTTTGTGTCCAACCGTTTGTGTATTTGTATGCAACACTGGAGTTAGGCAATGTAACAGAAGCTGCTTTAAAAATAAAAACTATATAGGCCTAATTTTAAGGAATGCAATTAAATCATTAAACAAATTTTACAATGCATTCACATGTTAGGTCTGTTTCACACATCCTGCTTGTGCAGCGTGTAAGGAAAACTGCAAACACCTTTGTGTTAAACTCCCAGACTAGCTGGTTTCCAGCCACATATTTTATGCAAATTGTGGGACAATGCATAAATATATATAATAATAAATGCGAATAAAATGTCCAAAGTGTGCATAAAAATGCTCACTTGAGGTAGATAAATGTGCATAAACTACATCACGTCAATGTGTGTGATGTAACGTACAGGAAATAACCACACTGCATTACCACACATCGTATTCCCTTATACATATATAAATTGCAATTCAAAACTCCAAATCCAGGTTGAGGATAACTGCTTAAGTCACCAGGTTTCAGTCAGATTTAATAGAGAGTGCTGTTAAAGAAAATGTATACAGAAAACATAAACAGAAAATAACCACAATGCATTACAACATATCAGTATTTCCTTAAAAAAGCATTTTAGACACAATTAAAAACTCCAAATCCACATGTTAAAATCAATATACATAGATGAGGAGGGAACTGCTCAAACCATGGTTTCAGTTAGACCTCAATTGAATAGA
This sequence comes from Cirrhinus mrigala, assembly GCA_036247105.1. Taxonomy (NCBI): domain Eukaryota; kingdom Metazoa; phylum Chordata; class Actinopteri; order Cypriniformes; family Cyprinidae; genus Cirrhinus; species Cirrhinus mrigala. Next base: position 5,244,820 of record CM070022.1, read on the forward strand.
AAGTGCTGTTTTGTGCGTGTCACTGCATGTGGGATGTGCATGAAGCACAAATGTGTGTTTTCAAACACTGGTAAGTAGTTCACTCCGTTATTTTACTGTATTGAAAAGATGTAATGAAATGACTGTGTGGCACTTACGTGCTGCAGACACAAGATGTGTGAAAGAAGCCGTATGCTGCTTTCAGATCCACCTGGGAAACATTCAGAAGTCATAATTATGAAAAAAATACAGTAGATGCATTGTGCAGTTTCATTTTCACCAACAGACACGGGATATTTTTAGTACTAAAGCAACAAAATGAAAAGCAAAGGATACACATTTGTGCATTTAATGTGTTGTCAGTGCATTTATCCATTCTCATGCTAACACAGAGAATGATAGGAAATGTTTTGTTGCACGTGCAACTCATGCAACTCATAATTTGTATAGCATATCTTGTTTCTTTAATCACACGCCACCAATGTGAAAAAATCTGGACTCAGTTTTCTGCTTGTGGTAATTTGAAAATATGCTCATTGCAACAAGACTTGAAGGCACACTTAGAGTGAATACATTTAGTAACACTTTATTGTTAATACAATTTATTATGTAATACGTAATAATATAAATGTAATAATACTTGGATATTTCAAAGGTATGCACATTATTATAATTCTTGTTCATTTGTACCGTTACATGCATTTAATTATGTTCTGCTAATGGACAATTAGTGTACATTGAAGTTGTTTAAAATGTCATGATTATACAATAATGTTAATGATTAAATTAATGATAATTTTAATGATTATTGTGAAGTGTTGCCCATTATTTATCTGTGATAATGATGATGCTGATGAGTTGAGTCAATATTGTGTGAGTGTTTAATGATCCGTGCTATCATCTGTAGCGATGTACTGCAGCACCCCAGACTCTCCGCAGCACGGTTTTGTGGTCAGCCAGACGGGCGGCCACGCCAACAGCGTCGTCCGCTGGGCCTGTGACCGCGGCTACAGGCTTATTGGGAAAAATATGGCCGTCTGCAGGAGAACTGAGCTCGGTTATCTGGCCTGGGACTCATCTGTTCCAGCATGTCAAGGTGTTGTCTTTGTTATTATTTTCTTGAGTTTGCAAAAATTGCATTTTCCTGAGTTGACTGCGAAGGCTAATTTAACTGACAATCACTTGTGCTCAGGTATTGTCTGATTTAACCTTCACTGGCAAAACTCACAGCTCTGTTTTGTACTTTTTAGCATTTTTGTGGTCCATTTTGGACATTATTTATATATATATATATATATATATATATATATATATATATATATATATATATATATAAATATATGCAAAAGTGCTGAGGCAGAACTGCTGTCAGGCAAGAAAGCCCAAAGGACATGTTCAGTTACCTTCACTCAAATCAAAAATAAATCACCCCTAGAAAATAATATATAAATAAAGGAAGCAAAACAAAATAATAAAGGGTAAATGGGTTACAGAAAAAGGGATATGAATTTTGAGCAGATTTTTAACACTATGAAAATGAAGGAGCAGACAGTTCAGGATAGCAGGACCTCACGGTGTTATAATTTTGGAAACAGTCCAGGAGGAGAATATGCTGAAGAAAGAAAATAAATTGACATATTTGAAGGCCATTTCAGGTTTCTGAAACAGCGAACTGGTGCTTGCTAGATAAGCGGGGTGATCATTATACTATAGTTAATATATTATATTAACTATAATTTAAAAGTTAATATCAATATAATACATATAAATTTAAGAAGGGTTACCAAAAAAATGAAATAACAAATTTCTATTCTGGGTGAACTGTTTCTCTGAAGATGCTAATATTCTCAGCTATTTTTGTTTTTTGTTGACATTCATTAGCAAGTATTAAGAAAACAACTGCATTAGTAGAATATTTGATATGTTTCTTTCCACATGTGGCATTTATGAAAGTTCTTGAGATTGAATTGTTGTTGCAAAGACTGGCTGTGTCAGATGCCAGCATCGCTGATCAATCGACTCTTTGTTTTCTGCTAATTAATACGGCTGAATGAGGTTTGCTTTTTGCTTAGGTTTTATTAGCATTAATACGAGCACTGTTGTTTTGTTGGATTTATTTGATTAGAATTTTAGCACTTGGTAATTGGACAACCTATTATGTTTCATCGCTGTATTGATTTCGCTTTAAGCAAACTCCAGCACCTTCTCTATGTGTTTAATTACACATTTTTGCCACGCTGGCTAATTACAGCCCTGTTAGCTTGCACATGATGATGTTTGGACCTTCCATTCAATGTGTGGACTTGATGAGGTCAAATATGGCCGAGAGTAATTTCTGCTGTGCAAACTTTTAAAATGAATGTGTTGGTGTTGTGATTTAAGAAGAGATTTGTATGAAAACACATTTTATTAGTTAAAGGAGAAGCCCACTTCCAGAACAACAGTTTACAGATAATGTACTCACCCACTTGTCATCCAAGATGTTCATGTCTTTTTTTCTTCAGTCGTAAAGAAATCATGTTTTTTGAGGAAACATTTCAGGATTTTTCTCCATATAATGGACTGATATGGTGCCCTGAGTTTGAACTTATAAAATGCAGTTTAAATGCGGCTTCAAACGATCTCAAATGTGGTTGTAAACGATCCCAGCTGAGGAAGAGGGGTCTTATCTAGTGAAACGATTGGTTATTTTCATAAAAAACAATACAATTTATATGGTTTTTAATGTCAAACGCTCCTCTTGTCTTACTCTGCCTCAACTGTTTTTTCCGGTTCGTGACAGTTAGGGTATGTCGAAAAACTCCCATCTCATGTTCTCCCTCAACTTCAAAATCATCCTATATTGCTGTTTTACCTTTTTTGTTAAGGGTGTTTGATCTTCTTTGCATGCTCACTTTGCAAATACTGGGTCAGTACTTCTGCAGCGGTGTAGGATGATTTTGAAATGATTTTTGAAGTTAAGGGAGAAAATACGATTGGAGTTTTTTGACATACCCTAACTGTCTTGAGCCAGAATACACAGAGTTCAGGCAGAGCAAGACAAGATGAGCGTTTGAGATTAAAAAAGTATTTAAATTGTATTTTTTAAAATGAAAATAACAGATTGTTTCGCTAGGTAAGACCCTTCCTCCTCAGCTGGGATCATTTACAACCGCATTTGGGATCGTTTGACCCGCGTTTATACTGCATTTTGGAAGTTCATACTCGGGGCACCATAGCAGTCCATTATATGGAGAAAAATCCTGAAATGTTTTCCTCAAAAAACATAATTTCTTTACAACTGAAGAAAGAAAGACATGAACATCTTGGATGACAAGGGGGTGAGTTCATTATCTGTAAACTGTTGTTCTAGAAGTGGAGTCCTTTAACTTTATTAATTATAATTTGATTATTTAAATAAGAAAATGAGCAGAATGCAAATAAAGAGATAAAGTGAGGGATTGACAGTTTACATGAAGACATTTTGAAGGATATTTTGATATATGTCTTTTTAAATGTTTGTGGTTTTATCAAACAGAATGGTAACACTTTACAATACGTGTGCACAAATATGCATTAATTCATGCTTAATTAATGCACAGATAATCACGAGTTAATGTATAAATCATGAAGAACTAAACCATTTATTAATGATTACTACATCAGCAACTAATGAACATTCTATTTGATTATAGATTAAGTAATCAATGAATTGTTATTAGTTAAATATGTCGTAATGTATTAATTCCCTAATAACTTATTTTATTAATTAATATGTTAATTACCACAGTGGTCAAAGCTATGTCATTGTGGTTGCGGATATAGAATTAGTTAGTCATGTGCCTCAATGAGTTGGAGCCATGCATTTTCATGGGTTGAAGCCATGCATTTCAACTTTCAGTTGTCTGCTTTAATTAATCATTACCTAATCATTTACTTGTCGAGGCACATGACTAACTAACTAATTCTAAATCCATGACCACAATGACACATTGCTTAACAATTAGTTAATAGTTTTGTGCCTCAACAAGTAAAGTCATAACATAATGATATCTTTGCAAATCATTAGCTGATGATTAATTAAAGCGGACAACTGGAAGATGAAATGCATGGCTTCAACCCATTGTGGTAATTAACACATGAATTTACACTATTAGTTAAAAAAATAAGTTATTAGGGAATGAATACATTATGACACATTTAGCTAATAACAATTTATTGATTACTTAATCAATGAATCATATAGAATGTTCATTTGTTGCTGATGAAGTAATTATTAATAAATGGTTTAGTTCTTCGTGAGTTATATATCAACTCATGATTATCTCTGCATTAGTTAAGCATGAATTAATGCATATTTGTGCACCCGTATTGTAAAGTGTTACCAACAGAATGGATGTTTAAGAATGACTTAAACTTGCTAATGTTTAATATTGATTGTTTTCCCTTCCTTCCTGTCATTATGAAACTGAATTTTACTAATTTAAGGGATTTTATGACAGACTGGCAGACTTTAAGACTTGAGACAGTTGGTTGACTAGTTGTTTAGACAGTCCACCGACTAGTCGATTTTGAAATTAGGTTATTTTGCACATCCTGGTCTCCGTAGGGAAAGTGTTAATTCAGAGTTCACTCAGAGCGAACTGAATCAATGGCATTGACCTCACCTGCCCTCATCTGCTGGAAAACTAGCCACATAAGGTGTGTGTGCATCAATGCTTTGGTCCAATTACTTGTGTAATTGGCTTTTGTGGATAGGTTAACGAGGAAACTGATATTAACAAACTGCCAGTGCAAAGAGAAGTATCTGTATTGAAGTTTCTTGGATGGACATTTCTTAACCATTATGCTGTGCTGAAAATCCTTTACCTAATTGGGGGTTCTTAGTCAAAATGACCAACCTCTTTAAAAAATTGCTTGTAAATCTCTTACTGTGCTATGTTATCACCACATCTTGGATTTAATCTTTTTGTCAGCTTGTTTTCTTTCAATTAGCACAGGTTTTGTGTTTATTTTTGCAACGGATTGATCGCCTCATTGATTCGAGCCTCAGTTTTTAAATAGAAAAGCATTAATTGTGGATAATTTTGGCAATGTTTAATCAAAAACTAAGGTGTGTAAGTTCAAATCAATGAGGCCTATGATCAATCAGTTCTAAAAAAAATACAAAACCTGCACTAATTCAAAGAAAACAAGTTGATAATTAGACTGAAGACAGTATTTGATAATAATATAGCATAATGAGACATTTCAAAGCAATTTTTCATAGGCAACTCAACACAAGTGTAACATGGTGGAATAGGAAATCCCGAAAACTATAAAAATGATCTCTTTTTTGGGGTTGTTGTGCCCTGTGTAAACAAGCTCACTACTTTTTAGTCCACTGCAATAACATTAACAAGCATATTCAAATCTCTCCTGGTAAAAATAACAGGACCACAACATGAGGGTTAATTCTACATATGTTCTACATTCCACATATATGTGACCCTGGGCCACAAAACCAGTCATAAGTAGCACGGATACATTTGTAGCAATAGCCAATAATACATTGAATGGGTCAAAATGATCAAATTTTCTTTTATGGCAAAAATCATTAGGATATTAAAGGAGAAGTTCACTTCCAGAACAAAAATTTACAGATAAAGTACTTACCCCTTGTCATCCAAGATGTTTGTGTCTTTCTTTCTTCAGTTGTATAGAAATTGTTTTTTGAGGAAAACATTTCAGGATTTTCCCCCATAATGTGGACTTCTATGGTGCCCCCGAGTTTGAACTTCCAAAATGTAGTTTAACTGCAGCGTCAAAGGGCCCTAAACAATCCCAGCTGAGGAAGACGAGTCTTATCTAGCAAAACAATTGGTTATTTTCTAAAAAAAAAAAAAAAAAAAAAAAAAGGCAATTTATATACTTTTTAACCTCAATCGCTCGTCTTGTCTAGGTCTGCCTGAACTCAGTTTTTTCCGGTTCAAGACAGTTAGGGTATGTCGAAAAACTCCCATCTAATTTTCTCCTTCAACTTCAAAATCCTCCTACATCACTGTTTTATCTTTTTTTTCTTAAGGGTGTTTGATCTTATTTGTATGTTCACTTTGCAAACACTTGGTCTGTACTTCTGGAGCAATGTAGGACGATTTTCGACATACTCTAACTGTATTGAACTGGAAAAAAAACAGGCTGTTCAGGCAGACCTAGACAAGACGAGCGTTTGAGGTTAAAATATCAATATAATAACAATAAACAATAAAATTAACAATCGCATAGAGCTCTGTGAAGCTGCATTTAAGCTGCATTTTGAAAGTTCAAACTCGGGGGCACCTCTGATGTCCATTATATGGAGAAAAATCCTTAAATGTTTTCTTCAAAAAACATGATTTCTTTATGACTGAAGAAAGAAAGACATGAACATCTTGGATGACAAGGGGGTGAGTACATGTTTTGCAAAAGATATTTTGTAAATTTCTTACAGTAAATAAATCAAAATTTAATTTCTGATTAGTAATATGCATTGCTAAGAACTTCATTTGCATCCTCTGATTCCCGATTTTCAAATAGTTGTATCTCGGGCCATATATTGTCCTATTCTAACAAACCATAAATTAATGGAAAGCTTATTTATTCTTTCAGATGAAGCATAAATCTCAAATTCAAAAAATGTCCCTTATGACTGGTTTTGTGGCCCAGGGTCAAATTTTCTAAAATTCTACCTATTAGATATTGCTATATAAAACTATATATATATTTAGAGTTTGGTACAAAGTTTGAGAAAATATTCATAATGTATTCCCTGCCCTTCAAAAAATCTGTTCTTCAGATTTCAAGTAAATTGTATTATATAATTCTTGGGGGAAATAACAGGTTATTATACATTCACATTATTTGCATTTGCAGCTTCACCGTCTTTGTTTTCTCTTTAAATCCATGCTTTAGATGTTGTTTATCTGTGAGACATGTAATGCAAGCCACGTATTTCTGCTCTCAATGCAGCACAGAATATAGAACATGAGTTGCAAAACTTTCTTATGGCTGGAACTTGATTTTCATGCACAAGTTTGAAAGAATGTGATGCAGTATTTTGCAAATGTTCCAGACGGATGCAAATATAAAGAAAATCCTGTTTGTTTTTGTGGAAGCAGTTCTAAATAGGAATCGATTTTTAATTCCCAAAACCTCTGTATACCATTTTTTTTGGAAAACAAATGGGAGGTGAACTAATTTCACTTTCTTTGTTGAGGTTTTGATGCAAAGTCAAGCTCATTTCATTGTCTTTTCTAGCTGTGTCCTGTGGGCCGCCTGTGGCCCCTGTGAACGGAGGCATGCTGGCCGCTGATTATTCGGCAGGAACACGAGCCACCTACTTCTGCAACGATGGCTTCCGTCTGTCCTCTAAAGAGGTGACCAGCACTGTGTGTCAGGCTGACGGCACGTGGAGCAACCACAATAAAATCCCTCGCTGCACAGGTGAGAACAGACATCCTAGTTTCCAATCATCAAAACATTTAAGAGTTTAAATGGTTATATTCACTAGCCCTTTAAAGGGTACAGTGCCAAAAAAAGACTCAGAGGATGAAAAATGGCTGTGTGAAGGTAATTTGCATTTGTAAGTGTCATACAAACGTTTAAACCTTGCTACTGATTCCCTGTCAGTTGTGGTGTGTCCCAGCATCGGCTCCTTCACCCTGGATCACGGCAAATGGAGGATCGTCAATGGCTCTCGTTATGAATACGGCACTAAAGTGGCCTTTACTTGCAACGCCGGCTACTACCGGCTCGGCCCCGCCCACATTCACTGTACATCCAATGGGACGTGGAGCTGGAGGAATGAGCGACCTCGCTGCAAGAGTGAGTTATGCGCTTCATTTGTTACTCAAACATTAATGCTGTACATATCATGACACGTACAATTCCCAGGCCTTGTTACTCTGGCCGGTTTTTAAGGTCAGACTGAGCAGTCTACAAGACTAATGATTTTGTCAATTGTGTCCTGAAGTGTGAAAGATTAGCAGCTTGTGTGGTGCCTCGCTAGACGCATCGAATCCGGGGGCGTTTTCCACAATTTTCTGTGCTGATTCATGGCAGAATTCCGCAAAAAGGATTTTAATCTTAAATCATGTCATAAGCAAGCTAGTATTAGTTATATATTTTTTCAAAAGTTTTAGTTGAGAATGTTGACTGTTCATTTAGCTGCATGCATTTTGTTTACTGTCAGCTATAACAGTTTGCCTTAAAATACTACTCATTTAGATGAGGTAAGAGGCTTGCACAACCAGAAAACGTTGCATAATTCTCAGTGGCTGCATGGACATGATAAAATGCATATAGCATCATTGCACTTCCAACTGCAGATTTTTATTTTGGAATTGAAACATATATGCCGGATGCAAATGTAAATAATATGCATATTTTTTTATTTTTTTATTATTATTTTATTTTACAAAATGCACAGACTTGTGTATACATTTTCAGAGTGTTTCAATGGGTTCTATTTACACTAAATGTAAATAGCTATAGATTCTATTTACACTACGTTAAAATAGCAGGATTTTCTGCTATTTATAATACGTATTGCTAATTGAGGCAGTTATCTGCACCTCAGTATTGTAGTACGTTATAAAACAGTATGCAATAATAACGAACTGAGTGTAAATTATAGTTTTAATTCAAATTATTAAAGCGATGCTGCCTTTATTGGGGAAATAAACTCTCCCTACACCTGCCCTAATCTTAACTGATACTTTATGTTCAACGTTTCGATTATTTCCTTCATTTTTATCGAAAAAAAATGCCTTTCCAATTTAAAACGAGACTTGAAAAGGTAGACAAAAAGTTCGCCAAAAGGCAGATTTGAACCCAGGTCGATCTCATTGAAAAGACTACAGTATGTGCTTTACCAACTGTGCCACTGGTGCTGTTGTTTGGCAGGCGTCTTTTGTAGTGTTGACTAGTTCATTGTTATATGTTGATTTGTTCATTTTGCTGAACGAGACTCAAAGGTAAGAGTCGGTAAAATGATCCGAACTTTCCATCACTACTACGAATCACGTCTAAGTTTACTCACGTCTGTGTACTCCCGCTAAAAAAATTAGAGTATGGCAGAAAACTCCATCTTATTTTCTCCTACAACTTTAGAATCGTCCGACATCGTTGTACCTTTTTGTTTGTAAACGTTTGACTTACTTGCACTTTCTTAGTCTTTGCGCGTTCGCTTTGTGAACACTGGGTGTGTAGTTCCGCCTACGTTCCGCGTGACCTTTTGACGTGATTCAGTAGTACGTAGCGTCGTGAACGCACATCCCAGAGCCTGTGCTACATAAGCTTTTGCGCTTAAAAAGTATACAAATTTTTATTTCCCGAAAAAAATGACAGATCGTTTTGAGTGAATAACCGGCGCTCTCTCCACCCACAATACCACGACTGAGGTGAGTCCCTTGAGCAAGGCATCGAACCCCCAACTGCTCCCCAGGCGCTGCAGTGATAGCAATATGGCTGTTCACGGTGTGTGTGTGTTCGTGTTTGTTCACTACTCACTACTGTGTGTGTGCATGGGTTAAATGCAGAGCGCAAATTCTGAGTATGGGTCACCATACTTGGCCACACGTCATGCCCCCCTTAATGATTTTTGGCATAAAAGAAAAATCGATAGTTTTGACCCATACATTGTATTTTTGGCCATTGCTACAAATATACCCGTGTTACTTAAAACTGGTTTTGTGGTCCAGGGTCACAAATATGAAACTGTCCAGTACCTCCGTTGTATTCTCTAATTATGTCTTATGAAATCATAACAACTAATTTCCCAGGAGGCTTTATATGGCAACATCACAATAATGAAACAAATTTGGCCCTTTGTATTATCCTTTATATAGGCTGTTTAAAAGAATAGTTCACACAAAAATGAACATTTGCTGAAAATGTACTACATCCAAGATGTCGTTTGGGTAAATAGCAGTGAATGGGTGTCATCAAAATGAGAGTCCAGACAGCTAAAAAAAAAAAAAAAAAAAACATCACAGTAATCCACAAATAATTTTGAACTCTCATTATGATGGCACCCATTCACTACAGAGGATCCATTGTTGAGGGCGAGGTCCTAAGGGCGAGTAAATTTCCAGCATATGTAAATTTTTTGAATGATCAAAAATTAAACATGCAATTTAAACATGCAATTTAAAAAACTTACAATTTTAACATGCAGTTTAAAAACAACAGCAACAACAACAAAAAAGCTGAATGAGCCAGGAATCCTGCGTAAACCAGTTGTTTGTTACTATCGCAGTCCTTCATCGGCAGGTGCCGTCCTCAGATGGTTGAGTTATCATTGTTGTGCGTCTGCTGTAACTACAGACGTGATGAATGTGTTTATGGCTCCCATATGAGAGCCACAATCTAAACATTAGAGGCGCTTTATGACTGATGGCGTCTGACAGGATCCTGCACCCTGGCGAGAAGACTGCGGCGTCAATTTTCAAAAACAACAACAATCAGAGTGAAGATGATGAGAAGCTGATAACAGATGAAATGATGATGCCGCTGTGGTTTCCTTGCAAGAGTAAATGCTCCTGAACAGTCTATCACATATATAATACATCCCTGATCTCCTCTCAGCTCAAACATTCAGCTCCTGAATGGATTTTCAGATGTTTTTTGGTGGATAAGAACAGCGTTTTGGAAGCCACTTTGAAATTGTAGCTTCCCAAGACACAAAGTACTCATTTTAAAGCAGCCAATCCTGCTGCACCAAATTTGTAATGGTTTTACTGGTTATAATGGGACTTGTATTAGTTTTAATGCAAACTGTAATGGACCCTGTGGGTTTCTACTGGTAATTGGTCACCTTTTATTGGTGGATTGTTAAAACCACTAAATATGGAATATGTCCCAAAATACACAACAGGATGCCATTTTAAATAGTTTTAGGGGTTAAAAGTTGATGGTTTTCAATGTTTGTAATAGTATTTGTTGTGGAAACCATTAGAATGTCTGTGATGGTTTCTGTTGTTTCTTCTACACTTTTAAAATAGTAGTTTGCTATTACTTTGTAGTTAAGTTGAAGCAGTTTAAAGGGCAGATATTTGAACATTTCTGTAAGTTTCTGTAACATTTTTACTGTAAAAACAATATCAAACATAGAAGGTTGCCTCTACTTTTAGTTAGTTAACTACTTATGGAAATTCAAGAAATTCTTCTTAGGATAGTTTTCTAATTTTAGTCAAGCTACACTTTTGAAGGAATAGTTAGCTTTTACTAGCTAGTTAGCTTTAATAAAGCTAATTATATTTTAATAAAGCAGTTTAAGAAGCAGTGTCTTTTTTTAATTCAGCAATCAGATATTTTGTGTTTCTGTAACATTTAGACTACAAGTCAAACATTGTTAACAGTAAGATTTTTAATGTTTTTAAAAGAATACTCTTCTGCTCACCAGGCCTGCAAAATACAGCAAAAACAATAATATTGTGAAATATTTTTACTATTTAAAATAACATATAATGTTACAGAAGATTTCTATTTAAGATAAATGCTGTTTTTTTTTAATTGATGAATTTTTCTATTCATCAACCTGAAAAAGAAAGCTGAGAGAAACCTGAAAAAAAAAGAGAAAATATATTAATAATAATAAATGTTTTTAAGCAGCAAATCAAAATATTAAAATGATTTCTGAAGGATTGTGCGACTGGCGTAATGATGGTAAAAATTCAGCTTTGAAATCACGGGAATAAATTACATTTTAAAATATATTCAAATAGAAAACAGTTATTTTAAATTGTAAAAATATTTCAAAATGTTACTGTTTTTGCTGTACTTTGGATCAAATAAATGCAGGTTTGGTGAGCAGAAGAGACTTCTTTAAAAAACATTAAAAATATTTCTGTTCAAAAACATTTGACTGGTAGTGCATATTGTAAAAACAATATAAAGGTTATTCTATGTTTAATTAGTTACCTGCTTGCAACTAAATTCCTCAAATACATCTCTAAGTATTGAAGCTTTAAGGATGCTAAATGTTTTTATAAGAGATGTTTTCCTCATTTTGTTGTAAATTTTTTCTGTGGTGTTTTATCAGGGGTGTAAATCACAGTCTACATGTCAAGCTACTCTTTTAAATTAATATTTAGCTTTTACTGGCTAGTTAAATTGAAGCAGCTTAATGGATAGTTACTTTTTAAATTGAACAGACGTATATTTCTTTCTTTATATTGTCGTACAACTTGATCAAATATAGAAGCTTCCACTTTTAGTTAATTAGCTACTTGCTGCTAAATTCTTCAAATGTAACTTTTTGAAGCTATAAACCTGGTAAATGTTATGGTTAATATTTTCCTAATTTTTTGTCTACATTTCATTTTGTCTGTGGTGTTTTTAGAGGTGTAAATCACAGTCAGCCCACAGCTTTGAAGGAATAGTTAGCTTTTACTAGCTAGATAGTTCAAGAAGTTTAAGGGGAAGTGTCTTAAATTTAAGTCATATTTATGTTTTTGGAGCATTTTTATTGTAAAAAGTGATTATACATGGAATTGCTTGTACTTTTGGTTAGTTTAGCTATATGGAGTCAAAATAGGGACGCATATACTTTGCAAAAGAATTGCAAAGTATTGCAAAAGAAAATAAAGTTTTGCAAAAAAAAAAAAAAAAGTTTTTCATGTTGAAGATGTTGACTCCTGACATAAATTAAGAAAGACTTCACCCCCATGTAAACAGTGCCAGAAAGTGAAACCCAAAGAAACGTGAAGCACAAATGTTATAACAAGCTCACGCTTGACTGAAACGCAAAATAAAAGCAGTGTTGCAAATAAATTAGGAGCTATGACATTAGGAGCTATGTATTGCAAAATCATTGCTTTTGCTCTGTTTCATTTAAAATTTGCAATTCTTTATTTTGGTTTGCAAAACTTATTTTTTTCTAGCAATACTCTATTTTTTTTTTTGCAGTGATTTTTGCAAAAAGAACATTTATTTTTTTCTCAATACTTTAGTTTTCCTTTGCAAAGCTTTATTTTTTTGTATATGTGGCCCTGTTTTGACTCCATATTAGTCCTGTCAAACGATTAATCGTGATTAATCGCATCCAAAATAAAAGTTTTTGTTTTCATAATACGTGTGTGTGTACTGTGTATATTTATTATTTATATATAAATACACACACACACATGCAGGTATATATTTAAGGAAAATATGTTGTTTATCTATTAAAAATATTTATATAAAAATCAATTATATATTGATTTATCAATTATATGAATATAAATATATATACAAGGAAAAACGTGTAAATATTTTCAAAATATATACTGTGTGTGCATATAATAAATATACACAGTGTACATACATATATTATGGAAACAAAAACTTTTATTTTGGATGTGATTAATCGCGATTAATCGTTTGCGGCATTAATCCATATAGCTGCTTGCTACTATATTCCTCAAATGTGAGTTTTGTGGCTATAAACATGGTAACCTTTTAAATCTGAGATCTGTCCATTCAGAAGTCAGTTTTGTTTTTTTTGTTTTTTTAATGTGCATTTCTTCTGTGGTGTTTTTTTTTCAAGGGGTGTAAATCACTAAATGTCTAAATAATCAAGCTACACTTTTGAAGTATTAGTGAACTTTTACTAGCTAGTTAAGTTGAAACGGTTTAAGTAGCTGTATCTTTTTCAATTTAACTGTAACATAAACTGCTTTTAGTTAGTTTAGCTGCTACTACATTTCTCAAATGCAAGCTATAAACCAGATAAACATCTGAAAACTGAGATTTATCCATTCAGAAATCAGTTCTTCTAGCATAATTTCTATTATAGATATTTCCCTCATTTTGGTCTGCATTCCTTCTGTTATTCTTGAGTGTAAATCACAGATGTACGTGTTGTCTTTAAGATGTGTTCCGATTCATTCTGTCCTCTATTGCCTTTTACTGCAGTCATTTCGTGTGGAGAGCTGCCCACTCCTCCTAATGGAAAGAAAATTGGAACGCAGACGACCTTCGGAGCAACCGCTATTTTTACCTGCAACTCGGGCTTCATTCTGGTGGGCTCTACTGTACGGGAATGTCTGGCATCGGGTCTCTGGAGCGGGACGGAGACGCGCTGTCTCGGTAACACCAGAAACCTTCTCTCTTTCAAAACATCACCACACATTACTATCCGTGTAACCTTTTAATGGAGACCGGGTCCTGAAAGGCCATATAAAGAGTTTTGTGACATTTAGTCTGGATTTCCATAGCAACAGTGGTTTTAATTTTTTGCTTGTACTGTATGCAGCACCTGTATCATCTGATGGAGATAAAAGCTCTGGTCCAGAGCCTATGTAGGAACAAAAGCATCATTATTATTCTTTCTTAGATACAGTCTTTTGACCTTGATGTAGAACGCTATCCCATAATACATGGTAATGTTTCTCAGTGGAAAAATATCCATCCTGAATGATGGAAAAGGTGAGAGAATTAACACACGTCATTTAATATTTATAAGTATCTTTTATTCAAAAAGTGTCATTAAATTTACATGCGTTTTATGATTTTTGGCACATACTTGTATCCTAAGAGACTTGCTTTAAATTCAAGCTATACGTCTTTTCAGTTCATGTGTTCCCTGGACTGTAAAACAGCAGCTGTGGTTGCCAGAAATTCGTCCTAAAATGTGAAAATGTGTCAGATATTGCAGAATGCCAGATTGGTGCTTGTATATTTTTACAGCTTAAAACCATACATTTTATTAAACGATATAATGTTAATGCACCAATCTTCTCGAACTACTAAAATCTGCAAAATCTTACTTTGAAATATACTCAAAACCATTATAATAATTCAAGCTGTACAATAGAAAGCTAGAAAAGAAAGCATAGAATGTGCATTCAAGGTCATACATACAAAAACATTAACTAAAATAAATGTAATGCAAAAACACTCTAAACTACTATACAGATAATAAATAAATAAATAAATGGAATATAATAATATACAATGTTATGCAGGGACTTGGGGAAAATCTTTTTACTCTTTTGCACTATAAATCATGCAATAATTCATAGTTTGACTTGCAGACACCATAAATTTCACAGTATTTTAAAGTCTTTTAATTTACATAAAATGTGTACATTAGGGCTGTCAAACGATTAATTGCGAACAGTCGCATTCAAAATAAAAAAAGTTTATTTTTACATGCTATATGTGTGTGTATATGTGTGTGTACTGTGTATATTTATTATTTATATATAAATACACATACATACATGTATATATTAAGGAAAATATTTTAGATTTATATATAAAAAGAATCCAAAAAAATATTATTATTAAAAAATATTAAATCAGCATATTAGAATGATTTTTGAAGGATCATGTGACACTGAAGACTGAAGTAATGATTCTGAAAATTCAACTTTAATTACAGATATAAATTAAATTTATAAATATTACTTTTTTTTTTCCTGTATTTTTGATCAAATGAACATTAAAAATCTTACTGATCCCAAACTTTTGAGAGGCAGTGTATGTGCATCATTTATTCAATACCAAAACCTGTCATTTAAATTAACATGCATTTTTTATCCAAAGCAACTTATATTCAGGCTATACATATTTTCAGTTCATGCATTCCCTAGAATTCGAATCCGTAACCTTGACATTGCTAATGCAGTGCTCTGCTGTTGCTACAGGAAATAGTCACATCTAATTACACCTAGTAAAATAAGTACTATTTTACTCTGTGTGTGTGTGTGTGTGTATTTTTCTACTTATTAGAGTTTTTCTGGGTTACCTTAGCAACATGTTGCTGCAGCTGTTCTATAAATTCAAATTCTACAAGTTGCTTCCTATTTAAAATGTTCAGTCACTTACGAGGTTCCGTTTCAGTTAGGATGCAACGTTAAAAGACAGCTGTCTATGTAGGCAGTGTAAGTCATTCTGGAAGGTTTCTCCGTTGTGAGTGTCTTTGTGTAAGAGAATAATTTCTGGTCTGAATCGCGCAATGGAAAATGAAGTGAGAGAACACTGTGGAGGGACAGAGGTGAAGAAATGATTTCTGCAGTAGTTCAGCGGACTCAGTGCTCTGTGAAGTGTGCCGGCCTCTGCTGAGTTCTGTCATCAATCACATCGGAGAGGAAGAAAACCCAGGCAGCTCTCCATTTGCCATCGTTCTTTGTCTCTCATCTCATCATCTCTGAGTAAAACAATGTTGCGCATTACTTTGTCCGCTGAAAGAGTCTTCAAATCCTCTGTGTTGGTTCTCGGATGCATCGATATTGCGGTATCTGTTGTGGGATTGAACACTCATTGTCCGTGGGTGGATCATGAATATCTCTATTCACCACACCACACAATGTGATTTGCTCAAGTAGGACATGGTCCTGCAATAACATTCCTGTCAAATCGCAGGCTGAACCAGGCATGGAAATTTTCACAAATAGAAAGATTATGGTTGTGAATCCAATTTCACTTCACTCCAAATTTCTAATTATCCATAAGTGATTCTGTAGGGCATTTTTTGAAAAACAAAGCATGAACATCGTTTGGAAGACAGTTTGTTGCTTTTATTGCCCTCAGCAATAAAATCAAGTCATGAATTGAGTAAACAGTCAGTGATAAAAACAAATGAAAACAATAGACCAAAGATAGAAACTAAGTAAACGGTGCTTAAGGTATTTCAGGAATCCAACAGCATTGTCAGCATTTATACATAGGAAGAAATAGACAAGCTAATTTATAATAATTGTTGTAATGTTTTGTATAAGATAGATAGATAGATAGATAGATGGATACTGTTTACATTTTTTTGAGAAGGAGTCTTTTACGCTTACCAAAGCTGCATAAATTTGATTAAAAATACAGTAAAAACTGTAAAATTGTGGAATATTACTAATAACTGTTCTCTATTTGATATATTGAAAAATTTCATTTATTTGTATGATCACAGCTGAATCATTATTTCAGTCTTCAGTATCACATTATCCTTAGAAAATCACTCTAATATCTATTTTTTTACTCCAATTTCAAATGCCTATATTTATTGTAACTATTATATATATTTGTATAATCCTTTGATGAATAGAAAGTTCAAAAGAAATAGAACTGTATACATTTTTTTGAAAAGTCTCTTATCCTCACAAAGGCTGCATATATTTGATTAAAAATACAGTAAAATCTGTAAAATTGTGAAATATCAGTATAATTTAAAATAACTGTTCTCTATTTGAATATTTTGGAAAATGTAATTTTTTGGCGTGATCAAGTCTGGATTTTCAGCATCATTACTCCAGTCTTCGGTATCAAACTATCCTTCAGAAATCACTCTAATATCTAATTTTCACTCTAATTTCAAATTCTCATATTTATTGTATATATGTTTTATAATTCTTTGATGAATAGAAAGTTCAGAAGAAAAGCATTTATTTAAAATAGAACTGTTTAAATGTTTTGAAAACAAGTCTCTTATGCTCACCAAGGCTGCATATATTTGATTAATAATACAGTAAAAACTGTTAAATTGTGAAATATTATTACAATTTAAAATAACTTTTCTCTATTTGAATATATTGAAAAATGACATTTATTTGTGTGATCAAAGCTGAATTTTCAGCATCATTACTCCAGTCTGCAGTGTCACATGATCCTTCAAAAATCATTCCAAAACGCTGATTTGCTGCTCAAGTAACATTGCAAATTCTAATTGTATATATTATATATTTTTAGAATTCTTTGACAAATGGAAAGTTCAAAAGAGCAGTAACATGTCTGTCTTCTGTTAATCATGTTAGCACACCATATTAAGAACTATGTTACAGTATATTTTTAATAAAATGTATATTCACAATGTTTCCCCCCCCCCAGCTGGCCATTGTGGTGCTCCAGAAAGGATTGTGAACGGTCAAGTGATCGGTGAAAACTTCGGCTACAGGGATACGGTAGTTTACCAGTGCAATCCGGGTTTCCGTCTCATCGGTTCCTCTGTACGCATCTGCCAACAGGATCACAACTGGTCCGGACAGCTGCCTTCCTGCGTGTGTGAGTTCTCGCCGCAGTACATGAGTAATACGCGTCGGGGGAAGTTTGGTTTCCATCCAAGAGGATTAGTTTGACATGTAATGCAGGCAAACCCCCTATTCAGCTCATGACAGGCATCAAACACAAATCCTGACGTTACCAATGAAACACTTGACGAGGGAAAACACCAACACCACCTGATTTTGTGTGGGTGATTTGGATGTTTGCCTCGTTTTATTTGTGATTGCCTGAACGCAAAGCTGCTTAGATAAATGCTTATATAAAAGTTGCATTTTAATTTTTCCTGTCAAGCATTGGAGATTCATATTCAGAAAATTGGTGGAAATATGCCAGCAATCAAAACGACGGACACAATTGACTGAATTTTAATCATAAAAACCTTTTGATATAGAACAGATTTTTTAAATTAGAACACAAATATAAATAGTGATTTTAAATGAATTTCTTACAAATATACCATCTTCAAATTGTTTTTATTTAGTTTGATTTTATTTAATTTATTATATTTTTGTTTATTTATTTACATCTTTTATTTCATGTGTCAAAGGAAAATTAAAAAAGAGACTTTTTATTTGTTTCATCCTTTTTCATCTATGAAATTTGATGCAGGGTTTCCAGTGCCATTGCAAAAGAAACAATTAACCTGAATAGTGAATATGAATCTGCAGTATGAATTGACAAGAAAACGTGTCTTTATGTAGAGTTCTATCAACAAATTACTCTTTTTAACTTGCGGTGCAACAAGAGTAGTATGGTTTGCAAACGAATTGATTTTACGAGTTGATTCTTTGTGTTGAATCAAAGATATATGGCACATCCATTATGGTCCAATCCAAGATCAAACAACTCTTTTGAGTGTTTTTTTTAATGAATCAAATGTATGCAGTGTGAAAAGTGTCCAACAACATGAACAAATCACTCTTTTGAGCAGTTCTTTGTAGTGAATCAAAGACATAAAGCACGCCCAGTATTGTCCGGTATGCAATCAAACGACTCTTTTGAGTGGTTATTTTTAGTGAGTCAAAGGTGAATCAATCAAAAGTTAATCAAACAAATCATTCTTTTTAATGGTTCTTTTTATTAGGGAGTCAAAGACATAAAGCACATCCAGTATGTTTCAACTCATGATCAAACGACTCTTTTTAGTGGTTCTTTTAAGTGAATCAAAAGTATGCAACATGAAAAGTCCATTTCATGAACAAATCACTCTTTTAAACGGCTCTTTTTAGTGAATCAAAAGACACAAAGCACATCCTGGGGTGCATTGTTAGTTAACTATGGTCATTAGTTCCAGTGAACTCTAGTGGTAATGACAAAATTTGTGACTGTAGTTGCTTTTGGGAAATGCACCCCAGTATGCTTCAATTCACAATAAAATAACTCTTTTGAGCGGTTCTATTTAGTAAATCAAAAGTATGCATTGTGAAAAGTTCAGTCCAATTCACAAACAAATCACTCTTTTGAACGGTTATTTTTAGTGAAGGACATTCAGCACATCCAGTATGGACCAATTTCTGACTAAACAGCTCTTTTGATTGGTTCTTTTTAGTGAATCAAAAGTATGCAGTGTAAAAAGTGCAGTCCAATTCATGAATAAATCACTCTTTTGAATGATTCTTTTTAGTGAATTAAAGACATAAAGCACATCCAGTATGGTTCTATTCACAATCAAACGACTCTTTTGAACAATTCTTTTTAGTAAATCAAAAGTGTGCAGTTTACAAAACAAATCACTTTTTTGACCAGTTCTTTTTAGTGAAACATAAAGCACGTCCAGTATGGTCCAATTTACAAACAACTCATTTGAGTGGTTCTTTTTAGTGAATCAAAAGCATGCAGGGTGAAAAGTGCAGTCCAATTCATGGACAAATCACTCTTGTGAACGGTTCAACAAATCACTTTTTGAACAGTTCTTTTTAGTTAATCAAAGATGTGAAGCACACGTTCAGTCCAATTCACAAAAAAAAAATCACTCTCTTGATCTGTTCTTTGTAGTGGGCCAAAGACGTAAAGCATGTCTGTATAATCCAATTCCCAATCAAACGACTCTTTTGAACAATTATTTTTAATGAACAAGCAGTGCAGTTCAGTTCACAAATTACTCTTTTGAATGGTTCTTTTTAGTGAATCAAAGACATAAAGCACGTCCAGTATGGTTCAATTCACAATCAAACGACTCTTTGAGTGGTTCTTTTTAGTGAATCAAAGGTATGCAAAAATACAGTCCAATTCACAAACAAATCACTCTTTTGAACAGTTCTTTTTAGTGAGTTAAAGACATAAAACACATTCAGTATAGTTCAATTCACAATCAAACAACTCTTTTTAATGGCTCTTTTTAGTGAATAAAAAGTATGCTATGCAAGCAGTGCAGTCCAGTTCAGAAACAAATCACTCTTTTGGTTCTTTTTAGTGAATCAGAGACATAAAGCACATCTAGTATGGTTTAATTCACAATCAAATGACTCTTTTGACTGGTTCTTTTTATTGAATCAGAAGTATGCAGTGTGAAAAGGACAGTCCAATTCACATACAAATCACTGTTTTGATCGGCTCTTTTTAGTGAATCAAAGACATAAAGCACATCCAGTATGGTCCAATTCAAGATCAAGCAACTCTTTTGAGTGGGTCTTGAATCAAAACTATGCAGTGCAAAAAAACCATAAAGCACGTCCAGTATTGCCGGATTCGCAATCAAACGACACTTTTGAGTGGTTATTTTTTAGTGAGTCAAAGGTGATTCAATCAAAAGTTAATAAAGCGTATGCAGTATTTGATTCCCAATCAAATGGCTCTTCTGAGTGGTTCTTTTTAGTGAATCAAAAGTATTCAGCATGTCCAGTGTAGTCCAATTCACAATCAAACAACTCCTGTGAACAGTTCTTTTTAATGAATCAAAAGTAAGCAGTCTGAAAGTGCAGTCCTTTTCATGAACAAATCTCTTTTAAATGTTTTTTTTTAGTGAATCAAAGACATGCGTGTTCAGTATTATCCAATTCACCATCAAACAACTCTTTTGAGTGGTTATTTTTAGTAAATCAAAAGTATCCAGTGTGAAAAGTACAGTCTAATTCACAAACAAATCACTGTTTTAATCAGTTCTTCTCTGTGAACCAAAGGCATGTAGTGTGAAATGTGCCGTCCAATTCCTGAACAAATCACTTTTTTTAATGGTCCTTATTAGTGAATCAAAGACATAAAGCACATATGATTCAGTTCACAATCAGACAACTCTTTTAAGTGGTTCCTTTTAGTGAATCAAAAGTATGCAGCATTAAAAGAAAGTACAGTCCAATTCACCAACAAATGACTCTTTCGAGTGGTTCTTTTTAGTGAATCAAAGACATACAGCATGTCCAGTGTAGTCCTATTCACAATTAAACAACTCTTTTGAATGGGTCTTTTTAGTAAATAAAAAGTGCAGTCTAGTTCACAAACAAACAACCCTTTGAATGTTTTTTTTTTTTTTTTAGTAAATCAAAGACTTACTGCAGTCCAGTATAGTCCAATTCACAATCAAACGATTCTTTTGAGTGGTTCTTTTTAGTGAATCAAACGTTTGCAGTGTAATATTGCAGCCTAGTTCACAAACAAATGATTCTAATGAACCGGCTCTTTTGAATGAATCAATTAAAAAGACACAGAGATTCATTTTATGACTGGTTTACATCTGTATGACGAATCTTTGACTGAATGAACTCACTGAATTGCTTTACTAACTCATTTACTGCTTTTAGTGATATCTTGAATTGTACTTCAGCTTAATTAAAATAATAAGACTGTTCATATGACGGCTGGATTTTAACATATACATTTTTTATAGATTTTTTAAACTTTTTTTTTAACATAAAAACATTAAAATACTCTAAAGATGATTTTAAGTAAAGCATTGTTGCAGTGTATTTTATAAGAAAATTTACTAGCAAGTTCTGAGTGAAAATTGCAGTACTTCAGTGTAGTAATATTACAGAATGAGCTGGTGTATTCAAATTTTTGAATGGTGGGTAACAGTAATTTTCTCTTTTGCGTTCCAGCCATTAGCTGCGGTCATCCGGGCAGCCCTATCTACGGCCGCACTGTTGGCGACGGCTTCAACCTGAACGACGTGGTGACCTTCTTCTGTAATAACGGCTACATTCTGGAAGGCCCGTCTCAAGCGCAGTGCCAGGCGGACCGCCAGTGGAGCCAGCAGCCGCCCACATGCCGAGGTTTGGACCAAATGAGTTTCTTTTCTCATTACAGCGAAATTTAAGCACTGTGGCACTGATGGAAATGACTTTCAGGCTGCCACAGTTAAAAAAAGGAATGACCAATTTCAGCTCGGAGAGCCCTCTGGCCCTCTTTTCAGCCAACAGTAACTCATTCAGTCATGGTCTGAATAGCGACAGATTAGCCCTGCAAATCAGAAGATAAGATGTATGTTTTGAATCTAATCTTTGCTTTGTTAGCGGCGTGATTATGAGTGTCTCAGAGGATCGTCTGTAGTGCTTGATTCTGACAACAGACCGGATGAAGTGATCAACAGTGATGTCGGCTTGATTACATGACTGGAATTCAGTTTTGTCCAATAATTATGAACAAATAAGTGGTTTATCTCACCATATGCTTGAACATACTTAGTGTAATGCTGCATTTTTTACTTTATTGTTGATTATGCAGCTTCAGTGATATTGTAGTTGACTAATAATAATTTCTCTAGCATCCTTGTAACATTTTAAACACTGTAACATAATCATAAAAGTAGTTTAATAGTTAGTTTAATAATTAATATTTAATCTTCTGAAGCTATACAGTAGCTTTGTGTGAGGAAACGACTGAAACGAGTTGTTATTCATTGTGCATTGTCCTCTCAAATCTCATTTTTGTAATAATTAATGTGCTGTGACTCCATCGACAGTTTTGTGGTGTTTCAGTGGTAGATCGTGACAAAAACGTCAATGTCTTCAGACTTGGTAGAGAATATGTGGAAGCACAAAGAAAAGTGTATTCATGAAATGTTTATACTTCATGTTGGAAATGAGTACCTCCACAAACACTTAAGGAATGACATACAGTGTAATGTTTTTAGAATTTCATACAGGTTTCAGAAAAATGATAAAAGCTTTCAGACTCACAAAGTGTATTTCAAGGTTGCTGCCAATTGCTAAAACCTCTTCAAACGTGCAAAATCCTCCAGGTTATCTTTTAAAGAGATTGATTCTGAAACAACAAAACTGAATGTTTGTAAAAGAATATTATATATGCAGTATTATGTAATTTATTATGTAAAGTAATATATGTGTGTGTGTGTGGTTGAAACACTGCCGTTCAAAATTTTGGGATCAGTAAGATTTTTAATATTTTTTAAAAGTTTTTAATGCTTATCAAGGCTGTATGTATTTGATCAAAAATATATAAAAAGATGCAATTTTGTGAAATATTATTGCAATTTAAAACAAGCATTTTCTGTTTTAATGTACTTTAAAATATAATTTATTCCTGTGAAGCAAAGCTGCATTTTTAGCATCATTACTCCAGTCTTCAATGTCACATGATCCTTCAGAAATCATTCTAATATGCTGATTTATAATTAATGTTGGAAATAGTTGTGGTGCTTAATATGTTTTTGGGACCTGTGATACTTTTTTCTGGATTCTTTGATAAATAAAAAGTTAAAAAGAACTGCATTTAATTCAAACATTTATTTATTTATTCAGTTTTGTGTTACAAAGTACCATTCAAAGTTTGGGGTCAGTAATTTTTTCCTCTTTTTTGTTTTTTAAAGAAATTAATACTTTTATTTAGCGAGGATGCTATAAGCAATCATAAAGACTTGTATTGTTAAAAATATTATTTTTTAACAACTGCTGTTCTTTTTAACCTTTTATTCATCAAAGAATCAAAGACAAAAAAAATCACAGGTTCCAAAAAAATATTAAGCACCACAACAGTAACAAAATTGATATTAAATCAGCATAAAAGAATGATTTCTGAAGGATGTCATGTGACACTAAAGACTGGTGTAATGATGCTGAAAATTCAGTGTTGCGTCACAGAAATAAATGATATTGTAAAGTATATTAACATAAGAAACAAATATTAGAAATTGCAATAACATTTCACAATATTGCTGTTTTTTCTGTATTTTTGATCAAATAAATACAGCCTTGATGAGCATCTTACTGATAGCAAACTTTTGAACAGCAGTTTAGTGTAGTTCAACTAATTAACTAATAATGTCAATTAACCTTTTTTTTTAATATTTATTTATTTTAATCACTTTTTCCCTCCAGCAGCCTCAGGCTGTTTTAAACACTACATATTTATATGATATATGTGACCCTGGACCACAAAAGCAGTCATAATTAGCACGGGTATATTTGTAGCAAAAGCCAAAAATACATTGTATGGTTCAAAATGATAAATTTTTCTTTTATGCCAAAAATCATTAGGATATTAAGTAAAGATCATGTTTCATGAAAATATTTTGTACATTTCCTACCGTAAATATATCAAAACTTAATTTTTAATTCGTAAAATGCATTGCTAAGAACTTCATTTGGACAACTTTAAGGGCGATTTTCTCAATATTTAGGTTTTTTTGCACCCTCAAATTGAAGATTTTCAAATAGTTGTATTTCGGTCAAATATTGTCCTATCCCAACAAACCCATATATCAGATGATGTATTACAGATGATGTATAAATCTCAATTTCAGAAAAATGTATCCTTATGACTGGTTTTGTCGTCCAGGGTCACATATAATATATATATAAAATACCTTTATATAATATAAACTGTTTTTAAAGACATTTACATTTACATGTTTAAATTATATTTGTTTATTTAATTTCTAAAAATTACTAAAAATTAAATATAAATTCTATTAAAAAATATAAACTTTTTTTATATGTTTTATTAAATAAATAGTTATATAAAATTAATCAGATGCATCTCTATCAATGTTTTGAAAATGATCGTGTATTTTGTATTTTATTTATGAAATGAAGAAATCAAGAAAAACTCTTCATTATACAATGTCACTGAATTTTTTTTTTCTTTTCAGTCGTCAACTGCACGGATCCCGGCATACCAGCCAACTCAATCAGAAAGAGCAAAATTGAGTACGGGAACTTCACTTTCGGAACCGTGGTGTCCTATGACTGCAATCCCGGCTATTACTTGTTCGGGTCATCGGTCCTAACCTGCCAGCCGGTGGGTTACTGGGACAAGCCATTACCAGAATGCCTGGGTACGTCTGTGTGGGTTCTCTCCCAACACTTTATTTCTCATTATTTTGACTCTTTATCATTGACAATCTTTGAACTCTTCCCGACGGAGAGGCCGAGGGAAAATGTCACAGGTTAGCCAACATGCGGTGGAGTGCAGCGTTCAGTTCAAAGAGCTCTTATGATGAAGCCTTCGCTGTCCGTGTAAAAACCTTCAAAGTTTTCCAGCGCCGACACACTGAGTTTCCGCAGCGGACGGCAGTGAATTTAACGCACCTTTCCTGCGATTTGCCAAAGCGGGGAGTATTAAGGTCAAGAGCGAGCGGAGCGGAGGCTCGGAGCTCACATTCATTAGAGAGACGTGTTCATTTGCCTGTGAGATAGTAATTGCCTCCTGCTCTCGCTTTCCATCTCTGTCACCGTAATTGCTTCAAACCTGAATTTGACTGTTTCTTGTCGGTTTCCACCGAGCTACTTACACCGTGAAGGAAAGGCAGCAATCCTGCTAGCTATCTATTAGTCTTGTTTTTCTCTGAAGTGTACACAAGGTAATTCTGCACTTTACTTAGCCGACAGAGGCTACTTGCTGCTCTTAGACGGGGAATTTTAATAAGCAGCCTCTTCTCCCCCGTCAGCCTTTCAGCCTGATGAATATTATGAAAATTTTAACCTCCTCGGTTTTATTCAGGTGCATTTCCAATTCAAAAGAAAGCAAACATCAAAAACAGGCCTGAAAAGAAGCTTAGCTAAATTGAATTGAAGAGCTTATGTGTGTTTCTTCAGCGGCGCACGAGAGATGAATTAATGCTGCTGCTGGGATGTAGTACGCAACTACACACTACACAAATCAACCACCGCTGTTTTTTTCTCGACAATTACACTGAATGAAATGGTCAAATAAAAATTCACTCTGAAATTTTAATTGTCGTTATTTAACTAATCCAAACCTGCGTGCTCTTTTGCATACCAAAAAAACACTATAAAGGAATTAAAAATGCAATTCATTTGACTAATGTGTTTTATTTAGGCCTTATGAAGCCTTATGAGGAACAGGCTTGCATTTTAATAGTTATTTCTTGAAAATATTTTCTCTCCTGGAAGAGATTTATTTAGTGGGGAAAACATGCTTTCTTAAAAAAGATATCTTATATCTTTAATAATTCTTTAAAAATAAACTTAAATCTTTAAAAAAAATAATAATAATAATTTGATTTTCACTAAATATTTTGATTTTACTTGGAAACAATGGCTGTTTGATTGAATAGATGGTTCCTCTTATTAGGAAAAAAAATTTAAAAATATATATTGATATATAAAGTTGTTATGTATTGAAAAAATATTTTTTTGTTATACAAATAAATGTAGTTTATTTAAAATAAATCTTTTTTTTTAATTTATAATACATTTATATTTACAGTAGCATTAATGTTTATTATTATTAATGTTTAAGTATATTTATTAATATAACACATTTAACAAAATAATTCATATTTATATATATTTAAGATTTATATAAAAATTCACATTAATATATATTAAAGTATATCTAAAATATATTAATATATAAAAATTTATATGTTGGAAAATATAAAGATTATATATATATATAATTTTTAATTAGTTATTTTTATTTAATATATCATTTATATTTACATTTGCGCTAATATTTTCATATGTGTTGATATGTAACAAAATAACATTATATATTAAATTTTAATATTACAATTTACATATGCATATTAAGCATCTAAAATTTGTTTTAAAATATATTAGGTTCATTTGTGTGTGTGTGTTATTTTTATTTATTTATTTGATTTATATAAATATATAAAAGTGTGTATATATTCATTCATTTTAATTATTTTTATTTTTTTAATTAGCTATTTTATTTAATATATAATTTATTTATATTTACATTAACGTTAATATTTATGTTACAGTAATAAAAGTAATACAGTAGGAGAAAAAAAAAGGATTACGCATTTTAATTAAAGTGTTAGTCGCAGCAAGCGAGTCCTTTAGTAATTGACTTCTGTAGTCACTTTATTGTTGAAGGTGGTGAAGTTATTCAAAAGCATTGCTGAGTTTAGAGATGCGCTCTTTGTAATCTTGCGAATGTTGCATTGTACGAGGTCCTGTTCCACTTTGCTAAAATTCACCCACGCAGCACTTGTTTTTTGTGACATCCTTCGAGAGGGTTACAGCCAGACCCACACAGAATCTGTGCCGGCAGACCTTCACAGAAAGAGCTGCACATTTCAGCAGATTTGGAAATGCCAATCATTTACAAAGTCAAAATGAGTCAGCGTTCTTTGTCATTCAATCGAGTTTGTACATTTGTCAGGATTTCCACCAAAAATCAGTGCTGAAAATATTCTACGTTATCTTTATGGTGCTTTAATAACATGTAATATTAAACTGGAATTCTAAATATAATGTTATATTATTAAATCTACTGTAATCTCCGGAATTCTTACCATGTTGTCTTACATGTTAAAGCTTAAAGAAACACAAAATAAACAAAAAAGCAAGTAGTCCCTGCTGACTATTGGTTGATGTTGTTCTCCTGCAGAGGTGGACTGTGGTCATCCCGGATCTCCTCCTCATGCGGTTGTGATGGGGGATAAATTCACCTTCGGCTCTACAGTTCACTATAGGTGTTTAGAAGACCGAGCTTTGATTGGTGAATCCACCCGCACCTGCCAGCTGAACGGCCAATGGAGCGGCTCCCAGCCTCACTGCTCAGGTGAGTGTAGTGGAACTTATAGTCATTCTACTAAACTATAATAATTGGCAGAATTATCTGTTATATATAATTTAATTATTATATCTATTTTTTTTTAAAATTGTTTCTTTATTTTTTATATCATAATAAATAAATACATTATTTAAACGTTTTTAGTATATTATTATTATTATTCATTTAATATTTAATTTACCAAAATAACAGTTTTATTGTTATTATTATTATTCTTAATAATAATAATAATAATAATTTTTTGTTTGTAGTGTTTTAATAATAATAATAATAATAATAATAATAATAAATAATTTTTTATTAATGATAAAATAAATGAATAGATTACATAGTAATAAATGCAATGTTATTTTTAATGTAATATTTAAATATAATTATTTTGTATCTTTTTTATTTCATAACAAACAAATACATAACTAATATATTATTAATATATTATTATTCATTTAATATTACATTTTTCTAAATATTATGATTTATTATTAATAATAAATATGTTTTTGTTTGTTTTAATAATACTTCTAAATAATAATAAAAATAGATGA
Organism: Cirrhinus mrigala; assembly: GCA_036247105.1. Lineage (NCBI taxonomy): Eukaryota > Metazoa > Chordata > Actinopteri > Cypriniformes > Cyprinidae > Cirrhinus > Cirrhinus mrigala. The sequence continues at coordinate 5,273,283 of CM070022.1, forward strand.
ATTGATTGCATTGTAATAAATACAATGTTACTTTTAATTTAATATTTAATTATAAACAAATTAATTATAAAATTAATCATTATAAAATTAATAATACAAAAAAGTGTGTATTATTATTAATAATTAATATTTTGTTCGTATTGCTGTTATTATTGTTGTTATTATTATCTCTATAAATAAAATACATTTATTATTATTGTTATTGTTATATTCTTAAAATGTATATATAAATAATTAATATACTTAATATAATCAATTTATATATAAATAGTTAATTATTATATTTAACTTTATTATTTAATTATTATAAATATAATAGTTTATTATTAATAATAATAATAACAATAATAATTAATATTGTTTTTGTTTGTGTTGTTAATAATAATAATAATAATAATATTAACATGTATTACATATAATTATTTTGTATTATTATTAATCATTTTGTTTTTGTTTGTACTGTTGTTTCAATTATTATTATTAATAATGACGATGATGTATTATAATTATTAAATAAATTCATATATTATTATTATTTTTAATATATATATATATATATATATATATATATATATATATATATATATATATATATATATATTCTTAATAGAATTTATATATAAATACTTTGTTTAAATTAATAATTAAATTATAATTTATTATTATTATTATTATTATTATTATTATTATTATTATTATTATTATTATTATTATGCAACATATTATTAAGCAATTTTTATCACATTGCTTGTTTTGCTGCTATTTTATGTAAGGTATACAAGTTTTTAAGGTAAGTTTTTGTTCCTAAAACTACTTTGTAGTCCTAAAACTACTTTGTAGTTTTAGGACCACTTCTTGAAATAGCTGAAGCCATTGTTGCTACTTTGAAAGAGTCACTCAGACTTCCATCACTAACTCCAGCTTGTCATTTAGCACAAGTAATGGAGTTCTGAGCTGTTTCTATGCAGTAGAAAGAGAGAGTGTGTGTGTTTGTGCTTACTGCGGCTCTCAGCAGTGTTGTGTAGTAACTTCTCTGCAGAAAACAGCATTATTAGTTTAACTGCATTTCTGAGTTGTACACTGGTAATGTTGCTATTCTTGAAGATTTTATTGATTAAGCAGCAAGGCAGCGGCAACATCAAGCCTCTGTGATTGTGGAAGAAAGATAGAGAGAGTGTGCTTTCCGCAGATATAAAAGTAATTTCAAAAATAATGTCAAAATGGCCATTTTTTGCTTGTTGTTTGTCATATTTACTAGCTCGGCCAGTGATGTTAGTTTTTCTGGTTCTTTTGCTGCGTGTTTGTAGGCTGTGAGGTGCTTTGAAGTGACTAAAATGAATATAAAGAAGTAAGAAACCATGAAAGCCTGTACGTTATGGCCATTTCACCATGGTTTTAGATGCGCTTCTTCAAGTTGTGCTTAAAAACAGCCAAAAGAAAAGGCCTGTTCATGAAAAAAAAGAAACATCTTATACCATAATTCAGCTTTTTCAGCTATTATTATTTTTAATTATTTTGTTTTTGTTTTTTTATTGTTCTTTTAATCATTATTATTAATAATATAATTATTATTATTATTGTTATTGTTATTATTATTATTGTTGATGATGTTGTTGTTTCCACAAAATATTAAACAGCAGAAAATGTTTTTCAGCATTAATATTAATAATAATAATTCTGTTATTGTTAATTGTTACATAAAACAACAGTATAAACAAAAGCAAAATAATGACTAATAATACAATATAATTATCTAAAATAAAAATATATAAAAATAGAAAGCAACTATTTAAAATTGTAATATTTCACAGCATTGCTGTTTTTACTGTATTTACTGTGTTTATTATAATTATTTAATTATAAATATAAATATTATTATTAATAGTAATTATTATTATTGTTTTTGTTTGTGTTGTTGTTAATAATGATAATAACAGTAATCAATAATTTTATTTTATAGAATTATTTTTTATTATTGATAGAATTATTATTATTATTATTATTATTATTATTATTATTATTATTAATGATGTTGTTTCCACAAAATATGAAACAGCAGAAAATGTTTTTCAGCATTAATAATAATAATAATAATAATAATAATAATAATAATAATAATAATTCTATTATTGTTAATTGTTAATTAAAACAACAGTACAAACAAAAGCAAAATAATTAATAATAATTCAAAAGAATTATATAAAATTAACTATTTCAAGCCACTATTTTAAATTGTAATATTTCACAACATTGCTGTTTTTACTGTTTTTACTGTGTTTATTGTAATTATTATTTAATTATTATAAATATAATTGTTTATTATTATTAATAGTAATTATTATTATTGGTTTTGTTTTTATTGTTGTTGTTAATAATGATAATAACAATGATAATTCATTTTATTTTATAGGATTTTTGTTATTATTATTATTACTGATGGTGATGTTGTTGTTTCCACAAAATATTAAACAGCAGAAAATGTTTTTCAGCATTAATAATAATAATAATAATAATAATAATAATAATAATAATAATAATAATAATTGTGTTATTGTTCATTAAAACAACAGTACAAACAAAAGCAAAATAATTAATAATAAAACAAAATAATTATATAAAATAAAAAATAGAAAAATAGAAAGCAACTTATATTATTAAATTATAATAATATTCACAACATTGCTGTTTTTACTATATTTACTCTTTTTACTATAACTATTACGTAATTGTTATAAATATAATAGTTTATTAGTATTAATAGTAATGATTATTATTCAGCTTTGCATCACAGTAATATATTCCATTTTAAAATATATAAAAATAGAAAACAAACTATTTTAAATTGTAATAATATTTCACAACATTACTGTATTTTTAATGAAATAAATGCAGCTTTAGTGAGTGTAAGAGACTTCTTTCAGAAAATATAAATCATAGTATGTTCATGCAATGAGCCGAACATCATGAAAAGGAAAAATCATGCATTTACACTCTCGAGAAGCCTCTAAGACTCACGCTTGTCTCATTGTGCATCTTATATCATAATTCAGCTTTCTCTGTTTCATAAAAGCTTCTCCCTTTCCCGTGGTAAAATCGCAGTAACGCACAGCCCCTCGTGGCTTATTGCTTTATTCAGATAATGCGTAAGTCCTTTGTATCTGCTTGTTCAGGCCTCGACTCATGTTTGAAAGAGAAATCGTACATTTGAATGAGCACATTGTTGAGTGAAGCTCATCTTTGTCTTGGTTCTTATTTCCTGTCATTATGTGTCAGTCTAACATGAGTTAATTAAGTTCAGCTGAATAATGACTTCTGTCTCTGCGTGACGCACTACACCGTTTCTTCTTTATGACAAGCTGTCTTTTTGATTCCGGTTAACATGTGTAGATTTTTCTTCTTTAAATAAATAGTTCACCCACAAAACGAAACAATCATTACCACTTACACTCATATCGTGCCAAATATGAGTCTTTTACTCTACAGTTCATATTCATATCTTGATAAATTAAAGTTAAAGCCCCATAAATGCAGTCCAGACTACTATATTTCAAGACTTCACCTGAAAAGATTAAATATGCACATGCACAAATGAGTTTCAAGCACTGTTGAAGGAATATTGTTAGTGAATAACAATGAAAATTTTAGTCTGTTTCTCAAACAAAGCTGTCGACTTCAGAAGACCTAAAATAGTGAATGCATTAAACTGACTATCCTTTTTGAAACTTAGATTATACTGTTTAATATTTAATATAATATTAAATTGATCAAAGGTGACAGTAAAGACATTTATAATGTTACAAAGGATTTCAATTTCAAATGTATGCTGTTCTTTTGAACTTTCTATTCATCAAAGAATACATTAAAAAAAAAAAGTATTACAGTTTCCACAAAAATATTAAGTAGCAAAAAAGGTTTTTAAGCATGAATAATAATAATTACAAAAGCTTTTTTTAATTTTAGATAAATGCTGATCTTTGGATCTTTCTATTCATCAAAGAATAATAATAATCATAAAATGTTTCTTGAGCAGTAAATCAGCATCTTAGAATGATTTCTGAAGGATCATGTGATCTGAAGACTGGAGTAATGATGCTGAAAATTCAGCTTTGCATCACAGAAATAAATTAGATATTAAAATATATTAAAATAGAAAACAGTTATTTTAAATTGTAATAATATTCACAACATTACTGTTTTTACTGTATCCATTATTTAACTATAAATATAATTGTTTATTATTCATAATTATTATTGTTTAATCAACAATAATAATAATAATAATAATATATTTATTATTATTAATACATTTATTGTTAATAATACATTTATTATTTATTAATAATAGAAATAATATTAATAATAGTTAATTAAAACGAGACAAATAATTATAGAAATTAAAAAAATATATTAAAATTGAAAGCAGCTATTTTAAATTATAATAATATTTCACAACATTGCTGCTTTTACTGTGTTTACTGTTTTACTGTATTATTCAATGAATGCTAATAATATTTTTTACATTTTATATAATTATTTTGTATTATTAATTGTTTTGTTTTTGTTTTTATTATTGTTTTAATTATTATTTTTATTATTATTATTATTACTACTACTACTACTAATAGTAATATGAATAATAGAATTATTGTTGTTGTTATTGTTGTTGTTGTTGTTATTGTTGATATTGTTTCCACAAAATATTAAACAGCAGAAAAAGTTTTTTCAGCATCAATAGTAATAATAATAGTAATAATAATATACTATATTATTGTTAGGACAAATAAAAACAAAATAATTAGTAATTATATAAAATAAAAAATTGTTAAAATAGAAAGCTACTGTTTTAAAGTGTAATATAATATTTATAACAATAATTTCACAACATTACTGTATTTACTGTAATTATTATTTAATTATTATGAATAATCGTTTATTATTATTAATAGTAATTATTATTATTGTTTTTGTTAGTATTGTTGTTGTTAATAATATTAATAACTAATAATTTATTTTATTGTATATCATTTTTATTAGTAGTAGTTATTTTGTTTTTGTTAGTATTGTTGTTTAAACCATTATTATTATTATTATTATTATTATTATTATTAATAACAGATAATAAAATAAAAATTATTATTATTACAGTTTCCACTAAAATATTAAGCAGCAGAACATGTTTTTTAGCATGAATAATAATAAATGTTTCTTGAGCAGTAAATCAGCATTTTAGAATGATTTTTGAAGAGCCACGTGGCACTGAACACGAGTAATGATCTTGAAAATTCAGCTTTGCATCACAGTACAATATTACATTTTAAAATATATTAAAATAGAAAACAACTATTTTAAATGGCAATAATATTTTACAACATTACTCTTTTTACAGTATTTTTAATGAAATAAATGCAGCTTCAATGAGTATAAGATACTTCTTTCAGACATATTGAAATATCCACAGAAAAGGAAAAATCATGCATTTACACTCTTGAAAAGCCTCTAAGAATCTCACGCTCGTCTCCGTGCGCATCTGTATGCAGCGCTGCATGTGCTGCATGCACTGACCCAAAAACAGCATGAGCTGGGAGTTTCCTCTTTTTCTTTCAATCGTTCTGCTTTTTTCTCGATCCTTCCCCCTCTGTCTGCTTTTTGTCTGTTTGACTGTTCAGAATGGAGTATTAGCACACTACTGAATACTGCAGAGTATACTCCATCCTGCCTTTCACATACTGCTGTGTTTTTGTAAACAGTATGTGAATGTGTTATAAGATGCTAAACGGTTTTGCTACTGTATGTTGTCAAATGTTGTATCTAGTCAACATAGTGGACATATTGTTTATAATTTGCATTTTTATTGGGATTCATCTGATCTATGCTAATTGCAGTCATTTTAATCATACTTGTACAGCATGTTAAACTTTTGTTTCTACTAAGGAAGAAACATCAGAGACGACGTTGATACCTAAATGAAGCACATCTCAAATCCTCCTGAGCTTTGAAAGAGCAACCTCTGAGAAACAGCACTTTCCTCAGGGCTCTCTGTGTCTTTCTAGCGTTACTTCTTTATTCTGTGTGAACGTGCTCGGCGCTTCTCGAGAGGTTTGATGTTAAGACTGTGTTCTGGATTTCTGGGACATTCGTCAGGAATCTAGGAGCTCGATTGCTGGAAATTTTAGGAGGCGTACGCCACTGTAGGTTTACTAAAGTTAGCCAGCTGCATCTTGGCTTTATTCTAAAGCATTTCAGCTGCATGTTTTTGTCTGAGATAAGAAAACCCCACATACCCGGAAGCACCTGCTTTAATGGGAGTTTGTGTGCTTTTTGCATCATCTAATATTTAGTTTTAAACAATTTAATGAGTAAAAATGTAGAAATGTTCAATATTTTTAGAGTAAAATATTCATTTTGTAATGTTTTTAAAATAAGTGTTTTATGCTCATTATGCCTGTATTTATTTAATGAAAAATACAGTAAAAACACTAATATTGTGAACTAATATCCACTAGATATTTTTAATTAATTTTAAAATAAAATGCTCACCAAGGCTGCATTTATTTGATCAAAATACAGTAAAAACAGTAATATTGTGAAAAACAATTTAAAAAAAAAAAACAATTGACAAAATCATTTTAAGATGCATTCAATACATTTTAAAATTGTATATTATAGTATTTATAATTAATATTTATGTGTGTTTAATTATAATCAGAAAACATAATGTTTTTTTAGCCTTATTTCTTTGTCTGCTTTTGTGGCGTTTTTGTTGTTTTTGCATCCATTTAATTCTAGTTAAGCAACTAAAATGAAACTTCCATATTTTGGCACAAAATAAATATTATTTAAAAACAATTTAGTGAGTAAATATATAAATGAAGATATATATACATATTACAATTTTGAAATGTTAGATATTTTTATACTAAAATATTAATTTTGTAATGTTTTTGAAATAAGTATTTTATGCTCTCTAAGCCTATATTTATTTAATGAAAAACACAGTAAAACAGTAATATTGTGGAAAATCTCCATTAGATATTTTTTAGATAATTTTAAAATAATAATATTTATCATTTATATCTTTACATTTTTTTTATTTCTTTTTTTAAAGTCTCTTATGCTCACCAAGGCTGCATTTATTTGAAATACAGTCAAAATACAGTAAAACACTAATATTGTGAAATAATATCCATTAGATTTTTTTATAATTTTAAAAGAGCTCTTTTCTTTTAAAAAAAAAATATTTATGTATATATATATACTGTATATATATCATTTAGTTTTTTATGTTTATTTATTTGTTATTATTAAAAATTATCTTATGCTTACCAAGGCTGCATTTATTTGATCAAAAACACAGTAAAAACACTAATATTCTGGGGGATTTCTTTTTTTTTTTTTAAATATTTTTAAAAACATTTGACAAAATTGTTTTACAATAACAGTTATATAATAAACTTTTACAATAGCAGTTAAATATGTATATTTATTGTAGTATTTATAAATAATATTTATGTGTTTAATTATAATCAGTAATAATTATAAAAATAATATTTTTGCCGCATTATGTCTGTTTTTTGGCATTGTTGTTGTTTTTGCATCTATTTAAAAAAAATGTAAAAAATTATCTTATGCTCACCAAGCCTGCATTTATTTAATCAAAAAAACAGTAAAAACAGTAATATTGTGAAAAAATAACCATTGAATATTTTTTAAAAACATTTCACAAAATCATTTTGCAATAACAGTTTTCTTTTTACTTATACTCAGTAATAATAATAAAATAATGATAATGATAAAAGTAATAATGACAAATTTTTTGCCCTTCTTTTTCTGCTATCGTGGCATTTTTGTTGTTTTTTCATCCATTTTAGTTAACCCCGCTGAAAGCAACTAAAACACAACTTAAATATATATATATATATATATATATATATATATATATATATATATATATATATATGTTAAGAATTATTAAAAAGTAATAATTAAATTAAAAAAGTACAAAAAAATAGAAATGAATAATATATAGAATATATCGATATAGAATAAATGTTTTTTTTTGTTTGATGCATATATATATATATATATATATATATATATATATATATATATATATATATATATATTATATAAAGAGAGAGGTTTTTTATGTTTATTTATTTTTTTATGGGTTTACTATACATTTAATGCTAGTTAACAACTAAAACTAACAACTAAGCAACTAAAACACAACTCCCATATTTATACAAATAATTAATATTAAAAAATAATAAATGAAATAAAACAAAGAAAATAATATATATATATATATATATATATATATATATATATATGCTATTTTTAATAAAAAAAATTCTTATGTTCACCAAGCCTGCATTTATTTGATCAAAAATACAGTAATATTATGAAATAATAGCCATTAAATGTTTTTGCAAAATCGTTTAGCAGTAACTGTTTTCTTTTTAAATATATTTAAAAATGTATATTTAGAATTTAATTTATTTTAAGATGAAGATAACTCCAGTGTAACAGGACATACAATATTATATATGTTTGCGATTAATTATGATCATTCATAATTATAATAACATTTTGTCTTTCCACTAAAAATATAAAATAGCTTTCTATTTACAGCATTTCCAGCTGCATGTTTTTGTTTAAGATAAGAAAACCCCACGTCCCCTGCAGCGTCCGCTTTCTTTCATGAAAGTTTGTTGTTGCTTTTCCCTCACATTATTTGGCAAAATGAATTTCACTAATGACTAAAAGCCAATACTTGTGATAAAATATGGATGGCAAACAAAATCAATATCGTTCTGCACTGCCAGGTGAATCAGAGGTCCTTACGTAATGAACTTCGCAGCCTTATTGTACCCCGCTAAGCTACTGGTGGGCGTCCTTAAACTCGAATTCACACCTCACTGCTGTGCCAATTAAAGGAAACCAGAACCGTTTCGTAGTATTCAACAGCTTCACCTTTGTAGACGAATCTAATGAAGGTTACATAAGCACACACAAACCTCTTACACTGTCCATCAAGAGGAAAAAACAAGATGAATGGGTCCGTGGCTTTGTGCCTCGGTCGTTTGAGGTGGGATGGATCTTTTCGGAGACCTGTCTGATCGTAACAAGCCAACAAAGGCAGGACGTCGGACCGATCGAGGTTAATGAGGAAGAAAAGTCAGGCTTTTCTCCATCGTGACACCTTCCTTTTTTTATCAGGGTTGGGTATTTGAACAAACGGCCGTGAATAGGGTCTCTGCATGTGTCTTTCTTTCTCTGCACTACATCAGCATGCTTGGAATGATGTCAGATGAGTACAATCCGCCCCTCATTTTCTGTGCCGCGGAGTAGAAAAAGGAATGTCCCAGATTTCTAATGAACTAAAGCGAAAGTATTTGACTGGAAAAACACGGAGCCGTCATGGAGCGCTGCTGTTTTTCCTATTTATTTATGTACAGAGACTCAGCACGGTGGAACCGGAAGGCGGTTGCCCTACGGCTTGTTTTAATCACTGGTTAGTTGTTCCCTCGGGTTCGCGGGCCGTTTGCTGAGTCTGGGCTTTCTGATTGGCCTCGGGGTGCTCGTACGCGTAATTAAAAAGGATTTGATTTTCGGGTCATCGGCTGACTCGAACGGGGGCTCGGCGCTCTGAGTGTCTGCGACGTGTGCCGTCCGGCTTTGTTCAATGAATATTTTACCATAATTATTTATGCTAATGGCTTCTGCTGGCAGCCGCTAGATGATAATTGATAGCCTGTTGCTTATCACACTGTCATTTGGAAAGGTGTCGCATCTCTCACGCGCCCGCGAATTCGTCTTCTCGCCAGTAACGGCGTATATAAATGCGTCTAATTGTTTCTCTTGAGAATCTCGCCTGGTTTTTGCACTTCAAAATGGCAATATGTGTTTTCATGTGTCTTTTAAAGGAACGGTTCACACTTGAGTGAAAATTGTCATTTTCTCACCCTCATGTTGTTCCAAACCTGTACGAGTTTGTTTCTTATGTGAAACACAAAAGGAGACGTGAAACTACTGACTGGGCTGACAAGCTCTAAAAAGGACAAAGAACAGCTTTATATTTGTTACTCGTGTGGAATATTTCAAGCCTTTTGAAGTCATACAATAGATTTAAATGTACAGAAATTAGATTTCTATGGAAGCACAAAACAATGTTGACTATTTATCTCACAATTTTGACTTTTGTTCACAGAAGTGTGAGATATAAGCTTGCGATTGCGAGTTATAAAGTCAGAATTTCAAGATATAAACTTACCTTTCTGAGAAATCCCAGTTTATAAAGTTTATATCTATGACTTATTTTCGCAATTCTGTCGAATTTCGAGGGGGAATTGCGAGTTTATATCTCACAACGCTTACTAAAGAACAGTAAAAGTGACAATTGCAGGATATAAACTGACAGGTCTGAGAAATTTATATCTCACAATTCTGTGAAAAAAGCCAGATTTGCATATTTTATATATATATTTTGAAATATAAATATATTTTATATTTATATTTCGCAATTCTAACTTTATAACTCAAAATTGTGAGCGTATATCAACCAATTTTTGCGAATTTATGTCTCACAATTTTGACTAAACTCGCAAAAGAAAGTTGTGAGATATAAACACAATTCTGAGAAAAAAGTTTATATCAAGCAATTCTGAGAATTTTGAAAGTTTAATTTTGAGGGGGAAAAAAGACTGATATGTTCTCAGAATTACAAATTTATCTCACAGTTCTGAGTAAACTCGCAGAAAAAGTCACAGTTGAGAGATATAAACTCGCAATTCTGAGAAAAAAGTCTGAATTCTGAGTTTACATCATGCAATTCTGACTTTGTTTCTCAGAATGTTTATATCTCACAATTCTGACTTGATAAACTCAAAATTATGAGCTTATGTCAAGCAATTCTGACTTAATTTCTCAGAATTGCAAGTTTATATCTCAAAATTTTGACTAAACTTGCAAAAAAAGTCACAATTGCAAGATATAAACTCACAATTCTGAGAAAAAAAAGTCAGAATTCTGAGTTTATATCAAGCTATTCTGACTTGATAATTCAGAATTGCGAGTTTATATCTCACAATTCTGAGAAAAAAGTTGGATTTGCAATTCTGCAATTTATACAAATATTATTGCAAATATTTTGCAATTCCGACTTTATAACTCAAAATTGTGAGCTTATATCAACCAGTTCTGTCTTATTTCTCAGAACTGCAAGTTTATATCTCACAATTTTGACTAAACTCGCAAAAAAAGTCACAATTGCAAGATATAAACTCACAATTCTGAGAACAAAAGTCAGAATTCTGAGTTTATATCTCACAATTCTGAGAATTTTTCTCAAAGTCGAATTTTGAGGGGGGAAAAAGACTATGTTCTTAGAATTGCAAATTTATCTCACAATTCTGACCAAACTCAGAAAAAAATCACAATTGTGAGATATAAACTCACAATTCTGAGAAAAAAGTCTGAATTCTGAGTTTATATCATGCAATTCTGACTTGATAGCTCAGTTTATATCTCACAATTCTGAGAAAAAAGTTGGATTTTTGCAATTCAACTTTATACAAATATTATTCCAAATATTTTGCAGTTCTGACTTTATAACTCAAAATTGTGAGCTTATATCAAGCAATTCTGACTTCATTTCTCAGAATTGCAAGTTTATATCTTACAATTCTAACTAAACTCGCAGAAAAAGTCACAATTGCGAGATATAAACTTGCAATTCTGAGAAAAAAGTCAGAATTCTGAGTTTATATTACGCAATTCTCAAAAAACAGCGTTTTTGCATGTTTGTATCTGGCAATTCTGACTTTAGAACTCAAAATTGCGAGTTTATATCAAACAATTCTGAGGAGACAAAAGCAAAATGTCAAAAAAAGGCAGAATTACCTTTATTTATTTATTTATTTATTTTCATTGTGTGAATATATTTTTAGTAAAACACACACACACACTATTGCAGTTAGGGTTTTGTTGTTTACCACCGAGTTGTGGGCTAGAGTAACGATGATGGGTGTTCCACGTTTGAAATTTACTGCACACAGTAACTTTAAACCAATCACAAAAGACTGGGCCATCAGACCAATCATCGCAGATTAGTGTCACGCAAAGGAGTGGTTTGGACAAATGATTCATTTTAACGAACCGTTTGGGAGTCTTTGAGCAAATAAGGTAAAAATAAATGCATATTATAAGATAATAAAAGTGATTTTTGATTTTGCATGCATGTCAACTTGTTGTTGGGGACTCCCAAAACCAAAATATGAACCTTTTATAATTCATAATAGGGGAACTTTAATGTTTTTGAAAGAAGTTAAATGCAGTAAAAACTGTAAAATTGTGAAATATTATTGCAAATAAAAATTACTGTTTTCCATTGTAATATACTGTAAAATGTGACTTAATTCCTGTGATGCAAAGCTGAATTTTCAGCATCATTACTCCAGTCAATATTTTGTGAAAATAGAAATTCTTTGTATCAATATAAAAGTCTTCACTGTCACTTTAGATCAATGTAATTTATGATACATTTACTAATAGATTTGAATACTTAGATTTATGCAATTTGATTTCAATGTATATAGTACCATTCAAAAGATTTTTTAAAATGTTTTTGAAAGAAGTAAAAATATAAAGAAATAAAAATTAAAAATAACTATCTTCTATTGTAATATATTTTAAAATGTAATTTATTATTGCGATGCAAAGCTGAATTTTCAGCATCGTTACTCTAAACAGTTGTTATGTGTAATATTTCGTGGACATCTTCACTGTCACTTTACAAGATAAATTTACTGATAGATTTGAATGTACAGAAATGAGATTTCAGAGCTAAATTTTAGTCTGTTTGTCACACAAATATCTTCAGAAGACTTGAAATTAAAGACTTTTTTTTAAGCTAAACAACATCCTTTTACATTTATAAAGAAATGGAGCAGTGTGAGCATCATCTTTTCTGTTTCATGGAAGAAATTAAGTCATGCGAGTTAGGAAAGACATGAAAGCGGGTAAGTGCAGTAAAAAGTACAAATATATTTACTTTTTGCTGAGCTGTTCATTATTTATGCATTCAGCAGATGCTTTTATCCAAAGTGACTTACAATAGAAGAACATAAGCAATTCGTCACAGAGCCGGCAATATTTATAGTGTACGGGTTTATTAGAAAACTAGACTAGGAAACAAACTAGAGCAAAGGTAAAATGCAGATTTTTCCAGTTTTTGCTTTCTATTGGCTGTCATAGTTCATATCTCTACCTAATCGTACAAGGCAGGTGAGCACAAAGATTGTGTAAGCTCAATCAAACAGTATTTTCACGCACAAAAAGTTCCTCTCCTCAAATCTTCTGAAGCAGCATGGTGAGTGACAGCTCAGAGAACAGGGGAAGTGTTCCTTTGAGAGCCGTAACTGCTCTTTATCCGAGCTGTGGCAGTTCGGCACGCTGAAAAACTCCTCTGAGGCCAAATGAAGCTCTCAACTGATCTGAGGGCAGCGCTGGTCCTGCTTACATTTATAATGTCTCTAATACATCACTGAGCCGGTCTGTTTTGCTGTCAAATCGTCTTTCATTAATCCATTTAATCCCAATGGTCACATTTGTGATCAAATTTTAGTTTCAAGTTTGAGTTTTGAAGGGTAAGAAAAGGGTTGTTGATGTATTTTATGCTACAAATGACTGTCTAGATTTGATGTGGACGTTTTGGCGTGACTGGTGTGAATAGTCACATGACCAGAATTATTTAATTCTAGTTAACCCTTGTTAAAGCAACTAAAACCTAGGATAACACAAATACCACGTATCTGTTTGTGGTAAAAGTCAAAAGTTTTTGAACAGTAAGATTTTTAGTGTTTTTTTAAGAAGTCTCTTCTCCTCACCAAGACTGCATTTATTTGATCCAAAGTACAGCAAAAAGAGTAACATTCAGAAATATTTTTACTATTCAAAATAACCGATTTCTATTTGAATATATTTTAAAATTTATTCCTATGATCAAAGCTGAATTTTTAGCATCATTCATTCAGTCTTCAGTGTCACACAATCCTTCAGACAATTATAATGTTATAAAAGATTTCTGTTTCAGATAACTGCTGTTTTTCTGAACTTTCTAATCATCAGAGAAATCTGAAAAAAATCTACTCAGCTGTTTTCAACATAAGAATAATAATAATTTTTTTTGAGCAGCAAATCTAAATACTAGAATGATTTCTGAAGGATCATGTGACTGGAGTTATGATTCTAAAAATTCAGCTTTGAAATCACAGGAATAAATTACATTTTAAAATATATTCAATTAGAAAACAGTTATTTTAAATAGTGAAAATATTTCAAAATGTTACTGTACTTTGGATTAAATTAATGCAGGCATATGATCCAAAATACAGTTAGACCATAATATTGTGAAATAATAACTGTTAAATATTTTTAAAAATACTTTTAAAATAATTGTTTTCTTTTTTTTTAAATATATTTTTGTAAAAATTATATTTATTATAAGAATTCATATATTTAAAAAATTTTCAGTCTTCAGTGTCACATGATCCTTCAGAAATCAATCTAATATGCTGATTTGCTGCTCAAGAAACTTTTCTTATTATCAATATTGAAAGCAGTTGTGCTTTCATAATAGTATATTATTATATTATTATCTTAAATGTCTTAATGTACTTTTTGATCAATTTAATGCATCACTTTCTATCAGTTTAATGTATCCTTGCTGAATAAAAGAATTAAATTTTATTGAAAAAAAGCAGTAAATGAATTAATATTTGTCTTTTTTTGTCTATCCACTAAAAATATCTAAACATCCCTAAACCAAGATAAATCTACATACTAGCTAAATTTTGTAATATTTTACATATTTTACATTTTTTACTTTTTGAATCCACTTGCCAGATGCATAATTATCAGTCTTTAGTGTCACATGATCCTTCAGAAATCAATCTAAAATGCTGATTTGCTGCTCAAAAAACATTTCTTATTATCAGTGTTGAAAATTATGCATTTTTTCAAAAGATGAACATTTATAATAGAAATTAACATTATATTATATTATATTATATTATATCAACAATTTTAATAATACAATTACTGTATTATTATATTATTAATGTCTTAATCGTCCTTTTTGATCAATTTAATGCATCACTTTTGACCAGTTTAATGTATCCTTTCTAAATAAAAGTAAATTGTTAAAAATAAATAAATAAATAAATAAAAACTGTGAATTAATTTTTTGGTTTATCCACTTAAAATATCTAAACATCCCTAAAATGTACTTACTAGCAAAATTTTGTAATATGTTAAGACTTGTTTTCAAAAAAAATATTTAAAAAAGTTTACTTTTTTTAATCCATTGGCAAATGCATAATTAATGCATAAATAATTGCAAATGCAAAATACAAAAAAATACTGAAAAACTTTGCCATTTGGAAATAATTATTTCGACTCAAATCAATATTTCATATCCGTGTATTTATTTATTTAGTAAGTGTCGCCATCTAATAAGCAAGATAGTGTAGAGTCAGCTGGCCGTTATGCCGAAATGAACCCCTTCAGGCTTTGAGTTTATGTTGTAATAATGGCTGACATTATGTCTTACATATTGACCAAGTCTGCATTTTCGGTCTCCCATGGGTTGCACATACTTCCAGCAATGTACTGTCAACTTTATTTTTTATTTTTTGAGAAGAAATATGCGGTTTATTTCTGTCCAAGCAGAAAAATGCATGTGCTGGGAAAATGAGGATGGAGTATGCAGAATCGCTTCTATAATATAATATGTAGAATACATGTGCACTTGTCTCCACAGGTGATAAAAGAGGAGCCTGCGGAGATCCGGGCACGCCGGCCCATGCCACCCGAGAGGAGGGCAGCTTTCAGCAGCACGCCAAAGTGCGCTTCACTTGCGCCACGGGTCACACGCTCTACGGCTCGGCGGAACGGATCTGCTTCCCCAACGGCACTTGGTCTGGCCGTCAGCCCACCTGCAAACGTGAGCAACTCCTTTAGACGTCATGAATAATGCATGCACACAGCGTGAGTACACACAGGGACACTGATACGCATCAAACGAGAAGTCTTTTCTCTCGTCGAACGTTTGAGGCGGTGTCACGGCATTCATGCGTTCTGTAATTCACGCAAAAGACGACCTTGCACCGGAGGCTTTTGAGGAAATGGCACAAGTGTTTTTTTTTTTTCTGCTTCTGCAGCTCTTTTAGTCTGACGCATTGTCCGTGTCATCTCGAGGGTGACAGGTTATTGCGGTCCAGCGCCATGCTGGGCTATAAAACAGATTTACAGATTGTTAGCGCGCAGGTCCCAGGAGGCGGAAATTTCTCAAGCTTGAATGTTTTTGCTACGCAGCTCTGGTCTAACAGCTTGTCTTGCATTAAATCCCATCATGCCCCCCTGTGATTTTCCAGGCCGAACAAACACCAACATCTCCTACAGTTTAACCCCACTCAACCCGTGCGTGAGAGGAGAAAACAGAAAGAAATCTATTAAAATATCCCTGTGAAAACATCCAAGGATCTTCCAAATCAACCCAAATTAGTACAGAATATCATCTTGTGCCTAATAAAGTACTATTATAGTATTTGTTAATATTTATTTGGCAACACTTTAATTTAAGGACCAGTTCTGACTATTAACTAGTTGCTTATTAATGCCTTATTCTGCATGACCTTATTTTACATCGCTTAATTCTACCCCATACGTCAACCTAATGAGTTTATTGACACAACAGCCACAGTAAATGGTTAATAGTGAGAATTGATCCTCAAACTGAAGTGTAATAATTTTTATTTTACGTTATTACGTTTTTATTTTATTTGATGTTATTTTTTTAGTTTGTTTTATTATTTTATGTGGTTATTACAGTTTTAGTTATTTTAGTACTTTCTAATTTCAGTTTTTCATGTAATATTTACATTTTTATTTTTCAGCCTTATTTCAATTAACAGAAATTATTTTTAATAGTTTTTGTTGTAGTTAACAACAACACTGGACTGAAGCAAAATTTCAGAAAATTTGTTATGCCTATTTTTGGAAAAAATGTATTTATATAATTTATTTATTAGTCATATATTATTGTATTATTTATTAATATTTGAATTAGCTTTTTTATATATTTTTTTAGTTTTCATTTCAATTTTATTTTAAGCGCTAATAATTGTATTATGTGCTTTGTCATGTTTATTAGGTTTTTTTTTTTAAATCTTTCTGTTTAGTTTAATTTTTTAATTTTTAATTTTTTTATTTTAGCAATTTGTTCATTTCAGTTTTACCAGTTTTAGTAGCTTTCAAGGCAGTATTACTCAATTCCATTTAAGATTTTCATCTAATATTTATATTTTATTTCAATTTTATTTAAATTAACAAAAATATTTGTGATAGTTTTACTTAACAATAACAACACTGAACTGAAGCAAATTTTATTCAAGTTTGTTTATAAAATTTATATTTTACTTGTTTATTAATTAGTCATATATTATTGTACTATTTATTAATATTTTGAAATAGCTCTTTTATATTTTTTAGTTTTCATTTTAACTGTAGTTTGTTTCAATAATTGTATTATGTGCTTTGTCATGTTTATTAGTTTAGTTTAGTTTTTTTATCTTTCTATTTCATTTTAATATTTTTTTTTATTATTATTTATTTCAGTTTTAGTAGTTTTAGTACTTTGACCTTAACTTATTTCATTTAGCTTTCAGGAGAATATTTCTAATTTTCCATTTCCGTTTCATCTAATATTTATATTTTATTTTATTTCAATTTAATTTCAATAACACATTTTTTAAAATAGTTAACAATAACAACACTGGACTGAAGCAAATTTAGTTTAGTTTAGTTTTTTTTAGTTTTCTAGCTTTGCATGTTTAGTAGCAATTTTAGTACTTTGACCCTAACTTATTTCAGTATTAAAAACAATATTTCTAATTTCCATTTAAGTTTTTAATCTAATATTTATAATTTATTTTATTTCAATTTTATTTCAATTAACAATAATATTTTGATAGTTTTAGTTAACAATAACAACACTTGAAAGACGCAAATTTGGGGAAAAAAAAAATAAAAAATCAGAAATTGCTAGTAACTTTCTAACAAATAAGCCAGCTGTGGCAAGTAGCACATTGAATTAAATTATTTTTTAAGCAAAAATGGTATTTTCTTGTAAAATGTGCTGCACTAATCTTTCTTTACTACTTTGAAAAATTTTTTTTTACAGATTACTTCCTTCAATTACAAGCTTGTTCATTTTTTAAAGGCTAATGTGTTCATGAAGTCCTACATGAAATTAATGACCCAGCTGGATGTGTGTTCTTTGCTAATGTGATTATTTTTTTTCATCCCATAGCTGTTCAGTGCGGAAATCCTGGGACTCCGGCTAATGGGCGAATTTCACGTGTTTATGGCACCACCTTCTCTCACTCCATCATCTACTCGTGCGTGGACGGATACCGGCTCTCGGGTTCGCCCTCCCGTCAGTGCCTGGCGAACGGTACCTGGTCTGGCAGCGAGCCCAACTGCACCCGTACGTATTCCAGCTCTGTTGTCTTACATCCTGGAAAAACTGATACATGTTGGCAGCGTTCAAGTCTCCCTTCATGTGTTTTGTTTTTCCCCCCAACTGCGTTTCTCAATAAATGCTGGCGTTGGAGCAGGAAAGACTTTCCGTAATAACACAACGCCCATTTGTAATTAGCCCAACCATCTTATCATGCGGCTGTTGTTGCTCAGATGTGGACCCCGCTCACCTCGTGAGCAATCTCATTAATGGAAGCAGATTTATTACTGCCGCTGTCTAAGTAATAGTAGGATGAGATGACAGGCAGAATCAATCTCACGCTGACGTATAATGCGAGATTGATGTCGGGGTAGTGGGAGAATAATGAGCGGGGGAGTGCTGCAGGACTGCGGTGAATTTCGCATGACATTACTCAACGCTCTGATGAGAAGCTCTTTGTTGATGTGACAAGATAAACTGTGGATGTTAAAGGTGAAGTCATTTCGGATTGGCACAAATGATGAATGTAATCAAACACTCCCCCCGCCTGTCATTGATTAGTCAAACAGGAAGTCCCACCCCAAATGCGCTGCGCTTACATGCATTTTAAAACTCTGACTCTGATTTCAGTCGGGCCAAAGCAATAATTTGTCTTTTTAAAATGTCATGTAGGCATTGACATCCACTGCTGGGATGATTACTTATAAATTGTAGTCATTTAATGTTTTGAAATCACATAACTACATGACAAGAATTGTAGTTAGTACACATTTTGGGTAATATTTTAATGACTTTTTACTTGTTACTTGTTTGTCACATTGATTTGAGTAGCATAATCTTGTATCACATTAATATAAAACAAAAATAAAGAATATATATATATATATATATATATATATATATATATATATATATATATATATATATATATATATATATATTTATATATGTATAAGGTGCTCTTAGTATATACATGCATACATACACTACCGTTCAAAAGTTTGGGGTCAGTAAGACTTGTAATAGTCTTTAAAGTAGTCTCTTATGCTCATCAAGGCTGCATTTATTTGATTAAAAATATAGAAAAAAACAGTAATATTGCAAAATGTTTTTACAATATAAAATAATGTTTTTTATTTGAACATACTTTAAAATAGAATTTATTCCTGTGATGAAAAGCTGAATTTTTATCAGCTGTTACTCCAGTCTTAAGTGTCACATGATCCTTCAGAAATCATTCTAATATGCAGA
Organism: Cirrhinus mrigala; assembly: GCA_036247105.1. Taxonomy (NCBI): domain Eukaryota; kingdom Metazoa; phylum Chordata; class Actinopteri; order Cypriniformes; family Cyprinidae; genus Cirrhinus; species Cirrhinus mrigala. The sequence goes on from CM070022.1 coordinate 5,293,054, forward strand.
TTTATTATTAGAATGATCATTGTTGGATAATATCAACAGTTGTGCTGCCAAATATTTTTTGGAACCTGTAATTTTTTTTTTTTCAGGATTCTTTCATGAATAACAAGTTTAAAAAGTACAGTGTTTATTCAAAATATAAATATTTTATAACAATGTAAATTATTTATTATTAACTTTGAATAACTTTTAATTATTAACTTAATACATCCTTGGTGAATAAAAGTATTAATTTCTTAGCTAACGACATCCTTATGTCATTAAACTCGTAGCCACGAGAAGCGCATGTCGTTTCCTCAACATAATAAGACGTGGCCACGAGAAATGGATGTCGTTCCCTCATCATAGCATCTTGTGGCCACAACATAAGGATGTCGTTACCTCGACAAAATGATCTCGTGGCTACGACATAATATGATGTTCCCACGAGTTGATATGACGTTCCCACGAATTAATATCTCGTGGCCACGGCATAATATCACGTTCCCACGAGTTGATATGTCATGGCCACGACAAACTTAAGTGAACCGAAGGTGTCCCCTCCCGGTCACCGTAGAATATATATATATATATATATATATATATATATATATATATATATATATATATATTGTCACGGGGTGAAGAATCACTCGACAAGGGTGGCTTCGTGAAACAATGCCCCGGAGGGTGGATTTATTTACAGTGCAAGAAATTAACAGAAAAAGGTGAGCCGGTGCAGGGTGGCTGGTGCTCCAAGTGCTGCGTGTTCAACTCCGAGTGAAAGTGGATGTCCGTTCGTGCTCCAAAACCAAAGGTGGGCTGATCGGTCACTCGCTGCTTTCTAGGAAGAACAAGAGAATAGGAGTTAGTCCAGAGATGCATTCGGCTCGAGACCAGAGTCTGTCTGTGTGCTCCAGCACGCGCTGCTTAAACAGGCTGTGGTTGATTAGAATCAGCTGTGACCGATCAGCCTGTGGAGAGTGCGTGCAGGTGCCTTTGGTTGGTTGCCAGGGCGACGCTGATTCCTTTGTGGAAGCTCGTCACACTCCCCCCCCCTAAGCGTCGTCCTGGTCCTGTGGAGAAAGGGAGACAGTAGGGGTGAAGTAAGGGGAGGGTGGGAAATGACCCCCGACAGACCTGCATAAGCTGTCCATAATCGTGAGAGGCCATCGGCGTTCGCGTTGGCAGCCCCGGCTCGGTGTCGTACTTCAAAGTGGAAGTCTTGGAGCGCTAGGAACCAGCGAGTCACCCTGGCGTTGGTATCTTTGGCGCGGGCCATCCACTGAAGGGGCGCGTGGTCAGTGACCAGGGTGAACTTGCGGCCTAGGAGATAGTACCTGAGCTCCAAGACTGCCCATTTGATGGCCAGGGCCTCCTTCTCCACGGCGGCGTACTTCCTCTCGGCCGTGGACAGCTTCCTGCTAATGTAAATGATCGGATGCTCCTCACCTTCCTGGATTTGGGACAGGACGGCTCCCAGCCCTGTGTCGGATGCATCCGTCTGCAGCAGGAAGGGGCAGCTAAAGTCTGGGGCACGGAGGACGGGAGAGGACGTAAGGGCCGTCTTGATCTGGGCAAAAGCCTCCTCCGTGGATGGGGTCCAGCATACTTTCTCCGGCTGCCCCTTCCTGGTCAGGTCTGTCAGGGGGGCGGCTAAAGAGGAGAAGTTGGGGATAAAGCATCGGTAATAACCCGCCAACCCCAAAAAAGCTCGTACCTGGGTCTTGGTTGCTGGTCTCGGGGCGGAGTGGATGGCCTCTACCTTCTTCTCCTGTGGCCGGATGAGACCACGGCCCACCTGGAATCCCAGGTACTTGGCTTCCGAAAGGGCAAGATGGCATTTGCGGGGGTTGGCGGTGAGTCCAGCCCGCCGGAGCTCCGAGAGCACCCTCCGTAGCCGATCCAGATGTTCGTCCCATGCCTCGGAGTGGACCACTACATCATCTATGTAGGCGGCTGCATACGCCTGGTGGGGCCGCAAGATGATGTCCATCATTCGTTGAAAAGTGGCTGGGGCCCCGTGTAAGCCGAAGGGAAGGGTCCGGTACTGCCAATGGCCACTGGGGGTTGAAAAGGCAGTTTTTGGTTTGGCCGACGCGGTTAAAGGTACCTGCCAGTAGCCTTTGGTGAGGTCGAGAGTGCTGATGTACCGGGCCCTTCCCAGGCGGTCCAGCAGTTCGTCGACCCGAGGCATGGGGTACCCGTCGAATTCGGAGACTTCGTTCAGGCGGCGGAAATCATTGCAAAAACGGAGGGTGCCATCCGGCTTTGGTACCATTACTATCGGGCTGGACCATGGACTCCGAGATGGTTCTATTACCCCCAACTTCAGCATTTGTTGGATTTCTTCCTCAATAGCCTGCCGACGAGCTTCCGGGATTCGGTAGGGCCGTTGCCGGACGATGACTCCGGTGGGTGTTTTGATATCGTGGTGTACCACATTGGTCTGCCCGGGCTGGGAGGAGAACACATCCTGGAACTGACTGACCAGGTGCTGCAGCTCCGCCTTCTGGGCAGCCGCGAGATTGGGGTTGACATCAACAACCACGGGTTCGGTGAGACTCAATGCAGCTACTTGGTCCCGGGTCCCTACCCATTTCTTCAACAGGTTGATGTGGTACAACTGCTCCGCCTGCCGACGACCAGGTTGTCTTAACCGATACGTGACTGGCCCGACCTTCTCTACCACTGTGTAGGGTCCTTGCCAGGCAGCAAGGAATTTGCAGGCGGAGCTGGGGACCAGGACCATGACGCGATCTCCCGGCTGGAATTCCCGTGGTTGGGCTGCCCGATTGTAGTGGCGTTGCTGCGCTTGCTGTGCCTTGCTCAGGTGCTCCCGGACTAATGGCATCACTCGATCGATGCGCTCCCTCATCTGACGAACGTGTTCAATGATGGTACGATGAGGGGCCGGCTGCTGCTCCCAAGCTTCTCTGGCGATATCTAGGAGGCCGCGGGGTTGCCGGCCGAAGAGAAGCTCAAAGGGGGTGAAACCAGTTGAGGCCTGGGGAACTTCACGGATCCCGAAGAGCACGTAGGGCAGAAGGAGATCCCAATCCCGTTTATCCTCCGCTGTAACACGCCTTAACATTTGCTTAAGGGTCTGATTAAATCTCTCCACCAATCCGTCCGTCTGTGGGTGGTAAACTGTGGTCCTCAACTGTTTCACCCGCAGCAACCGGCAGAGATCCGCCATCAGCCGGGACATAAAGGGAGTTCCCTGGTCAGTCAGTATCTCCGAGGGGAGGCCGACTCGGCTGGCCAGCAGAAACAGCTCCTGGGCGATGGACTTGGCGGTAGCTTTCCTCAGGGGGACTGCCTCTGGGTACCGGGTGGCGTAATCGACGATGACCAGGATGTGTTCATGGCCACGGGCAGACCTTGGCAACGGCCCTATGATGTCCATTCCAATCCGCTCGAAGGGCACCTCTATAATGGGCAGCGGAATGAGCGGGCTGGGGGGAGGGGTCCTGGGTGACGTAACCTGGCAGGTCGGGCAGGCCTGGCAGAATCCTCGTACTTCAGCCTCCATACCGGGCCAATGAAAGCGATCGCGGATGCGTTGTGTGGTATTGGCTGCCCCGAGGTGACCTGCCATGGGGTGTGAATGGGCCAACTCCAGGACTGCCTCGGTTTTTCCTCTTGGCACCACCAACAACTTTTTCTCCTCCCCCCTCCTCTGCGCGACACAGTACAGCAGTCCCTTCTCAACGACGAAATACGGGAGAGTATGGGGCCGTGGGAGGACGTCCTTTCCGTCCACGACTCGCACTTGAGTCCAGCAGTGCTTTAGTCGGTCGTCCTCCCGCTGTTCCTTGGCGAAAGAGCCCCCTCCGGTAGCCTGTTGATACACATCAAAAAACAGATTAGAATTTTGGGAGGGGGACTCACCATCTCTCCCGCTGTCGGAGGCGAGCAGGACCGGGCGGCGGCGGCGTTCAAGTGGCCGCCTCCGTCTTCGACGATCCCCCCTGGGGCTGACAGGCTGTGTAGCGGCGGTGAGCAGCTGGTCGAATCCGGGCCAGTCCCTTCCCAGGAGTACAGCCACCGGCAGATCTTTCATTAGGCCAGCCTCCACCGGCCAGGTACCTTGGGGTGTGGAGATGGTGACTGTACGGGCCGGCACTTGGCGAGTGTCTCCATGCACGCAGGTGATCGGTAGGAAGGTCTTTTGGCTCCTTTTTGGATCACACAGCCGCGACTGGATAAGGGTGACCGCACTGCCTGAGTCCAGCAAGGCCCGGAAACGTTTTCCATCCACCGTCACGTCGGCTTCGGGGGCTCCTGATGGCACACGCTGATGAACGATGCAGCCTGCCAGCCACGCCCGCGGAGGTGGCGGTGGTTCAGCACTGGGCATGGGCTCGTCTCGCGGTGGGGGAATCGTCGGCCTGCTGACTGGTCGCGGGGTGCCTTCGAGCGGGCGCCGCTCCTGGACCACCCTCCGGGGGAACGGCAGCACTCGGTCCCCGGCCTCGCGGTGATGTACCGCATCCGCCAGTTCGATCGCCTCCACGAGCTCCTGGGTGGTGGTCGGATTCCTCATCCCGACGGCTTGCCGGTGGGCGCGGGGAAGTGCGCGGAGGAGGCGATCGACTACCACTCGTTCCGCTACCTGAGCTGCAGTGGGGTTTCCCTCCAAGAGCCAGTGCTGTGCGATTCGGTTGAGCTCGGCGGCTTGGGCACGGGCTGGCACGCGGGGCTTAAACTCCCACTCGTGAAACTGTTGCGCCGCGCAGATGGGTGAGAGGCCGAGTCTCGCTAAGATCTCCCGCTTGACTTCATAATATTCTTCAGCGACGGTCAAGGGGAGCGAGAAATAAGCTCGCTGGGCTTCACCGGTGAGAAGGGGTGCCAGCGCGCGTGCCCATTCCTCTTCTGGCCATGATTCCCGATGTGCTGTATTTTCGAATACCTGGAGGAACGCTTCCACATCATCATCTGCCGTCATTTTTGGTAGCAGGCGCGTGGCTTGAGCGCGAGCGTCAGGCAGCGGAACGCGCTGGGCGGCGGAGAGCTGGATGGCCGTGATTTCCTCCTCCGTCCGGCCCACGCGAGTGGCAAGATGTTCAGCGATCTGTTGCTGGCGGATGCTGACTTCGGCGAGGCATTTTAGTACTTCTTCCATGGCCGGGACGAGCGTGCCGCCTTCCCGATCCTGGGTGCACAAACAGAGAAAAAAATAATTAGGGCTGGGCGGTGAACTTGCCGGTGATCCTTCACAAATCTGCCTGCATTCTCCACCACTTTGTCACGGGGTGAAGAATCACTCGACAAGGGTGGCTTCGTGAAACAATGCCCCGGAGGGTGGATTTATTTACAGTGCAAGAAATTAACAGAAAAAGGTGAGCCGGTGCAGGGTGGCTGGTGCTCCAAGTGCTGCGTGTTCAACTCCGAGTGAAAGTGGATGTCCGTTCGTGCTCCAAAACCAAAGGTGGGCTGATCGGTCACTCGCTGCTTTCTAGGAAGAACAAGAGAATAGGAGTTAGTCCAGAGATGCATTCGGCTCGAGACCAGAGTCTGTCTGTGTGCTCCAGCACGCGCTGCTTAAACAGGCTGTGGTTGATTAGAATCAGCTGTGACCGATCAGCCTGTGGAGAGTGCGTGCAGGTGCCTTTGGTTGGTTGCCAGGGCGACGCTGATTCCTTTGTGGAAGCTCGTCACAATATATATATATATATATATATAGACTAGTCAGATCTCACGAGATCTCGTGACGATATCCTCGCAAAACATTTTGCAGTGTTTACATTAGAGCTGCACGATTAATCCTTAAAATATCGAGATCTTGATTCAAACACCCACATGATCTTATTCCTGAATTCCACATGATTCCTTATTCCTGAACGATTTATCTATGTCTATTAGGACTGTTTCACATCACGAGTGTCAGTAGAGCGTGAGAATCACGTTTTGTCGCTGCCAATGTTAATGAATCAGAGGGTCGGGGTAAATGTGAACGCAGAAAGAGCAACACAAGCAGTCTTTTCAACCACATTATAATCATTATTTTGGTGTTACAGACATTTAAATAATAGAAGTACTGAGATAAAAGTATATAGTTAGGGTATACACACTTATTGTCTACAGCGATCAAAGCGAAAGTATCTTAACACTTGTATGTATTGTAACGCTTATCCTCTTCCGCCAGGAGGTGGCGACAACTGCCCGTTTAAAAAAAAAAAAGTGTGTCATTGAATCATTCATTCAGGAAATTTTAATAGTCAAACAAGTCTCCTTGAAGTGAGAAACTGACTCCTTCATTGAATGCTTTTTATTTATTTATTTATTCATTTTGTTTAAATGAATATATGTTTTTAAAAAACCTAAGCAATGAACAGTTTGTCAGAACCACTAGTAAATAACGTTATTTTGTTTAGTTTTCTAATCTTTTTTTTTCTCCAGAATCATGGTCTCCGATTTATTAAAAACAACTGGGATTTTCAGTTTATCCAGAATCGCGAAGCTCTTGTTTAAATGTTGTTTATTACTGTATATAATTCATTAAAATGGACATTTAATTTTATAAAGTTCAAAATGCACCCCTAATATATATATATATATATATATATATATATATATATATATATATATATATATATATATATATATATATATATATATATATATATATATATATATACAATAGTCAACTTTTGAAGCGGATCAAAAGCTTTCATCAAAGTTGTCCTAAAACCAGAACAATACCTGTTCTTGTCTTAGTACAACTTTGAACTTTTTTGATCCACTTCAAATGTTGACTACTGTATATATATATATATATATATATATATATATATATATTTATTTATCATTTTTGTTACCAACATTAAAGTACATTAAACCTTACATTATATCAGGGAGAATAGAATAGAATAGAATTAAAATTTAAATGAAATTCAATAAAAAAATTTATTCAATTATTAAATCATAAAAATGTAAAATAAACTATTACATTTTTAGAATGAAAAAATATAAAAGATAAAAGATTATTATAAATCAGTTTGTGAATAATTTAATGCCAGTGTGTAAATATGTAATCATGTACTAAATAAGTAACTGAAATTTGATTATGAGTATTTTAAAATGATACGGATGGATCATTGTTCAAAATTTGGTCTAGGTATAATTTTTTTTTGTTTGTTTGTTTGTTTGGTTTTTTTTTTTTTTTTTTTACCAAAGCTGCATTTATTTGATTAAAAATGACAGAAAAAAGTAATATTGTGAAATATTATTCCAATTCAAAATATTTGTTTTCTTTTTGAATATATTTTAAAAAGTAATTTATTCCTGTAATACAACGCTGAATTTTTTTAGCATCATTACTTCAGGCTTCAGTGTCACATGATCCTTCAGAAATCATTCTAATATGCTGATTTGATGTTAAAGAAACATTCATTTATATTTCTTGGCACATTTAAACATAAATTAATCATTTAATTTTATTTCTCATGTATAATGTCTTATTATCAATGTTGAAATCATTCATTTTTAACAGTTTTTTTTTTTTTGTGGAAATTGTGATATAAGTATTTCAGGATTATTTAATGAATAGAACATTTTAAAAAATGGAAATCTTTTGTAAAATTATATAAATGGCTTTACTGTCACTTTTGATCAACTTAATGCATCCTTGGTGAATAAAAGTAATAGTTTCTTAAAAAAAAAAAAAAAACTTCTTGGCCCTAAATCATGAAGGCGAGTTACATGTAAAGTTTTAATACATAAAAGTAGTAGTATAAATTATGCATTAATTGTGGTAACGCATTATAATAAGGAACAAACTCCTAATTTGCTCCTTATTAATAGTTAATTTGGTAGTTGCTAAATTTACATATTGGGTAAGTTGATATAAAACATGATCATGCAGAATAAGGCATTAATGTGTGTTTTATAAGTCCTAATAAACAGCTAATATGATAGTACTATGCATGCTAGTAAGCAACTACTTAAGAGTGATAATTGGTCCTTAAAAAAAAAGTTACCATGAATGTGTACTACTTAGTATTATTGCAACAATAGTATTACTATGAATGCAATAAGATAATGCTGCTCATATCATAATGCTTTGACAGTCTTAAGTGTTGTTGAACTGAAGATGTTGTTCTGCACAATGACAGAATGTGCCATATTTCAACTGTAGCGTCTAACCCGAGGCTTGACCATTATGCTCTCAGTGTGACAGGCAGAACTGTAACAGAAGCATCCAGAATAATTGTTTGTTTAGTTTTAGTTCCCTGGGAGACTGTCTTGAATCCATAAACAATTTAATGATGTTGTGTGTTTTGTACTCTTCATGTACACCCGCACGAATAATAGTGTCACTGTTTCAAGACATACATTTCCATAATGCGCTTACATCTGGAGCTCTGTCTTCTTCTGCTCTAATAGTGATTAGCTGTGGGGAGCCGGGCATACCTGCCAGCGGCCTGAGGTTCGGCGAGGACTTCACCATCGGCCAGAACGTGACGTATTCCTGCCAGCCCGGGTACGTGATAGAGAACGGGAGCTTCGTTATCCGCACCTGCACCCACAACGGCACCTGGAGCGGAACTTTACCCACCTGCCAAGGTAAGGAGTTTGAAGGCCTTTCTTTTTCTTCAAATTACGACACTGAGACTTTTTGGTGGTTTGCCGAGGCACTGAGTGCCACAAACAAACAGATGTTGCTCTGTGGTTGCCAAGACTTCTTGGATGGCAAACGGGCCATTGTTTCTGAAGGAAGGCATCAAAGAATAAGGGTTAACCGCAACAGTTCTTTTCACACGTCAGAAGAGAGCGAGAGTTAGAGAGAGGATTCATGAATATTTGACAGCCCTTCTCTCTGAGCGGCCTCTTGCAGGAACGGTCGTTGACTTTCCGTATCCTTCGATTACTGAGATGATTTAAACGGGTGAAAACCAAACCCACATGGCCTCTGCACTCAGATGACATATTTGGCAGATGACAAATGAAATAGACGTGACTGCTTTTAAACTCAGGATTTCAGGTTAAGATTGATAATTAGTGAAAGTGCATATCTAATAACTATAAAAAGGATAACTATTTCATTTTTTGTCAAAATTTTTACATTTATTTATTTATATATATATATATATATATTTTTTTTTTATTATTATCCTTGAGTTGTTGTTGTTTTGTTTTGTTTTTTTTTAAGCCTGGGCTTGTGTTTTTTCATTTTCATTTGCAGAATTTTGGTTGTCAGCAATAGTGTTCATGACCTTTCAAACTCATTTAGTTAACAAGCTTAAATTACTTTAATATTACAAAATAAATAAATAAATAAATAATAATAATAATAATAATAATAATAATATTTATTTATTTACCACAAAAAAATCTTATATTAAACATCCAATACCAAACATTTTTTATATATATAATGTTATTTTTTATATATTTTTTATACCATATTTAATAACGGCAACAACTTTTTTTATATGTAATGTTATTTTATATATTTTTATACCATATTTATTATTACAACAGCAACGACTTATATTTTTTTATTTATTTTCAAATAATTTTAGTATTTTAAATAACCAAATATTTTTTTCATGCCACATTTGTCGTTACAACAGCAACAACTAATATTTAGTTATTTTGTACTTTTTTTTTTTTATTTTATTATATTATATTACATAAAATTAGAATAAATGTTATTTTTAACAGCAAAAAAGTATATGTAATGTTATTTTAGATATTTTTTCAGACCATATTTATTATTACAACAGCAACAACTGGTATTTATTTATTTATTTTCAAATAATTTTAGTATTTTAAATATCCAATGGCATTTTTTTATGTATTATTTTTTTTTATATTTTTTTTTCATACCACATGCATTATTACAACAGCAACAACTAAATATTTATTTATTTTCAAAAAAAAAAAAGTATTATGTGATATTACATAAAATTATGTTGAATATTATTTTTAACAGCAAAAAAAAAATGCATATGTAATTTTATGTTTATATATTTTTTTCACACCATATTTATTATTACAACAGCAACAACTGGTATTTATTTATTTATTTTCAAATAATTTTAGTATTTTAAATATCCAATGGCATTTTTTTATGTATTATTTTTTTTTATATTTTTTTTTCATACCACATGCATTATTACAACAGCAGCAACTAATATTTATTTATTTTCAAAAAAAATATTTTATTATGTGATATTACATAAAATTATGCTGAATATTATTTTTAACAGCAAAAAATGTATATGTAATTTTATGTTTATATATTTTTTTCACACCATATTTATTATTGCAACAGCAACAACTAATATTTATTTATTTTTATAATAAATACTATTAATTTTATATATCATATTTGTTATTGCAATAACAGGAACTAATAGTATTTGTTTATTTATTTGTTTTTATATTAAAAATTTCATTTGTATTTCTTACTGTTAAAAATTAGGATTGTTTTTTTGTATTAAATTTTCCACGGACCCCTATTCCCTTCTTAGTTATCATTGGGTCCCTTTCCATTGTACATTTAGCTATCTATTAGTTATTCAGCTATTTGACACATGTAATGTGAAATATGTCGAATCATTACCAGCCGTTCTCCCCTATTAGATAATGCCGGCGTTTCATTTTAATACATATATGTATTTCACAGGTCTTTCAGTCAGTGGAACCGTTCCGCAGTATTCAGCATAGATTCAATCTTGGCTTTGCGATAAGTGTAATTTCTGTCTATGGCATTCAGCGCTCCCTTTCAGCCATTATTTATTTCTTTTTTGAGCCAATATCAGATTTCTTTGGCAGCCCACATGCTCACATCCGTTTACAAATCACTGAGAGGAAACTTTCCTTCCTCCGGCGTTCTCATTAGCGCTAAAACACTATTGACAGTTGTTGCTTGGAATGGTTGATATTTTTTTAAGACTTCGCCATCCTCATTACAACATTAATAGCATAAATATCTAGAATCCATTGCATTTCGACCTGTTTTTCCACACTTGATACTGTCTCGTTAACTGAAGAAATCTGCATTGCGTACTGTACCTGAAAATGGCGGCCATTAAAATTCTGAGAACAAACACAGAAAGCAAATTGCTCAGTGAGATCCTGCAGAGAAACATCATTGTGGCATCCTAATAGAGCGTAATGCGAAGTCATTAGAAAGCCATTTTTCCGGCCCGGCGTGGATGGATCGTAGCCCGTGAGTGATTTGTGGTGGGACGGACCCTCAGGCGCGCCTCCCGTCAGTCGGCGGTGAAGTCTGCCGCGAGGCATTTGTGCCCGAGGGCTCATCTCGCTCTCAGTTTCTCCTTCATCGCTCTTGGTTTCAACATGCGCAGACAGTGCGGCTGAAGACTGTCAGTGTCCAGTGACCTGTTTGAGATTAGCATGCCGGTCCTTCGCACACACGGGACTATCGGGGAATTTTAAAAATGTGATTTCCAAGCCTGGAAAAGTCATATAAATTCCTATAGGGGATATAAATATGTCCAGTTATGCTCTGCAGGACCTTTGCCTAGATTCACAAGGCCTGAGACAAATTGTTTATGGGTGGGAACCTTTCCCTCGGGCCCTCGGTTTATTATCGTTAACTAAAAGTATTAGAAATATATTTGTTTACTGAAATAAAGCTAAAATGAAACTTTAAATATAAAATATACATATTAAACAAACAAACGGGTAACACTTTGCAAAAAGGTGTCGTTTGTTAAGATTATTTAATGTATTAATTAACATGAATGAACAATGAACAGTACATTAATTACATTAGCTATTAATCTTTGTTTAGTGCTAGTTAATAAAAATACAGTCGTTCATTGTTAGCTCAAGTTAGTTCACAGTGCATTAACTAATGTTAAAGGGGTCATCGGTTGATATGATTCTTTAGGGTCTTAATGAAAAGTCTATAATATACTTTGGGTAAAAATTCTCAATGGTAGTGTAAAACAACAGCCTTTTTACCTTGCCAAAATCAGCTCTGCAAAAATCATCTAAGGGGTTGTTCCTTTAAATGCAAATGAGCTCTGCTCACCCCGCCCCTCTCTTCTCTCTGTGGAGAGACGAGCCTGTTTACTTTAGCCACATTTGGCCACTAAACTTGCTAACTAGCACTCTCTTAGGAAAGGCGATCGCAAAGATTCATAAAAAAACCCTTATACTCACTTCTGCTGTAGGTGAAGCTGGATCATGAATGATTTGCGCGAACATAGACAGATATATGTAGATCGGGAGGAGCATTCCATTCACAAACAAACATAACATAATAATCCACTGCATCACGTTTGTTTGTGAATGGAATGCTCCTCCCGATCTACATATATCTGTCTATGTTCGCGCAAACCATTCATGATGATGTACTATCCAGACTTAAATTTTTATAATTCATGAATGAAAACATTTTGTAATATGATTTTGATGTACATTTTCCATGGTAATACAGTGTCTGATTTTAAAATCCCTTTCAAAGGATGAATTTTGAGATTTTAAGTTTTGAACTAATATATAATTTCTCATGATATCTAAAGCATAACAGGGAAAAAGGAAACGATGAAGGTGACAAAGGTCAGACCTCATGTTATGATGTAGAATTTTTAAGTTGCAACATAAAAATATGGTAAAATATCTATTTACGAGTCTTAGACCTTTCCAACGATGTATAGATTGTCATGATTAAATTAGGATTTATTTGTAATATGGTGAAGTAAACAGAGTGGACGGTGACATTTAAAGGGTTAAAGGTGCTTACAGTAAATTTTACTTAAATTTTAAGATGCGGAAAGACAAGATACACCTAACCCTAACGTCTTAATATCTTATCTAGTGTTGCTTTTCAATTAAGTTATCTTGTTTTCAAAAATTGTGGATATTTAAACTAGAAAATAACACAAAATTGCTCATTAAGAAAAGGATTTTGTGGTGTAAAAACAGTACACATGCAAATTGTTTTCACTTGAGTTTAATTTGTTTCTATTCAAAAGAAGCCAAAATACACTTGTGTTGAAGATACAGCACATTCTCTAAAAACAAGTTCTAATGTCTTGACTGGAAAACAAGTTGAAATGGCTAATTAAAAAATTTTTTTGCAGTTTTTCCACCACAAAACTTACTTCAGTTTTGCAGCTGTTATCATATAATGCAGGTAAAGTGCACAACATCTGCACAAATGTACCAAAAAAGGGGGGTGACAGTCATAAACTTGTATCCTCTCTGGTAGTATGTCTGAGAACTAGCAATAAAATAAAACAAAATAAAAACACACTGAAAAATAAAATAAAACAAAATAAGAAAATAAAACGAAATAAAATAAATTAGTATGAATGTATGTATGTGCAGGATAGAAGATACCATTAATGTGATAGTCGCTATTATGCATCAGATGCTCTTGTTGAAATTTTTTAAAGCATGTTCATTAATCAGTCAATTATTTTTATTATGCACTTTAAAAATAAACTGTAAAAGCATACCAAAGTGCATATCAGTACAAGAATATAGACACATTAAATACACAAACAATAAATGGAGATAAAGATATATGTATTACAAAGAACATAAATATATAAAAATGCATGTATAAATCTACATATTATACACCTGTGAGTACAAGGATTTACACTTCTACTACAGAAGCTTGTTTCTGGAAGTACATTTTAAGACGTGGAAAGACAAGATGCACTTTTATTCAAGATGTAGTCTACGAAACGTGTCTTAATATCTTATGCAGTGTTGCTTTTCAATTATGTAATCTTGTTTTCAAAAATTGTGGGTATTTAAACTAGAAAATAACACAGAATTGCTCATTAAGAAAATGTGTTTTTTTTGTGTATGTGTGTAAAAACAGTGCACGTGCATGTTGTTTTCACTTGTTTAGTTTGTTTCTACTAAAAAAAAAAGTAAAAAAATACACCTGTGTTGAAAATACAGCACATTCTCTAAAAACAAGTTTGAATCTCTTGACTAGAAAACAAGTCAGAACGATTAATTAAAAACTCATTAAATTTTTGCACTTACCACCACAAGACTTTATTACTTCCAGTTTTGCAGCTCTTATCATCATCAAGTGGACAATATCTGCCCAATTGTACCAAAAAAGGGGGGTGACAGTCATAAACTTGTATCCTCTCTGGTTGTATCTCTGCGTACTAGCATTAAAATAAAATAAAATAAAATAAAAATACACTGAAAAAAAAATTAAATAAAAAAATTAAATAAAACAAAATAAAATAAATTAGAATGAATGTATGTAAAGGATAGAAGATACAATTAATGTGATAGTCGCTATTATGCATCAGATGCTCTTTTTGAAATTTTTAAAGCACGTTCAGTTAATCAGTCAATTATTTTTATTATGCACTTTAAAAATAAACTGTAAAAGCATACCAAAGTGCATATCAATGCAAGAATATAGACACATTAAATACACATACAATAAATGGTGATGAAGATATATGTATTAAAAAGAACATAATATAAAAATATAAATATGCATGAATACAACATATCATATGTCTGTGAATACAAAGATTTACATTTTGTTAAACCTATAAAACCTATAAACCTATAAAAGAAATTCGAACTGTATTGCATTTTATTTTATTCTACTATAGAAGCTCATTTCTGGTGCAGAATTAAAAAAATAAAGGGTAATTGCGAATTTTCTTACAATTGTGAGTTTATATATTACAATTCTTGACATTTTTTCTCAGAATTATGAGATAACATGAGTTTTACACAAGTTTTGAGTTTAAAATTTAGAATTTTTTAGTTTATATCATAATTTTAGTTTTGTCTCATTTTCTTCTCAGAATTGTGAGTTTACATCTTTTCACACATCGCAATTTCAAAAAGTAAGAACGATAGATATAAACTATATTAATAAAAACGATAATAGCGTATAAATAATACTGAAATAACACTGGATCTTTTCAAGCTAAAATCAACAAATCAACAGCATTTTTGCTATGTTGATTAATACAGAAAATGATTTAGATTTGTCTATTTAATTACCTTAGGTGCTTACAATAAAAGTAAAGTTAAAAAGTTCATAATTGTGAGATATAAACTCAGAATTGCAAGAAGCAAAAAAATAATAATAATAATAAAATAAAAAATAAATAAATAAATAAATCTTTTAAAAAAAAGATTCCATACTCTACAGTGGTATAATAGTTTTAGGATAATATTTATAGTACGGTTATACAGTGAATTTGTAATTATGTTAGTAACATAAAAAGTCACTTGTCTTACATTTGGTTCCTGTTTGAGGAAAGGAAACATTGTTCATTTTTGTGGATGGCAGTCATAGTTGAATATATGTGCATATGCAGCAAGACACCAGACAGAAACAGACTTGTAAAACTGCACTGGAAGGTTTCTTTCTCCATGAACTGTCAAAACTTGTAAAAGACAAAAGACTCAGGTGTCTCATTAAAGAACGAGGCGAGAGGAGACCGTTGAGTCCGTTTCTCAAGCGTGTCAGTTGTTTTTTACTTTAAAACCATTGTAACAGTGTTGATTTCAGTCATTAAGGATAATGCCTTAGTGTTTCATATGTGATATTTCAGTATGTTTTCCCTCTGTGTTTTTATATATTTCATTTTATACACAGTCTATGTTAGTAAATGGATTTTCATTGACAGTACCTAATTTTAAACATGGGCTTGTATTGGATCCTGTTATATACTTTCCTGAAGTGTTTACAGAGAAATGTTCAGGCCAAAAACTTCAGTCGATATTCTCCCAGCACAGTAAACAACACAACGGTAAGCAGTTGCTGGGGGGAAAAGGTTAAGGTTAGTTGGAAAAAGATTTGGAAGTCTTGTCAAAGCGCCTTGGTCAAGAATAAAGGTGGTGTTTTGGAGGAAACGCTTTATACTTGGCAACACTGCTGTTCACCCCGGGGTCAGCCGTGCAGATGAGCAGCGGTGACGTGCGTTTCTGTCATCCACACTGAGGCGCGGACGGCCTTAGGGACCCGCTTGAGCGATGGGCCTTTCTACGTGCAACACATGCTGAGCGCCTGCAAAGCGCACACAAACATGATGCAAAACATGGCCTGTAGAGGACACAGCTGCAAGAGTCTCCTGTGGTTCATGCATTTTAGAGCTGGAGACAGGCTCGTAGCTCCGCCCTAAACTCACGCCATTGGTCGAGCCAGAACATACTGACATTTTGGGTCAATCAAACATTTGAAATGTACAATTAGCATCGACTGCAAATTACTGACCCTGCAAATGACGGTTTTTTTTTCCCCAGTTACACAGATTTTTAGCTCTTCTATGCTAATTTTACCCATTTTTTAGGGTGTTTTTCTTTGTATTTGTACTACCATTTATAAGCTTGGCATCTCACAGTTGCAAGTATATGTTACAGTTCTATAATTCTTTGCAGCTTAGAATTTTGACATTTTGCTCTGAATTTTAAATTTGCATCTCAGAATTTTGACTTTTTTCCTCTGAATTCTGATTTATATCTCGTAATTTTGACTTTGTTCTCTGAATTCTGTTTATATCTCATAATTTTGACCTTCTCTTTAAATTTTGATTTTATATCTCAAAATTTTGACTTTTTTCTCTGAATTCTGAGTTTATATCTCATCATTTTGCCTTTTTCTTAGAATTTTGAGTTTACATCTCAATTTTGTTTTTTTTCTCTGAATTTTGTGTTCATATCTCAAAATGTTTACCTTTTTCTCTGAATTCTGAGTTTACAGCTTAAAATTTTGTCTTTTTTCTCTGAATTTTAAATTTACATCTCAGAATTTTGACTTTTTTATTGAATTCTGAGTTTATATCTCAGGATTTTTACTTTTCCTCAGAATTTTGAGTTTACAACTTAGACTTTTTACTTTTTTCTCTGAATTTAAAATTTACATCTCAGAATTGTTGTAGGTTTTTTTTTCTGGATTTATTTCTCAGAATTTGACTTTTTTCTCTGAATTCTGAGTTTATATCTCAGAATTTTGACTTTTTTCCCTGAGAATTCTAAGTTTACAGTTTACAGCTTAGAATTTTTTTTTCTCTGAATTTTAAATTTACATCTAAGAATTTTTACTTTTTTCTCTGAATTCTGAGTTTATTTCTCAGAATTTCAACCTTTTTTCCTCAAAATTCTAAGTTTACAGTTTAGAATTTTGACTTTTTTCCCTGAATTTAAAATTTACATCCTAGAATTGTTACTTTTTTTTTTCTTCTTCTTCTTTTTTTTTCTGGATTTATTTCTCAAAATTTTTACCTTTTTTTTCTGACTTTTTCCCCTCAGAATTATAAGTTTATAGCTTATAATTTTTACTTTTTTTCTCTGAATTTTGCTTTTACATCTCAGAATTTTGACCTGTTTTCTCTGAATTTTGAGTTTACATCTCAGAATTCATGCTTTTCTTTTTTTGTTCTCATTTAAAAGCTTGGCATCAGTAATAGAAAATATATAAAGTAGGCTATATTTAGTAAAACACACATGAGGTTAGGTTTTTCATTTTTGGGTTATCTGCTAAACATGACATTTCACTGTTTGTATGAAGTATGTGCAATTATCTGTATGCATACAGTACAGCATACTTAGTATGTGTAGTATGTACTTGAAATATTTTACTTGGGACCGTCTGTTAACTGAAGCATCAACTAACAAGGCTTTTTGCATGTGTTGCTTTAATAATTAAGTTAGGTTACATGAATCTATTTAATAGCGGTGGATTTAATATTCAACACCCTTCAGAAAGACGTGAACACTTAGCATTTCAGTTCATAACCTTGTTAGCTTCCATGTCTCATTAAACCTGACCCCTGAGCCATGAGATTCACACATAAAATCATCATCTTCATCATCATCATGCTCGTGTCTGCTTAAAGCAGTCTCCACACACCTTGAACAGCCGCTACGCTCATTTATTATACATTATACATCCTCCATCCTATATGTGAAGGCTTTCAATCATCCAGGTCACCACCGCAGAAAGCAGCTGCGCTTGCTTTATCCCTTCGCTTTTGACTTTGATTGGGTCGGACAGCTCGCCAAACTCTCTGGCCCTGCCGCTGGAGTCTGGAGTCATCTCGCGGCTCACTCTCAGCGCCCCATATTTACTGAAGCAGCGGCACTATAAGCTTCAGGCTTAAGGCCGGTGTGCTCTTCTGCGGAGGGATCTTCTGTCCTGCCTTCACACTTAATCTCCAAAGCTACGAGCAGCTCACAGGACGTTTCCAACACCTCCAGATCAGCGAGGCAGCCGTGCAAGGCATGTTTTCCTACTAAAGAGAATTGTATGAAGCACAAAGCTTAGAGGAGCGCTTCACCCAAAAATGAAATATGTCATCATTTACTCGACCTCATGTCGCTCTGAACGCGTATGACTTTATTTTTCTCCCAAAAGGAGGATTTTTGAAGAGAATTCAGTTTGAAAGAGCTGTCGAGCTCCAAAAAATGGCTGTAGAAGTAGCAGTGTTGCAAATTTGGGAGATCTGTCACCACATTTAGCAAATTTCCCATGGTTCCTGCAACTTTTAACAATGCTGTTTTTTGTGGTATGTAAACATATGCATGTATTTACACATATATTTGATATATACTATATTTATATATATATATATATATATATATATATATATATATATGTGTGTGTGTGTGTGTGTGTATATATATATATATATATACACACACACACACACACAAACGTATATATTTACTATCTCAGTATGTTTAAGTACCACAAAAATAGTGTCATTAAAAGTTGTTATACATTCTTTCTGGTCCTTGAATCTGATTGGCTGAGAGGAGTGCAATATTCTATTGATAACAGCGCTTCAACCGTTTCACCGTTTGTATCACTCCGCTTGCAGTGCATCTCACAGCGAGTGTCACGGTGATGCCCAAATCTACTATAATTTACAAAGTAATGCTGTTTTTGTGTCACGGCATGTAGTTTTAAGACGTTTTCAGGCAAAAATGTACTTGATTATAGTCAAATATGCAGTTTGTCAATAAAGATAACGTCTATTTGAAAATTTGCATCAACGTTTTCAGCACTCATGACCCTCAGCTAGATCTTCTGGAATTTGCTGCTGGCTCTGATAGTCTCTATAGATGTTAAATGTGAGATATAATTCGTTTTGGGTGAATCTAATGGGCATTTTTTGCTCTTATTAATCTATTATTTGTTCCAGAGCAAATAGTTTTGCCTGAGGGCAAAATATCATCACTTTATATTTTATATAACTTCAGTGCTGTATAACAGAGCGCTGCTTTTGTACTTTTGACTGAATTGTCTAGCAATTTTTGTGATGGCTGTTGTTTATAATATATTATTATTTTATAAATAATACTTAACATAAATAATAGCAGTATTTAATAATTGTATTTAGTAGGAATGTAACAATCTCAAAATCTCATGATATGATAATATGAAGTCCACAATACAATATTTATTGCAATATTTTAAACAATGACAAATCAAGAATTGGAAAAAATTTCAAATTTTGTACATTTTTAAAGTTAAATTATTCTATCTAATGCACTTTGAGAGTTCAAATTAAGAGCTCCTCTTTTTATTTGTGATATATTGTCTCATTTACATTCACACTGGTGTTTTATGAAGGCAAACAAATTAGAATATAATAATAATAACAACAACAATGACAGTAAAAGCATTATATTGTAAGACAATTGCACTGCAAAATAAATGAAAATTAATATTTCGTGGGTAGGCCTATATTATTTTTGCTTTATACTACAGTAGGGAAATTACAATACTTCTTTCCTAATTTCTACACTTGAAAGAGATATTTTGAATTTGGACTGCAGTAACGTTACCCATTTAAACTGCCAGCTGTCAGCAATTCATACTGCACTTTTAAGCTTTTATTTTGATGAAAATGGGGAGGAGAGCTTTTATTTTGAAGGAAAACTTCAGCTTCAGTGAAAACAGGCTTATAAAAACGCATCTCACTACAAATCTAGTGAAATGCTGTTATCATTTGCAGAGAAAATAAAGCATAACTGGTGGCTGGTGCATTCCCAAACGCACTAAACTCACAGCACATGCAATAAACAAATTCACTGCATTCATTCACTGTGAACGGAGACGGAAAACACCGGACCAAGAGCTGATCGCCTGAACCAAGTGCGTGCTTTGCTTTGAAACGCACAGTGAAAAACAAACTAGATGAAGGGATTAAGCCAGATTGCGCTTTCGGTTTTTCATTTGACAGATACTGTGCAAAAGCATAATGGCCCAAAACACAACTTTAAAGACGTTTTATTTTAGAATACGAATTTTAAATATATTTAAAAAACTACACTTTTTGTCTCAGAAGACCTATTATTTCATATCGTCATGTGACCATTTTGCTATCGCAATATCACGATATTGATAATATCATTACATCTGTATTATTTAGTATTGAGAAACTGTGTGTTCGTGATGGTGATTTTAGTTACATTGTTCTGCCATTAGATGCCGACAAGAGACTGTTGAGTGCGTCAGCAGTAAAGACTTTTATATTGAAAGAGACTGCAACAGGGTTGTAAACAAGGACGTTGTTTTTACTTTCAACGACAGCTTGTAAGACGCAGCCAACAAATGTACTGAGCAGCGCTGTCATTGGAAATCACCCTTAACAGATTAAAGGATAGTACGACAAAGATATCGCTTTCCTCAGCGGACATTCAAACGAATGTTTTTTTGTGAATATGAGATTGAGCTGAAGAATGAATGCTGTAATCACACTCACTCAGTCCATCTCTCTCTCATATTACTCTACATAATACAGTAAACTTTTAATACAGTAAGTTTTCAATGAAGCAACTCAACGTTCCTTGGTTCTAAAGTGATGTTTTCAAATGAACCCCTTAGTGTTCCAATGTTCCACCCGCAGAACGTTTTGCATTGAGTTAAGTTTGACAGGAATGCTAAGAGGTTAATAACAAAGGCTTGGGCTCAGCTGTTAAACTTGAGATTTGAATCAGTGGCGGAAGGAAGTAGTTCTGCACAAAAGAGGGTTGAATAACACCATGAATAAGAACAAATCTTCCTAAATCTACAAAATGTTTTATGTGGACCTTTATCGAATGTCATTTTGTGTTCATGACAGAAAGGGTTTTAAGTAAAAACCATTGCATTATTGAAACCTGATGGCTAGGCCTATTCAATGTGATGAACTAATGGGCACGTAATTGACCTTTGAGTCTAATTTATTAGTTTTGCATGGCTAGATTTACACCTTAACAATAGGATCTTTACAGAGCAGCGCCATGACTACTGCACATCTTTTTTAGAGGTTTTATTGGGGCACTTGCTTTCCAAAACATCTCATCATTTATTCATACGCCGTCCAAACCCCAGCTGCTCTCCACCGACTGCTCTCCAGCACTGTCAGAATATCAGCTCGCGAGTTTCCATCTGCTCCCCCCGCGTCCTTTTTTCAATTCGAGATTTGCAATTTAAAACATCTTTTGATTGGCCCTGCAGACGTTTGCTGACTTCTGTTGATTTCACTAGTGCAGGAAGTCCTAGTATGTTCAGTAACGGGTATTTGTAAATAAATTTTAACACTTGATCCATACACAAAATGACACCGGAGTCTGCCCCGAAAGTTCAAATAAAGATGATGCAACAGTTGCCGAGATGAAAGCTGGTTGCACAAAACAAATCCCAGCCCTGAGGTGATGCCTGCGATACAGTTTCCAGCTAATGCTGTGTTTAACCAGCCTTTTCCAAACCTCTTAACACCTTGAGCACAAGTGAAACCCTGTGTTTTAGTCACCCTTCATAAATAACACTCAAAGCCGCTGGAGTGTTCATCGATGACGTTTTGAATACAGTCTTTGTGCTTTATTATATGATGCTGAAGTGGAATATAGTCCTTCACGGTGGAAAAACTACAGAAAAACCCCTCCTTTCTTCAGCGATGGGCTTTCAGGACTGGCTACAAAATATTAAAGCTTGGCCAGAGGGCAGTACAGCCTCAAAATTCAGATCAGGAATTCAGTGATGGCTGACACTGACACTACATGAGGAGCTTCTTTGGCTTTTTCTTTCTGTGGTGTGTCGGGATGTGAAAAGCGAAAGGTGAATTTATTTTTGTTTTGCTATTTAGCACTATTGTTGGTGTGAAAGCAGGTGGTTTATTTTGTTTTCTAGTCATCCTGATGGCAGTAATTGTAGTCAGATGATTTGTGTGTGTGATGTGGGATGGAGAGTAACAAAGTACAAACACTGTGGGACAAATCAAAATTAACATTTATTTGAACTCTCAAGTGTTTGACACATTCAAATGTTTTATTTGTGTTAATTTATTACATGAGGGTATTAAAGTTGCCAGTTTAATGAAATGAATATGAATGAATCAGATTCCTTCTCAGTGGGAACAAATGAAACAACTGAATGTAGACACCGTGATGAAGGTGTGCTTGAGTGACCTGCATATGAAATATGATGATGTTTTTGTGCAGTATTTATTAGATTAGCATTTATTAAGATTAAGTTTATGTATTACTCTCTTGTGCTCAATGGAAATTTGTGTTTCGTCTAGTGGTGCTTTTGTATTTTGGTTAGAAACGTCTAGGGAAACTCTTAAATGAGGGCATGAGGGCAATATCATTGCCTGTATATATTTTTTTTCAGTTGGATAAATAAGTAAACAAAAAAATAAAACCACACTAGCACATATTCAGGCGTTAACTATATAATAAAGGTCGATTTTACTGGAAAGGACAAGAGTACTGGTTTTGGCCAAGTTTAATGCGTATGTTTCTTTTCACATTCAGACTCGATGAGCATAAGAGACTCAAATCTAGTTTCAAATCTAGATCAGATTGACCAAACATCCTCAATTTTGTGTCTAAAAAAAGTGTCAGTCATCAAAAGTCTCAGTATAGGGCTGTCAAAGTTAAAACAATAATGCAATCTAATTTACAAAAATAGCACCATTAATGCAGGTTCTGTTTGACCCAATAATTCACACATATTTAAGGGTTGCCAGGTCCTACACTTAACATTACTTGTAACTCACCTCCCAACCATTGCAAAGAGCTTTGTATTTAGTTTCTTCTTATAGGAAACAAGAGTATTGCATTGTACTTTTCTTTTTACATTGTTTCTGTCTTTGGTTTCCACAAAAATATTAAACTACACAACTCATTTCAACACTAATAATAATGTTTTTTTAGCAGCAAATCTGCATTCTAAAATTATTTCTGAAGGATCATGTGACACTGAAGACTGGAGTAATGATGCTGAAAATTGAATTTGCATCACAGGAATAAATTATATTTTAAAATATATCCACATATAAAACTATTGAAATTGTAATAAAATGTCACAATATTTCTGTTTTTATCCCATTTTTGATCAAATAAATGCAGACTTGGTAAGCATAAGAGACTTAAAAAACAGTCTCAAATCTAAATCAGATTGACCAAACAACTTCAACTTTGTGACCACATTTTGGCTTTACCTGATTTTCATATAAACATTATATCCTGTCAAGCAAAAGGGTGTCTGATAAAAGTGTCAGTCATCAAATGTCTGAATATAGGGCTGTCAAAGTTAATACATTTATGCAATCTAATTTACAGAAAATAGTACCATTAAAGCAGGTTCTGCTTGACCCAATAAATCACACATATTTAAGGGTTGCCAGGTCCTACACTTAACATTACTTGTAACTCGCCTGCCAACCAATAATCGCAAAGAGCTTTGTGTTTTGTTACTTCTGATCCAAAACAAAAGTATTGCATTGTACATTTCTGTTTACATTGTTTCTGTCTTTGGTTTCCAAAAAAAAAAATAATTTAGACAACTCTTTTGAACACTAATAATAACACTGTTTTTTGAGCATCAGATCTGCATTCTATAATGATTTCTGAAGGATCATGTAACACTGAAGACTGGAGTAATGATGCTGAATATTCAGCTTTGCGTCACAGAAATAAATTACATTTTAAAAATATATTCACATAGAAAACAATTAACTGAAATTGTAATAAAATGTCACAATATTTTTTATATAGCATTTTTTTTATCTCATTTTTGATCAAATAAATGCAGACTTGGTGAGCATAAGAGACTTGTTTTTAAAAAAAACAGTATCAAATCCAGATCAGTTTGAGCAAACAACCTCAATTTTGCAAACATTTCTGGCTTTACCTAATCTGTATATAAACATTATATCCTGTCAAGCAAAAGGGTGTCTAAAAAAAAGTGTCAGTCATCAAATGTCTCAATATAGGGCTGTCAAAATTTATGCAATCTAATTTACAAAAAATAGCACCCTTAATGCAGGTTCTGTTTGAACCTGTACAATAATATTCTAGATTGACATATTTAATGGTTGCCAGTTCCACGGTTGCCAGATTATGCCTCAAGACAGTTAGGGTATGTCAAAAAACTCAATCGTATTTTCTCCCTCAACTTCAAAAATCATTTCAAAATCATCCTACATCGCTGCAGAAGTACTGACCCAGTCTTTGCAAAGTGAACATGCAAAGAAGATCAAACACCCTTGACAAAAAAAGTAAAACAGCGATATAGGACGATTTTAAAGTTAAGGGAGAACATGAGATGGGAGTTTTTTGATATACTGACTGACATGAACTGGAAAAAACAGAGTTCAGGCAGAGTAAGATTTGACAAGACGAGCATTTGACTCTAAAAAAAAAAAAAAAAACAATCGTTTCGCTAGATGAGACCCTTCTTCCTTGACTGGGATCGTTTACAACCGCATTTGGGATCGTTTGAAGCTGCATTTAAACTGCTTTTTGGAAGTTCAAACTCGGCACCATAGAAATCCACTATATGGAGAAAAATGCTGAAATTTTTTCCTCAAAAATTTTTTTTAAAGTATTTAAGTATTTAAATTGTAAGACCATTCTTCCTTGGCTGGGGTTATTTACAACCGCATCTGGGATTGTTTGAAGCCGCATTTAAACTGCATTTTGGAAGCTCTTTGGAAGTTTGGAAGCAGTCCATTATATGCAGAAAAATCCTGAAATGTTTTTCTCAAAGAACAATTTCTTTACGATTGAAGAAAAAAAAGACATGAACATCTTGGATGACAAGGGGGTGAATACATTATTTGTAAATTTTTGCTCTGGAAGTGGACTTCTCCTTTAACAATGTTTTTTGAGCTGAAAATCTGCATTCTAGAATGATTTCTGAAGAATCATGTAATAATGAAGACTGGAGTAATGATGCTGAAAATTCAGCTTTGCATCACAGGAATAATCTAAAAAAATTGTAAATTGTCATAAAATGTCACAATATTTCTGTTTTTATCGCATTTTTGATCAAATAAATGCAGGCTTGGTAAGCATAAGGCTGTGTCCACACTAACACGTTTTCGTTTGAAAACGCATCTTTTTCTCTCCGTTTTGGCCTTCTGTCCACACTGAGACGGCGTTTTTGGTCGAGGAAAACGGAGTGGATAAATTAGAAAATGCCGTTTTCGCGTTGCAGTGTGAAAATGGAGGCTGATGCATGTTTAGTCATGTGACGCATATTGTACCAATAGATATCTCTATTGTGGCTGTTTTGTGCTATTCACTTTCACACTGCTGCTTAAGATATATTTGTACACTCTTCATATTACAGTCCTAAAAAGATGACAGAAAATGTACTCACAGTTGCTGTCCTGACTCCTGCAGCTCAACGTGAGGGCAGCTGCTTTTTAGATCAAACATGAGAGCGCGCGACATGGATGCGTCGATGAATGATGAGATATTTCCGTAAATAAAATGATCCTGCCAGGAATTGCGTGAAAACTTATTATGTCTGTTCCGTCTGTATCATCTCAGTGAGTTTTTACGCATGCGCAGTGTGGCGAATTCAACGTTTTCCTACATTTCAGTGTGGATGAGAAACATTTGGAAAACGCTTAAAAACGCTAGTGTGGACGGAGAGCGTTTTAAAACGAAAACTCCATTTTCAAATGTATCCGGATTAATGCAGACGTAGCCTAAGAGAGTTGTTTTTTAAAAAAAAAACTGTTTCAAATCTAGATCAGATTGACCAAACAACCTCAATTTTGCGTTTGTGGCGTTAC
Source organism: Cirrhinus mrigala (assembly GCA_036247105.1). NCBI lineage: Eukaryota > Metazoa > Chordata > Actinopteri > Cypriniformes > Cyprinidae > Cirrhinus > Cirrhinus mrigala. The sequence goes on from CM070022.1 coordinate 5,319,045, forward strand.
CTAATTTGCATAATTCCTTTATTAGATCGACCTGTGAAAGAACACAGGGAGCATGTGCAAATGAATGACACTGTCGCCAGGCTTTCATGCATTCTTAATCAACTCAGATCTCTCTCCGTGTGTTTGTCTCCTCAGCGGTGACCTGCGCTCCTCCGCCCAGCGTGTCTAACGGTGAGGTGGAGGGCTCTGTGTTTGAGTGGGGCACCAGCGTGAGCTACCGCTGCCTCATGGGATACGAACTGTCCTTCCCCGCCGTCCTCACGTGTGTCGGCAACGGCTCCTGGAGCGGAGAGGTTCCTCTGTGCCTGCGTGAGTATCTTAAACTGATGCTTTTAAATTAGTTTGAATACTGTATTTCACAAATAGTTTCACACTTCAGTTTTTGACGGTCATGTTTGAAATTGACATTATGCATGGAATAAAAATAAAAATGCTAGGTTTTAGTTTTCTATTTGGGCTTGTATTCATTCAAAGGCGCTGTAGGTGATTTCAGCAGTTTTGTTAACTTCAGTCATACTCCTTTTTTCCACATCTCTGCCCTCCAAAATCATTTTAGCCAATCTGATGTCAGCAATGTGTGGATTGGCTAGTGTTTTGACTGCTTAAAAAGTATGAGTCACTCTCTCAACCATTTTTTTTTTTTTTTTTTTTTTTTTTTTAAGCTGTTTACAGAGTCTAGGTCTGTCAGGGAGAGACGGGTGTGATTTCTCCAGACACCTATTTCAGTGATACCTGTCAGGTGATAGGGACATTTTATGCATACTGATGCAAAAACTTTTTGCTTACAGCATCTTTACATGAAGCAGCGAGGTCTTGATGTTGAGAATGAGAACAGAGAGCTGTCACATAAATATATATCCAGATATCGTGATGCATATAAAATAGATGCAAAAGCTGAGAAGGTGAAAATGCACTGTCCCATTTCATATATACTGTTATCTATAAGTGAGACAAGACAAGATGAGTGCATCCCAAATTGTAGTATGTCAGATGAAATGGTGCTATGAATGCTTACTATTTCTGGTGGATTTTTACACACACATTATATCCTGTCAAACAAAGGGCGCGTGTAAAAAGTGTCAGTTTTCAAATGTCTCAATATAGGGCTATCGAAGTTAACACAATAATAATACATTAACCCTGTCTGTTTCACAAAAATAAATAAATACAAAATAGCACCATTAGCACAGGTTATATTTGACCCATAGTTCAGGGTTGCCAGGTCCTGCATTATTTGTAGCTCGCCTCCCATCCAGTAATCACAAAGAGCTTTGTGCTTTATTACTTCTGATAAGAAAGTCTCAGCTCTCAAATAATGTAAATTTTGTTGCAAAATTCAAACAATAAATGCAGTTTTGATTCTCTTCAATGTGAAGTGACAGATTATTGTAGCCAGAAACTTAATTGCATTTGAGTTGTATACAAACATTTCAGTTTGAGTGTGATTATTATAAATATATCAGAAAAGAAATAAATATATATAATGCATTAACGCATTACAAGTAACGCAAGTTATGTAAATTTACAAGAAAAATTCAGAGTTATTTTTTCCAATAATTATTGGAAGTTTGTTTTCCGTTTTATTCACTGACAGCTCTCCTGTGGGTCTTTTGTTATTAAAAATAATGCATTACTTTTCATAAAAAGAATATAGGGCTGTCAAAGTTAATATGATAATAATACATGAATGCAATGCAATTGACAAAAAAAACCCAAAAAAAAAACCAGCACCATTAGCGCAGGTTCTATTTGACCTTTCTATTTTTGTTCTTAAAAATAGAAATAGAAAAATAGAATGACAAAAAGTAACACAAAAGTAACATAATGCATTACTTTCCATAAAAAGAATATAGGGCTGTCAAAGTTAATGTTATAATAATACATTAACACAGGTTTTGTTTGACCCTATAAATCACCCATAGTTCAGGGTTGCCAGATCCTACGCTTAACGCTACTTGTAGCTTGTCTCCCAGCCAATAATCACAAAGAGATTTGAGTTTTGTTACTTCTGATAGGTAACAAAGTCTCATCTTTCAAATGATGTAAATATTGTTGCAAAATTCAGTCAGTAAATGTTGTTGTGATTCTCTTAAATGTAGACACATTGCTGTAGCCGTTTCAGTTCAGTTTAAAAAAAAAATGAAATGAATTGCTGTTGAGTTGTATATAGACATTTCAGTTTGAGGATGATTATTATAGATCTACCAGAAAAGAAATACCAGTTGAATATAATAGTTTGGGCTTTGTTGAACCTCTGATATTATAGGATATGGGTAATGTTTTACAAGTTATGCAAGTTATGTCGTCAGATTACTTTACAGTAACCAGTAAAGTAATGCATTACCTTTAAATTTACAAGAAGATATCTGTTACTTTTTTCCCATTCACTGACAGCTCTCTTGTCTCTATTTTGAGAGATATTATGGCTTATTAATTTCACTTTTGGTCTGAAAAGGCCTTTACAGTTGCCAAAAATATAACTTTTGTGTTTTTGTTATTAAAAATAAATAATCATGCCCAGCTTAGGTGACAAAAAGTAATGTAATGCATCACTTTTCATGAAAAGAATACAAAGCTGTCAAAGTTAATGCGAAAATAATACTATTAATCTAGTTTTTAAAAAATAGATAAATAAATAAATGTGCCATTAAAGCACGTTTTATTTTACCCTAAAAATCATCTGTAGTTCAGGGTTGCCAGGTCCTACACTCAAACACCCTTTATTTTGAAACACACAACATTATTTGTAGCTCGCCTCCCATCCAGTAATCACAAAGATCTTAGTGCTTTCTTACTTCTGATAGGAAACAAAGTCTCAGCTCTCAAATAATGTCAACTCTGTTGCAAAATTCAAACAATAAATGTCTTTTGATTCTCCTAAATGTGAGTTACCTTTTCAAATAATTAACAGAAGTTACTTTGTTTTCCCATTTATTCACTGACAACTCTCCTGTCCTCATTTTGAGAGCAACTGGCTTATTAATTTCACTTTTGGTGTAAAAAGGCCCTTACAGGTGCCACCAAAAAAAAAAAAAAACACAAAAGTAACATTATGCATTACTTTCCATAAAAAGAATATAGGGCTGTCAGTTGATGCGATAATAGTACATTAAAATATGAATCGCTCATAGTTCAGGGTTGCCAGCTCTCGTTTACCCATTTTGAGAGAAAATGGCTTTTTAATTTCACTTTTGGTCTAAAAGGGCCTTTACAGTTGCCAAAAATATAACTTTTGGGCATTTTGTTATAAAAACCAATAAGCATGCCCAGCTCAGGTGACAAAAAGTAACACAAAAGTACCGTAATGCATTACTTTACATAAAAAAAGAATACAAGGCTGTCAAAGTTAATGCAATAATAATACATTCAGCAATCTAATTTACAAAAAAGTAGTGCCATTAATGCAGGTTCTGTCTGACCCAATAAATCACTCATAGTTCAGGGTTGCCAGGTCCACGGTTTTATTACACTTAGCATTATTTGTAGCTCATCTCCCAACCAATACTCACAAAGAGCTTTGTGTTTTGTTACTTCTGAGAAGAAACAACGTCTCAATAAATGCTGTTTGGATTCTCTTAAATGTGGAGTGACAGATTGCAGTAGCCATTTCAGTTCAATTTTAAAAAAAATACTTAATTGCAACTGAGTTGTATATAGGGGTAATGCAAGTTATGTAATCAGATTACTTTTTTCCAAGTAACCAGTAAAGTAATGCGTTACCTTTAAATTTACAAGCAAATATCTGTGTTCCTTTTTCCAATAATTAATGCAAGTTACTTTGTTTTCCCATTCACTGGTAGCTCCGCTTTACCCATTTTGAGAGAAACTGGCTTATTAATTTCACTTTTGGTCTGAAAGGGCCTTTACAGCCACCAAAAATAAAGCTTTTAGGGTTTTTTGTTATTAAAAATCAATAAGCAAGCCCAGATAAGATGACAAACAGTAACTCAAAAGTAACGCAATGCATTACTTTCCATAAAAGGAATACAGGGCTGTCAAAATTAATGCAACAATAATACATTAACGCAATCTAATTTACCAACAAAAAAAAAAAATCCTCCGTTAGCACAGGTTCTATTTGAGCCTATAAATCACGCATAATTCAGGGTTGCCAGATCCTACACTTAACATTACTTGTAGCTCACCTCCCAGTCAATAATCATAAAGAGCTTTGTGTTTTGTTACTTCTGGTAGGAAACAAAGCCTCAGCTCTCAAATAATGTCAATTTTGTTGCAAAATTCAAAAAATAAATGCCTGTTTTGATTCTTTTAAATGCGGATTGGCAGATTGCTGTAGCCATTTCAGTTTAGTTTAAAAAAAAAAAAAAAACATAATTGCAATTAAATTGTATATAGGGGTAATGCAAGTTAAGTAATCAGATTACTTTTTTCAAGTAACCAGTAAAGTAACAAATTACAGTTTAATTTACAAGTTATTTTTTTGTAAATAATTAACACAAGTTACTTTTTTCCCCATTAACTAACAGCTCTCCTGTCCCCATTTTGAGAGAAATTGGCTTATTAATTTCACTTTTGTTATGAAATGGCCTTTACAGTTGCCAAAAATATGACTTTTGGGTTTTTATTAAAAATAAATAAGCACGCCCAGCTCACATGACAAAAAAATAACACAAAAGTAATGTAATGCATTACTTTCCATAAAAAAAAAAAAAAAAATACGTAATACATTAACACAATCTAATTTACCAAAAAATAATAAATATATAACGCAGGTTCCATCTGACCCAATAAATCACCCATAGTATAGGGTTGGCAGGTCCTACACTTAAGATTACTTGTAGCTGGCCTTCCAACCAATAATCACCAAGAGCTTTGTTTCATTACTTATGATAGGAAACAAAGTCTCAGCTCTCAAATAATGTAAATTCTCCTATATGTGAGTTACTTTTTCAAGTTACTTTGTTTCCCCATTCACTGGCAGCTCTTCTGTCCCCACTTTGAGAGAAATTGGCTTATTAATTTCACTTTTGTTCTGAAAGGGCCTTTACAGCTGACAAAAATGTTACTTTTGGATTTTTTGTTATTAAAAATAAATAAGCAATCCCAGCTCAACTGACAAAAGGTAACACACTGCATTAATTTCCATAAAAAGTAACGAAGTAATGCAATTAGTTCCTTTTTTTTTGGAGTAATGCGATATTGTCATCCATTACACAGCTGATAAACATATGTCAAAAACAATATAAAACTATATTCATATAAAACTCATTTGCAGCAAGAATTGGCAAGAATATGAAATATTTGAATGCTGTTCAACTGTTTTGCAAGTGAGATGCAAATGAAGTATGAAATGAGATGAAAAGAAGCATTTTTACCAGTACAAAGGTACACGCTGAATAACTGTGATACCAGCGTGCTTATCAGCTTTCATTTGTGAGAGCTTTTTGCACAATCCTGTCGTTCCTAAATGCAAACAGGCTTGCTTTTCATCATCCATAACCAACAATCCTCTATGATCCATAAAGAAAAGCAATCTCTCCTCCTAAACAGCACAGTGTCAGCTGGGAGAGACTGTAATTAGCATTTAATTTTCTGACGACTTCATGGCATTTCTCGCCATTCAGATGGCAGATATCCATGCGTTAATGCTTTCATTACATTCACAATGGAAAGGAACAATACATGACGTGCAGCACAGTGTTTAATCCTAGTTTCATAAAGTTTTAGTTGAATTCTAGCAAGCATGCTATTTTAAAGTAAACAACTCATTAATTTCTTCCTCATTAACAGACAAACTTTTCAAATGTACTTTGGAAGACTGGATTTTTTTCACTCGAATGAATTCTTTGTCAAACAGTAGCGTTTTTCCAGCTGAGTCCCATTTAAATCGACGTGTTTCGTTCCCATGTAATGCCGTACCTGCGTTCGCCGCTCAACAGCAACCTTTAAGACGGTGTTGAAACGTGCCCTGTGCGCAGGCCCGTAGATAAGGGGGCAGAAATTCGAGATTGTCACTTTTTAGTGCTGATAAGGCATAAATCGTAATTCATTCTTTCAGGACTGTGCCAGCGCTACAAGATTAGAGACGTGCTAATGTGCGCTTCGAAGCACACAGATCATAGACGAATGGCAGCTCAGAAATTAAAGCCTCGTCTCATAGATCCAGCTCAACACCGCATGGCAATTTCCATGAATAGGGTATAAAATAGGAACTGAAACTCTTTTTTTTATTTTCAATAAATGTTAAGTGAAATGAGGTGCAGAAAATGTTGGTTGTTAAACTAAAGTGGTCAGTTAAATATTAGATTTTATTTTAAGGGCTTCATTTTTGGGTCTAAAAGCCTGATTTGTATGATCTTTTAATTTGTTTATTTTTTTTTTTTTCATTAAACATTTATTTTCATATTTAGAGATATGTATAAATATTAAATAAGCTATTAATAAAAGTATGTTAATAATATATTATTATTGTTATTATTATAGGTTATTTAGAAATTTAGCGGTTATTTCTTTTAGGTTAATAATGAATAATATTGATTTAAATTTTTTTCTTAAATTAATTTATTATAACATATTTTCCCCCATAGATTGTTTTTTCTGCATTAAAGATTTATTTTCATATTATGTAAATGTTTAAATGTTTATAATTATTAAATAAACTATTCATAAAATAATGTCAACAATATTATAATGTAATTATTTAATAATAATAATAATAATAATAGTAATAATAATTATTATCATTATATTATTATTTTTTATTATTATAAATGTAGAGGTTATTTATTATGTTTATAACAAAGAATATGGGTTTGATTTTTTTTCTTAAATTAATTTATGATAATATATTTTTGCATTAAACATTTATTTTCATATTTATAAATATTTATAAATATTATATAAACTATTAATTAAAGAAAAATTAATAATACTATAATAATATTATTATTAAATAAATAAATAATAAGTATTACAATTATTAAATAAACACATATTATTAATATGATAATACAAATTATTAATAATAATAATAACAATAGCTATTATTATTATTATTATTATTATTATTATTATTATTATTATTATTAAAAGTTATTTAGAAAATTAGACATTATTTATTATAGGTATATAAAAAAAAAATTTCTTCTGAATTTATGATAACATATTTTCCCCCATAGTTTTTTTTTTTTTTTTTTTTCCAATGATATCTAAAGGATCATGTAATACAGAAGACTTAAGTAATGGCTGCTGAAAAATCAATGTTGCATCACAGGAATAAACTACATTTTAAAATATATTCAAATAGGAAACGGTTATTTGAAATTGTAATAATATTTCACAATATTACTGTTTTTACTGTATTTTTGATTAAACAAATGTAGCTTTGGTGAGCATAAGAGAAAAAATTTAAATCTTTTGATTCCAATCTTTTGACTGACAAATATAATTACATAATATTTTTATTTATTTATTTTAGTAAACTTTAAGTTAAAAGTTTTCCCAAAATGCTATTGTTTGGTTAATTTTATAGCTTATTTTGCATGTAGCATCTAACAGCAACCAAAAAATGTTGGATTTGCGCCTCTAATGTGTGAGACAATATTATGTAAGACTAAAATGTACTGTATTCATGGAAAGTGCGGAATATTAAAGCATGGAATCTGGCCATCAAAAGACTTAAATACTAAATTTGATCTGGTTAACGCGGTTAGCACGCTGACAATACCAGAGCAGCGAAGCAACATACGTTTGCCCATCTGCAGCGAGCTGCAGTGTGAAATTCAGATTTGCTTTTTGTTGTGTGCTGTTTGTTGCTTCTCCAAAGTATTGTATTATTCATCAAGGAACTTTTTTTCTGACACGGGGCCTGACTGGGTCCTCCAGTTCTGATTATTATGCATAACTTGCTCTAGCCTAGAGCTGTTGAAATAATTTTTTCTGCGAAAGAAAGAAAAAAGCCAGCAGTCAGATGAGAATGGTCGGCGCGCAGTGTAAAAACATCAACGATTCCACTGTCGCGGTGCCACATTTGGCCTGCGAGACCTGCCGTCGCATGTGGAATATATAATGCTAGTAAGTGTTTATGCGTTGTGCGTGTTTGCATCATTATTCATCACTGGCCGGTCACACTTTATATGCAAAGAATACACCGGGACAAAGTACAAAATGCATTAAATCAGTATGCATGTGTCTAAAGTATTTTTGTTCTATCTTTCTTTAAAATAAAACTTATATGCTTTGGTATTTTATTATGTATGGCATCCATTGCCAACTTGCCCTCCTCCTCATACTATCAGATCAGCAGTAGTAGTGGTCAACTGAATTGCATTTTTCAATAACCAATGCTCATGTCAAGACAGCAGAGTCACAAATATATGTCATACGGTCAATCCAAAATATACTCAGTATTGGTGATGCTAAAATACCATAAATCATTTTATTATTTATTATAATATAATAATTATTTTATAATATAATATAATATAATAATTTCAGGGTTTTTTATTATCATTTATTATTATTTATTTTATTATTATTATTATTATTATTATTATTATTATTATTATATTTCATTTTTCATTTTTCATTTTACTTTATTTACAAAACATTACTACATTGTAGCAAGCACAAAACATTCTCAGGGTTGTTAAAATGGTTTACTTTTTGTTATCTATTTATTTTATTATATTTTGTAATTTTATATATATATATATATATATATATATATATATATATATATATATATATATATACACTTATATTTAACATTATTATTAAACATACATTGTTTGTTTGTTTGTTTGTAAAATAAAATTTAATTTTTTTAATTTTTATTTATTTCAGTTTGTTTTGCTTTATTTTACTCAAATGCAAAACACAAAACATTCTCAGTACTGGCACAAGTGTTGTTAAAATTGTATATTTTATTGTATAAATAATTTATTTTTTATATTATTTTATAATTTTATGAAATTATTTTATTTTAATTTATTTTATTTTGTTATTTTACTTTTTATTTATTTGAGTTTGTTTTAAATATTTTAAAATTGTATATTTTCAAATAGTTTTAAAATTGTATATTTTATTGTATAAATAATTTATTTTTTATATTATTTTATAATTTTATGAAATTATTTTATTTTAATTTATTTTAGTTTATTTTATTCAGCTTTATTACAACTACAAACAGTTACTGACTTGAATGTTGCTAAACATTTTTAAATTCTTTTTTTAATACTTCAAATTCAAATTCAAATTCAAATTTATTTGTATAGCGCTTTTCACGATACATATCGTTGCAAAGCAGCTTTACAACAAATTGACATTTTTACAATATATGTAGTAGTAGCTTGATGTACATATGGTAGAGATGTGTGGTAAAGATCAATTGGATCCACACTGGAGCTTGTGAATTCCTAGTTACCATGGGATGTCAATCCCATGGCAAAAACAGAGAACAAATAGGAACATAATTAGCGTAGCTGCTGTTCAAACTAAGAAAAGGAAGGTTTGTTAAACCAGAGCTAAAAGATTAAAATGAACATTTGATCAGATATAGCTGCAGAAAAAGTTTATGAGATGCATTATTTGAATGCTTGGCTAAAAAGATGTGTCTTTAATCTAGATTTAAACCGAGAGAGTGTGTCTGAACCCCGAACGTTATCAGGAAGGCTGTTCCAGAGTTTGGGTGCCAAATGTGAAAAAGCTCTACCTCCTTTAGTGGACTTTGCTACCCTAGGTACTACCAACAGTCCAGAGTTTTGTGACCTTAGGGAGCGTGATGGATTGTAGCGTGGTAGAAGACTAGTTAGGTACGCAGGAGCTAAACCGTTAAGTGCCTTATAGGTAAGAAGTGCTATTTTGTAGCTGATGCGGAATCTAATAGGCAGCCAGTGCAGAGACTTTAAAATTGGGGTAATATGATCATATTTTCTTGACCTGGTAAGGACTCTAGCAGCTGCATTTTGGACTATCTGTAGCTTGTTTATTGAAGATGCAGGACAACCACCTAATAGTGCATTACAATAGTCCAGTCTAGAGGTCATGAATGCGTGAACTAGCTTTTCTGCATCAGAAACAGGTAACATGTTTCGCAGCTTGGCAATGTTTCTAAGATGGAAGAATGCTGTTTTTGTAACATGAGAAATATGATTTTCAAAAGACAAGTTGCTGTCTAATATAACACCCAGGCTTTTGACTGTAGTGGAAGTAACAGTACATCCGTCTAGTTGTAAATTGTAGGTCAAAAGATTCTGTGTATTGTTTTTAGGTCCAATAAGTATTATCTCTGTCTTATCTGAATTTAATAGCAGAAAATTGTTGGTCATCCAATCTTTTACATTTTTAACGCACTCTGTTAACTTTGATAATTCAGAAGTTTCATCTGGTCTTGTTGAGATATATAGTTGAGTATCATCAGCATAACAATGGAAATTAATCCCGTGTTTTCTAATAATATTACCAAGGGGCAGCATGTATATTGAAAATAGTAGAGGACCTAGAACAGATCCTTGTGGCACTCCATACTTCACTGGTGATAACTGAGATGACTCCCCATTTAAATAAACAAAGTGGTAGCGATCAGACAGGTAGGATCTAAACCATTTTAAAGCCTGCCCTTGGATACCTGCATAATTTTGTAGTCGATCTATTAGTATGTCATGATCTATAGTGTCAAACGCAGCACTAAGATCAAGTAAAACTAGCAGTGAGATGCAGCCTTGGTCTGACGCAAGAAGCAAGTCATTAGTGATTTTAACAAGTGCAGTTTCTGTGCTGTGATGGGGCCTGAAGCCTGACTGAAATTCTTCATAGATATCATTTTTTTGCAAGAATGAGCACAGTTGAGCACATATAACTTTCTCTAAAATTTTAGACATAAATGACATAAATAGACATAAATACTTGTCTTATTATTTTAGAATTTTATGGAATCATTTATCTTATTTTAATTTATTTTATTTTACTTTATTCAGCTTTATTACAACCACAAATTATTACTGACTCGATTGTTGCTAAACTTTTTTTTTTTTATTCTTTTTATATTTTTATTATTGTTTATTATTTTTATATATTTAACATGTATTTTTTTATATTTCTATTACTGTTTATTATTTTCATATTTTTATTATATTTATTTGTTTTTCTAATTTAATTTTATTTTTTTTTTACTTTATTTAACACACAAAGTAATTTCAGTACTGGCACAATTGTTTTTATATTTAAATGTAATTATTTAAATATTTGACTTTGTTTTATTATTTTATTTTCATTTATTTGACGTCATTTTGCTTTACTTTATTGCAAACACAAAGCATTCTCAGTACTGGCACAAGTGTTTTGTTTTTATTATTTGTTTTTATTGTTTATTTATTATTTATCTTCTTTTGTACAACACTTTGGTCTACACTGTGGTTTTGAAAGTACTTCAGAATTAAAGTTATTTAATTTAATTACATTTTTATTTATTTTCAGTAAAACAGTAAAAAAACAGTAAAGCAGTGGCATTCAGACATTTTTAAGTGTAACTAGAGTCTCCAGATACTCACTGTATGCGGAAATAAGTGAGCATTAATGTTCAAAATCATATTTGGATGTTGAAAATGCTGAAGGGCAGACACCTCGCCAGTTCTCCTTCAGGTACCTTGCTGAAAATGCAACAGGGCGATCTGGCTTTATCACAGCAGACTGCAAAGACTTTATGTATCAAAGCACTGCCAAGAAAGCCTGATCCCCGGGGCCACAGACTGACTGATCTGGCGTTTAAAACCGCTTTCGACCCGTTTAACCGCACCGGCGTCTGACGGCCATCGGAGTTGACGTGCATTAAACGTCGCCGTACAGATGCTGTGCAATGCGACCCGCTGCATTCGATTAAGCGCTCAGCTCATCTCCGCGGTGGACAGAGTCCATGCGGTCACACTCAGAGCTGGTGGGCTCAGACTTTCTTTTCCCAGCCTGCGAGACTTGCCGTCACACGTGGAATATGTAATGCTAGTAAGTGTTTATGCGTTGTGCATATTTGCATCATTATCCATCACTGGCCTGTCGCTTTTTCTATGCAAAGAATACACACGGACAAAGTACAAAATGCATTAAATCAGTATGCATGTGTGTATGCAAGTGTGTTTGTTCTATCTTTCTTTAAAAAAAAAAAAAAAAAAAAAAAAAAAAAAAATACTTGTTTGCTTTGATGTTTTTTTATGTATGACATCCATTACCAACTTTGACCCCCCATTATATTAGATCAGCAGTATAATTGTCAACCAAATTGGGTTTTTCAATAATGAATGCTGTTGTCAAGAAACAAGTCAAAGTCAAACAATCCATTTAAATTCAAAATATACTTAGTATTGGTGTTGCTAAAATAAAATAAATGATCGTATTATTTAAAAGTAATAAAATTCTTTTAATTACATGTTGTTGTTTTTTTATTTTATTATTTTATTTGACTTTGTTTTTTACAACCACACAACATTCTGTTACTGTTTTATTTTATTTTATTGCAAAAGCAAAACATTCTCAGTAAGTGTTGTAAAAATTGTATGTTTTATTTTATAAGTTATTTATTTATCTATTTTATTTATTTATTCATTTTACTATTTTATTCATTTTTCTTTGTTTTATTTTATAACAGGAAAAAAACAGTCTCAGTAATGGCACAATTGCTGTTATATTCAAATTATTTTTTATATTTTTTATACATTTTTATTATTTTATTTTTATTAATTTGAATTTGTTTTCCTTTATTTATATTATATGTTTTTTTTATTTTGGTACTTTATTATTTTATTTGTTTTTATTTGATTTTTACTTTATTTTGCTTTTTTGCAATCACAAATTATTACTGGCTCAAATGTTGCTAAAAATGTATTTTATTTTATTTTTTTAATTATTTTTTTATATAATTAACATTATATACATATTATATAAATTGTAAACATTATATGCATTATTTCATACATTACTTATTTATTTTATATTATTTTAAGATTGTACTTTATCGTTTCATTTTATTTTATTTTTATTTTATTTAGCTTTTTTTTTTTTTTACTACCACAAATTATTACTGCCTCAAATGTTGCTGGAAATGTATTTTATTTTATTTATTTTTTATTATTTTGTATAATGAACATTATATACGTATTATAAAAATTGTAAACATTATATTAATTATCTTATAAATTACTTATTTATTTTATATTATTTTATAATTGTACTTCATCATTTCATGTTATTTTATTTTTACTTTATTTTGCATTTTTTTTTTTTTTTTAAACAACCACAAATTATTACTGGCTCAAATGTTGCTGGAAATATATTTTATTTTATTTATTTTTATTTTTTATTATTTTATATAATGAACATTATATACATATTATATAAATTGTAAACATTATATAAATTATATTATAAATTACTTATTTATTTTATATTATTTTAAAATTGTACTTTATCATTTCATTTTATTTCATTTTTACTTTAATTAGCTTTTTTACAATCACAGATTATCACTGGCTCAAATGTTGCTAAAAATTATTTAATTTAATTTTTTTAATTAAATTTTTTATTTTATAATTACATTTATTAATTTACTTATTTATTTTTTTCGACCTTTTTTTCATATTTCTTTTTTTTTTTTTTTTATTTGACTTGATTTAGCTTTTTTTTATTTGACCTCATTTTGCTACAGACTGAATGATCTCCCATTTAAAACTGCTTTCGAGCCATTTAACCACACTGGTGGCTGACGGCCATCGGAGTTGACGTGCATTAAACGTTGCTGTGCGATGCGATCCGCTGCCTTCGATTAAGCACACAGCTCGTCTCCACGGTGGACAGAGTCCATGCGGTCACACTCAGAGCCGGTGGGCTCGGGCTTTCTCATCCCACCCCGTGAATTATACATCACAGAGCGCGTCAGCCGCCGTGCCCCCTTTGGCCTTCCGCTCGGTTTTTAAAGAGGGATAATTACTCTGATTTACATTCAGGTGAGCCAACCTCTGCACTCGTGGGGCCGCGAAAATTCGCCGCTCAACTTCTGATCTTTAAATACCATGTAGCCTGCAGAGCTTTGCTGTAATTTATATGTCAAATGCTTTTGCCCCACTGAAATCATGACATATCAAATGTGGAAATAGGTTTAATTTGGGGTCTGTCAGTCTTATGTGCTCTCAAAGGTGTTTTTGGATCTTCTCATATGGCGAAACCAAAGTCTTCCGATTACCGTCTAGCTGTTTACCTTCGATTTATAGTGCTTTGCAGTTGGATAATGTGAAAATGCACTACAAAATGCTTTTGAGTTCAAAACATAACAATAAAAAACAGCGTCAAGTTTTTTAAATCATACGCAGAGATTTCCTCCGGAATTTAAGGCCTGTCTGGTTAATAATTGACTCGTCCACCCGTGTTGAATTCGCACCGGCATGTATTTTTAAGCAGCATGTTTCTCCGGCTCGGTCCGGGTTCACCTCAGGAGTTTGTTTTGAGGGTCAGGATGGGTTACTCGCAGATAAATCATTCAGAAAACAAGGTTATCAGAGCAGATTTTCTCCTTGACAGCAGGTGTGATGGGTTCTGTTGTGAAGGTTTCTGAAGCAAAACATTTTCTAAAAAGAAATAATCAGAAACAGAATTGTGGTTATCAAATGCTCGTTAGATGCATTAAATATAAACTGGCTGGTTAAAGTTTAAATTAAATAAATATTGATCCTGTTTCCTTTCTTGAGTTTAGTGTGTAGACCAGTGTTATTTTCAGATTGGTGGTAAAAGTGATCAGCTGAATTGGGTTTTTACAGAAAAAACTAGTGCTGATATCAAGAAAGCAGAGTGACGACATATTAAGTGTATTTATTTATGTATGTATGTATGTATGTATGTATGTATGTATTTATTTATTTATGTATGTATGTGTTGTTTTATTTTATTACAGCCACAGAACATTCTCAGTACTGGCACAAGTGTTGCTAAAATTTGTAATTTATGTATTGTTTTTGTTTTACAGTATTTTACTTTTTTATGATTTTATTTTATTTTGCATTTTTACAGCCACAAATTCCCAGTACTGGTTGCTAACACAAGTGTTGCTGTTTTTTATTTATTTATGTATGTATGTAAGTAAGTATTTATTTATTTATTTATTTATTTGGCAGTTAAAATATTTTATTTTTATTTTGCTATATTTTATTGCAACCACAAATTTATTCTCAGTACTGGCAGAAGTGGTGATTTTATTTTATTTTATATTATTTTATTTTATTTTATTTTATTTTATTTTATTTTATGTGCTTTTGTAATTTGTAAATTCATTTTTCATCTACTTTTCATTTTATTTTCTATTTATTTCCAATTAGTAATTTTAATATTTTTTCTTCTCTCTTTTCGTTTAGTTAACTTTTTTCATTTTATTATTTTTATTATTCTTTTTTTTTCTTTTCTTTTTTTTCTTTATTTTGCGAAAATGCATTTGATAGTTTTAGTTTAGGTTAACCAAAATAACTCTGGTAGCGACAACAAGAACATTTGCAACAAGTGTTTTAATGAGTGTTATTTTATTTTAGTTTAGTTTAGTTTAGTCTATTTTATTTTATGCGCTTCAGTCAATTGTAAATTAATTTTTCATGTACTTTTCATTTTATTTTCTATTTATTTCCAATTAGTAATTTTTTGCTCCAAGGCAACATCTCTCTTTTCATTTAGTTTTAGTTTTTTTTAGTTTTTTTTAATTTATTTTACAAAAAATGTATTTAATAGTATTAGTTTAGGTTAACCAAAAATAACTCTGGTAGACACAAGTGTTTCAATATTTAATTTTATTTAATTTTATTTTATTTTATTTTATTTTATTATTTTATTTTATTTTATTTTATTTTATTTTATTTTATGTGCTTGTCATTTGTAAATTAATTATTCATTTACTTTTTGTTTTATTTTCTATTTATTTTCAATTAGTAATTTTTTGCTCCAAGGCAACATCTTTCTTTTCATTTAGTTTACCTTTTTCATCTAATTTCTTGTTTCATTTTTATTTATTTTACAAAAACGTATTTAATAGCATTAGTTTGGATTAACCAAAATAACTCTGGTAGACATGAGTGTTTCAACATTTTATTTTATTTTGAACAAGAATGTGTTTTAAGTTACCAATAATAACTGTGACAGAGAGACAACAGAAGCTTTTGCAGAGATTCCGGTGAATAAAATCAACCTTTTCTCTCATTAAATAACATATTTCACTCAGAAATGTTGATATATGTGATAAAACAAGCTACGAATGACCAATTTCACATTAACACATCTTTCCAGCCAAGTTCTGCGGTGACCCCGGCCTACCTCCGCGCGTCAGACGAGAGGGTCAGAGCTTCATCTTCAAAGCCGAGGTCACGTTCAGCTGCAGCGCCCCCTACGTGCTGGTTGGCTCCTTGACACGCACCTGTCAAGCGGACGGCACGTGGAGCGGCACGCAGCCGCGCTGCATAGGTACACCGTCCTCTCCTTTCAAAATAATATTTCACCCTCATAATGACCATAATATCCACTCCAGCTTTGATCTAGGGTGAAAATGTGAACATTATGACCCGCCGCTACGGGTCACCGCCATTACATCAATGACTACATCTGCTTTTCCTAATCCAATTATGAAGCTAACAATGGCGGAGCCGATAATGACCGTGTCATTCCGCTTTTACCGCAGAACCGACTCGGACGACGTGCGAAAATCCCGGCACCCCGGAGTACGGCTCTCTCAACAGCAGTCTGGGCTTTAAGGTAAGAAGGAGTTGAGCTGCGAGCGATGCTCTCGGACTATCCGGGACTCTCGTATCAAAGCCGTCATGATGAGAATAAGTTCAAAAGGGCCCATTTCTGTCAGTTGTAGGCCGCTTTTATCTTCAAGTACGAAAACGGCCTTTTCAAATGACACAATGTGACTTTTGATGCGCTTATTAAGAATTGAAAATCATATTTTCCATCATTGCTGAGACAAAAGGAGATTCGCTCGGCCGGTGACAGCCTGATCCGAAAGGCGTTAATGCCACATCAGAGAGACGTTTCAGAGAGACCCTTCATTTGAGTACGTGTCAGCGCGGGTCTCTGGCGAGGTATTGCCGTCTTTTCCGGACTGCACTGTCTTTATAAGCGCAATTGATTTATTGTCAAGTTGATTCAGTCAAATGCTGTTTGAAGCGCCCGTGGCAGTTTCAGGAAGTGTGAGTGTCTCCCGCCATCACCTCTTACTGTCTGGGGAGAGTTTACTCTTCAAACACTCACTATATCTGCCCGAACGCCTCTGTCGGCGCTTTAATGGCTCTTTCTTACTCAGAGGGGCAAGAGCAATGAAAAATGAATTGGGCACTTCAGTATAACATCTATTTCTAACTTTGCCCGCCATAATCTCAGAACGGCGGTAAAAGTGGTCAACCGAATTGGGTTTTTCAATAACCGAAGCGGATATCAAGACAGCAGAGTGACCCACATGCGTGATACGGTCAGTTTAAGTCTGAAACATACTTTGTGTTGACACAAAAGTTAATTTTTATTTTATTTTATTACAACTACAAAACATTCTCAGCACAAATGTTGCAAAAATGTTATTTTATTTTATTTTATTACAACCACAAAACATACTCGTTTCAACGTTCTCAGCACAAGTGTTGCAAAATGTTTTTTTTTTTTTTTTTTAATCACAACCACAAAACATTCTCAGTGTTGACAAGTGCTACTAAAAATTGTATTATATTTTATTTTATTTTATTTTATTTTATTTTATTGCAACCACAAAACATACTCGTTTCAACGTTCTCAGCACAAGTGTTGCAAAATGTTTTTATTTTATTTTATTTTGTTTTAATCGCAACAACAAAAATTTCTCAGTATTTTATTTTATTTTATTAAAACTACAAAACATTCTTGGCACAAATGTTGCAAAAATGTTATTTAATTTAATTTTATATTATTACAACCACAAAACATTCTCATTGCAACAAATTTGGCAAACAGTGTTGCAAAAATGTTATTTTATTTTATTACAACCACAAATGTTGCAATTTTTTTTTTTTTTTTTTACAACCACAAAATATTCGTGTTACAACATTCTTGGCACAAATGATGCAATATTTTTTATTTTTTTTTTTTTTTATTACAACCACAAAACACTCGTGGCACTAGTGTTGCAAAAAATATATATATTTTTTTTTATTACAAAATATATTTTATTTTTATTTTTTTAATTACAACCACAAAACATTCCATTCTTGTTACAACATTCTTAGCACTAGTGTTGCAAAAAAATGTATTTTATTTTATTTTATTTTATTTAAATTTAATTTATTTTATTACATTTTCAGTACAACTTTCTCAGGTGTTGCAAAACATTTTTAGTTTAGTTTAGTTTAGTTTAGTTTAGTTTAGTTTAGTTTAGTTTAGTTTATTACAACCACACAACATTCTTATTTGAACATTCTTGGAACTTGTGTTGCAAAAAATGTTTTATTTGATTTATTTTTTTATTTTATTACAACAACAAAACATTTTCGTTACAACATTCTAGGCACCAGTGTTGCAAAAAATGTATTTTATTTTATTTTATTTTATTTTATTTTATTTTATTTTATATAAATGTATTTTATTTTATTACATTTTCAGTATGGTATTCTTAGGTATTGCAAAACATTTTTATTTTATTTTGATTAATTTAATTTAATTTTATTTTTTTTTTATTTTATTTTATTTTATTACAACCACAAAACATTCTTATTTCAACATTCTTGGAACTTGTGTTTTATTTTATTTATTTATTTATTTATTTATTTACAACAACAAAACGTTCTCGTTGCAACATTCTTGGCACTAGTGTTGCAAAATTTTTCTTTTATATTTAATTTAATTTAATTTTATTTAATTTTATTACATTTTCAGTACATCATTCTCAGGTGTTGCAAAACATTTTTATTTTATTTTGTTTTATTTTATTTTATTACAACCACAAAACATTGTCATTTCAACATTCTTGGAACTAGTGTTGCAAAATTGTATTTTATTTTATTTTATTTTCACAACCACAAAACACTGGCAGCATTGGCACAAGTGCTCCTAGAATATTGTATTTTCTTTATTTTTACGTTTATTATTTTATTTTACTTTTTGGATTTTTATTTTGCTATATTTTATTGCAACCACAAAACATCTTCAATACTGACAGAAGTGTTGTGTTTTATTTATTTATTTTTTTTTTTATTACAACCTCAAAACATAATATTGGCTTAATTTCTTATAGCAATAATAATAATGTCAAGATAACAACAAACAACAACAATTATTATTAACTGGATGAAACACAATATTAATAGTAAGAAAAACAACAAATGAAAACAACAAATACACATCATGCATTGGCAAAACTATCAAAGAGATTTTGGAGGCGTCAGTCATGCACTGCCAATGACAATAATCCCAAAAAGGCAGCCGTTACCCCCCGCATCTGTGGTTGATGGGTCTAATATGAAAAGTGTTTGTCTGTTGAGTTTGGTTTGGATCACTCACGCCTTAAGGAATGAGCTCTTTGAAGGGCAAAATAAAAGCCGGTCCTCTCGGCTGGCTCTCTGTGAACACAGGGGCTCTCCGCGTCTTGTTTGTGTCAGTCGGGCTGGAGTTGTCACCGATTCCTTTAGAAGTGTGTGGTGTAATGAAATCTAATGTTCCAGTGTTGTGAGCCTTTCATCTCAGCAGGACTCACAGACTGCGTTTCCCCTCCTCAACATTTGCATGTTCTGCTATAATGCTGAGAATTATCTCTGCCGTTTATAAAGGGCTTCCTTCACATGAAGGCTGCTTTTCCTTACAACACATAAAATAAAAGAAATAAGTAAGACTAAAGGAAACACAGGTCCTCAGGTATAGTAAATGCGAGGAGAGTGTGCAGCACTCAGAACTGAAATGAGAGAATGCCTTTTGATTTGTTATTTAATTATTTAATCTGAATTGAGCTACTAAACAGAATGAAGAATGTGTTTGTTTTTTTTTGTTTTGTTTTGTTTTGTTTTTTTAATAACGCACTTAGTGAAATTAGTAGTGGTTGATTATTATATGCAGTGTTAGTAATTTATTTTAATTTTATTTTTATGTATTTCTTACTTTTAGTGCTCTGTTTATTTATTTATTTATTTGTTTGTGGGTTTGCTTTTCAACAAATATATTCAAGGCAAATATTATTATATATTATTTTATTATTTTATGTTATTAGTTTTATTATTCTGTATATTTTTTATTTTATTTTATCTTATCACAACCACAAAACATCCTCAGTGTTGACACAAGCGGTGCTAAAAATGTAAATTATTTTTACTTTATTTTGTTTTATTTTATTTTATTTTTTATTTTATTTTACTTTATTTTTATTTTGCTATATTTAATTGCATTTTTTTGCAAAACATTCTCAAAACTGGCAGAAGTGTTGTGTTTTTTTTTTTTTTTTTTTTAATTACAACCACAAAACATAATATTGCCCAAATGTATTTTGGCAATAAT
This sequence comes from Cirrhinus mrigala, assembly GCA_036247105.1. Classification (NCBI taxonomy): domain Eukaryota; kingdom Metazoa; phylum Chordata; class Actinopteri; order Cypriniformes; family Cyprinidae; genus Cirrhinus; species Cirrhinus mrigala. The sequence goes on from CM070022.1 coordinate 5,339,529, forward strand.
AATAATAATAATAATAATAATAATTTTATTTGTTTTTTTTTGTTTACTTTTGAACAAATATTCAAGGCAAATGTTATATTATTTTATATTATTTTATTTATTTTTTCACAACCACAAAACATTCTCAGTGTTGACACGAGTGCTGCTAAAAGTTGTATTTGAATTTACTTTGTTTTGTTTTTTTCTTATTTTACTTTATATATAATATAACGTACTTTATATAAAATATAAAATATTATGTTACGTTATATAAAATGCTATATTTTATTGCAATTTATTTCAAAACATTCTGAATACTGGCAGAATGTTGTGTTTTATTTTTATTTAAAAAATGTTATTATTACATTTTATTTATTTTTTATTTTTTAATTGCAACCACAAAAAATAATATTGCCAAAATTTCTTATGGCAATAATAATACTAATAATTTAGTTTGTTTTTGTCTGTTTACTTTTCAACAAATATATTCAAGGCAAATTATATTATATATTTTATATATAATATAAATTATATATTATAAATTAATTAAAATTGTATTCTATTATATTATATTAATTATATTATATTATATTATATTTCATACACTGTCGTTCAAAAGTGTTTGTTGTTGTTTTTTGTTTTTTTTTTATTATTTTAATCGGCAAGCATGCATTAAATTCATCAGTTTTCTATTTCAAATAAATTCATCAGGTTTTCTATTTCAAATAAATCCTGTTTTTATGAAATATCTATTTATTAGAGAATCCTGAAATAAAATGTATCATGATTTTAATAAATATATTATAATGATTTCTGAAGGATCATGTGACACTGAAAACTAAAGTAATGATGCTGTAAATTCAGCTTTGCATCACAGAAATAAATTAAATTTGAACCTATTTTTAAATTTTCACATTTTATTTTAAACTGTAATAATATTTCACAATTTTGCTATTTTTTTTTTTTTTGTTTGTTTTGTTTTGTTTTTTTTGACTGAATAAATGCAACCTTGTTGCGGATAAGAGTATTTTATAAATGAATGTATGAATGACTGAATGAAAATCTTACTGACCCCAAATTTTCAAATGCTGGTGACTTTTCAGCTGATTTTAATAAAACGTGACAGGTTATAGAACGGCATGAGGGTGAGTAATTAATGACAGAATTTTCATTTTTGGGTGAACTATCCCTTTAAATTCTAAATCTTGCACAGTTCTGATATCTCCTACATTTTCACCAGCAGTGTTTCTGAGTGTGTGAGGAGAGATTTAGAGAGTTAGGTGTGTGTGTGTGTGTGTGTGTGTGTGTGTGTGGGCGCTCTGACAGGCTTATCTCTGTGCCTCAGGTGGGCAACACAGTGAAGTTCCACTGTCAGACCGGCCACTTGTTACTGGGCTCCACCACACGGACATGCCAGCAAGATTTGACCTGGAGTGGCACTCAACCAGAATGCATTCGTGAGTCGCTCTCGCTTTCCTCCACAACAGACGCCTGCTTTACACAGTTGTTTTGTTGGATTTGTGTGAGTGTGTGCGCCATTGTACTTCATCTTTTCCATGTGTCTCTTATTTTGTTTTCTTGTTTTCTTGGCAAGTCATCCATTTTGCATGTCACGATATAACTTTGATTTCACCCTCCAGGAGTTTGGTTTTTTAAAGTTTCATGTCATTCCATGTAAAAAATGAAAAATACTGCTTTAGCAGACATGCAGTACATCATGTGAATGAACAAGAGCTCTGTTGCATTTACAATGAGCGGCTCTGGTTAGTGTGTTACTGGGTGAATCTCTCAAAACTTGTCTGTAATATTTTTCCCAAAATCAAAAGAAATTTTAGAAATAAGAAATGTTTATTCACTTAATGAATTTTAAGCCTGGTTTTAGGACACTTTTGCATTTGCATGTGCGTTTCATATTTCACAAATTTCTATTTAAAATGTATTTTATTTAAAAAAAACTTTTCCCAAAAATTCTCATCTGATTATATTATATTATATTATATTATATTATAGTACATTATATTATATTATATTATGATCACAATACTTTTTTTTTTACAGTAAATTCTAAAGAATAATAAAAAAATAAATAATTTATATGTATAGTAATTGGGTTGTAATGATCCAGTAAATTAAAACTTCTTACTGTAAATCATCATCTAATTTTCCCCAGAACTCTCATTAGCGTAAAAATATTTATATATTTATTTTAAAAAAAATTCAATTATTGTAACCCATTTATTATATTATATTATATTATATTATATTATACATATCTTCATTGTTTATAATATATATATTGTATTTTTAAAATTTTACATTTTGTAAATTGTATCTATACATCATGGTAGTATGTTAAGATGCCTTTAATTTGTGCAAATTTAAATAAAAATATTACTTTAGTGTAAATCCGCATTAGTATAATGTGAAAACATTCTAATTATTTTATTTTAATCATTGTAATGCTTATTATATTACTTTATATTATGTAGAATAATAGATTTAATTTTAGTACATTTAAATAAAAATGTTCATTTTAATTATTATAAATGCATATTATATTACATTATAATTGTGTAATAATAGATTTAATAATAATACATTTAAATATTTTTATTTAAAATATTTATTAAAATTCACATTAGTGTATTGTGAAAACATTGTAATTATTATAATTATTTTATTTTAACTACTGTGCATATAATATATTGTGTATAATAATATATTTAATAATAATATATTTAAATAAAGTTTTAAAATATTTTAAATATTTTTTCAAATTCACATTAGTGTAGTGTAAAAACATTGTAATTACTGTAAGTATTTTCATTTTAATTATTGTAATGCATATTATATCATATTGTGTATAATAACAGACTTAATAATAATACATTTAAAGAGTGTAATGTGAAAACATTCTATTTTCCTATTTTCCATTTTTGACATTATTTTCATTTAAATTATTGTAATGCATATTATATTATATTATATTATATTATATTATATTATATTAAATTTGTTAAATTATTTAAAATATTATATATAATATATATAATTCTGACACCAGATATAATTTGTTATATTTTTTTTACTAGTGGGTGGAGGACACTGAAGTTCATTTATGTAGTTGGGGATAGTAAAATAAAGTAAACTGTGACCCAAAAATTCTTTGACCTGACCAAAGTGTTTTTTCTTTAATTGCTAATATGACCTTTTTACGCTACAGACTGAACAAAATTAAGCATTGCTTGGTAACTGGTCAACAAAGTATTGATAGTTGTGTAAATATCGTCATACTAACAGTTTTTGGTTGATTATAATCCATTACATACCTTTCTATCAAAGTTATCTGACATTATCAAGTTGAATTCGTTCTGACACAGTTTAACTCTGAGTTCTTGTCATATGTGACCCTGGACCACAAAACCAGTCATAAGGGTCAATTTTTTGAAACTGAGCTTTATACATTGTCTGAAAGCCTGAATAAATAAGCTTTCCATTGATGTATGGTTTGTTAGGATAGGACAATATTTGGCCAAGATACAACTATTTGAATATGTGGAATCTGAGGGTGCAAAAAAATCAAAATATTGAGTAAATTACCTATAAAGTTGTCCAAATTAAGTTCTTAATAATGCATATTACTAATCAAATTACTAATCGAATTTTACAAAATATCTTCATGAATCATTTTTTGGCTATTGCTACAAATATACCCCAGTGACTTAAGACTGGTTTTGTGGTCCAGGGGCACATATTTTATTACCATTTTTGAACCTATAGCAAATAAACTGTAATAATGTGAGAAATGTTGAAAGTGTCTGAATAAATTGTGGTTTGACTGTATATTTATATACGGTACTTACAGTATTTTATTGCTTTCCTTTTGGGATGAAAAATGAAATGGATGTTTTGTTATGAGATTTCCTCATCCATCAGAGCATTAGAGCTTACTGGTTGACATATCTCCTAATGCAGCCCACTCCTGTAAGCAACCAAAGACCCCTCCGCATGCCAACGTGCTGGGCATGGACCTGCCCTCCTTTGGCTACACACTGCTCTACTCCTGCCAGCCTGGTTTCATACTCACCGGGGGCTCGGAGCACCGCGCGTGCCGACCGGATGGATCCTGGACCGGGAAAGTGCCCGTTTGTAGAGGTAAGCAGTCCAGCGCCCCATCAATACATTCAGCTGTGTGTTTCCCACCTGAACTTTGTGGCCTGCAACTTTTCTTTTGTCTTGTCGAGGCTGAAAGCGGCTGATGGCGTTTCCTTTGCTTGATGTGGGAAGTCATGTGTGAAATGCATTTTCTTAAACCCATTTCAAATGCAGTGACTCGTTGTTGCAGTGATCTGCATTTTTCTTTCAGCTGGCTCCAAAACAACCGAAAAAGTCATAACGCCTGTTCAAGGAACATTGAGTCCCAAAATCAACGGTGAGTCTCACAGTGCTGTGCAAAATATTGCATGTTTGATGTAAAACAAACAGTAATCACTGATGGCACATTATTTCCATTATTCTGTTTAAAGGTGCGTCTTAAAGGGATAGTTCACTCATTTCAACCATCACATAAATTGGTTGTTTTAAACCTGTATGAGTTTCTTTCAGTTGTTGAACACAAAATAACAAAAATTTGAAGAATGCTGTTAACCAAACAGTTGATTTTTTTTCCTATCGTATGGAAAAAAAAAATACTATGGAACTCAGTGGCTACTGTCAGCTCTGTGGTTACTGGTATTTCAAAATATATTCTTTTATGCAGTTTTAGAACAGATTGTGAGTAAATGATGACAAAATTGTAATTTCTGGGTGAACTATCCTTTTTGGGGGGGAACAACGTGTATACAGTTATCTTTGTGATTACTGACATTAGTCTGACTGAGAAAGTTGGTATTTGGCAAAAGCACAGAAAAACAAAATAAAAAATAAAATACATTTTTATCAGATCACAGTTTGATTGATTTTTTTAACATAATAAAGATATCACAATAGTTATTTTTACGGAAATTTAAACAAAAAAAAAAATTTATATATGTTTAATAACTGGGTGGCATGCTCATAAATAAATAAATAAATGCAAATATATATGATCACATTATGAGTGGTTGTATATCATGGTAAATTTTGTAAAAAAAAAAAAAAGGTTATTTTTATGTAAATTCAAACAAAAGTTTACATTTAAGAACTGGGTGGTATGCTCATAAATGAATAAATAAATATGTGCATAAATAAAAACAAATATTTAACATATCACAGTATGAGTGATTTTGTATCATGGTAAAGCTTTCACAGTAGTTATTTATACAGAAATTTCAACAAAAATAATTTATATTTTGAATAACTGGGTGATGTGTTCATAAATAAATAAATATATACATAAAAGTAAAGGTGTCACAGTAGTTATTTTTACTGGAAATTCAGCAAAAAATAATTTATAAATGTAATAATTGGGTGGTATGATAATAAATATATACATAAATACAGATATTTATCAGATCACAGTATGAGTGATTTTATGTCATGGTAAAGAAATCACAATAGTTATTTTTATGGAAATTTCAACAAAAATAATTTAGATATTTAATAACTCTGTGGTATGATAATAAATAAATAATAAATATATGAATAAATACAAATATTTATCAAATCACATTATGGGTGATTTTATGTCATGGTAAAGGTGTCACAATAGTTATTTTTACTGGAAATTCAGCAAAAATAATTAATATATTTAATAACTGAGTGGTATGATCATAAATAAATGAATGAATACATATATAAATAAATATATACTGATATTTATCAGATCACAGTATGTTTATTATATATAAATATATTAATATTATAATAAATAAATAAATAAATATTTATCAGATCACAGTATGAGTGATTTTATGTCACGGTAAAGGTATCACAATCACAGTAATTTTTACTGGAAATTCATCAAAAATAATTTAAATATTTAATAACTGAGTGGTATGATCATAAATAAACAAATAAAAATATTAATCAGATCCAAGTATGAGTGATTTTATATCATGGTAAAGGTATCACAATAGTTATTTTTATTGGAAATTCATCAAAAATAATTAATATATTTAATAACTGAGTGGTATCATAAATAAATGAATGAATAAATATATAAATAAATATATACAGATATTTATCAGATCACAGTGTGGGTGATTTTATATCATGGTAACTCTATATTATTTAACTAAAAATGCTTCTGATTGGCTATATATATATATATATATATATATATATATATATATATATATATATATATACATACAGTGCCCTCCACTAATATTGGCACCCTTGGTAAATATGAGCAAAGGTGGCTGTGAAAATAAATCTGCATTGTTTATCCTTTTAATCTTTCATTCAAAAAATTCACAAAATTCTAACCTATGATTGAAGTAAAACAATGGAAAGCAGGGGGAAAATCTCATTATGAAATAAATGTTTTTCTCTACTTCATGTTGACCACAATTATTGGCACCCAATTATTGCAACGTCCTTTATTCAAGATAACAGCTCTGAGTTTTCTCCTTTAATGCCTGAAGAGTTTGGAGAACACCTGACAAGAGATCAGAGACCATTCCTTCATACAGAATCTCTCCAGATCCTTCAGTTTACCAGCTCCATGCTGGTGCTTCTTCTCTTCAGTTCACCTCACACATTTTCTATAGGGTTCAGGTCAGGCAACTGGGACAGCCATGGCAGAAGCTTCATTTTATGCTCAGTGACACATTTTTGTGTTGATTTTGATGTTTGATTTGGATTATTGTCCTGATGGAAGATCCAACCACCGCTCATTATAGAACTTCTAACAGATGCAGTCAGATTTAGATATTTTATCTGTTGGTATTTGCTAGAATCCATGACGCCATGTATCTGAACAAGACGTCCAGGACCCCTGACAGGAAAATAAGCCCACAACATGAGAGATCCAGCAGTATATTTAACCGTGGACATGGGGTACTTTTTGTACCAAACCCATCTGGTGGGTTTGCTGCCAGAAAACCTTTTTTTTAGTTTCATCTGACCACAGAAGCCAGTCCCATTTGAAATTCAAGTCGTGTCTGACAACTGAATATGCTGGAGTTTGTTTTTGGATGAGCAAGGAGGATTTTTCTTAAAACCCTCCTGAACAACATGTGGTGATGTTGGGGCTGTTTGAATTTTTATTTTTATTTTTTTTTTTTTTTTGTCTTTTGACCCCAAGACTCAACTAATCTCTGCAATTCTCCTGCTGTGATACTTGGAGAGTCTTTGGACACTTAAACTCTCCTCCTCACCATCCATCAGGACGATATAGGCACACATCCTTTTCCAGGCAGATTTGTAACATCTTTAGTTGATTGGAATTCTTAATTATTGTCCTAATGATGAAAATTGGGATTTTCAATGCTTTAGCTCTTTTCTTACAGCCACTTTCTATGGTGTGAAGCTCAACAATCTCGTTCTGCACATCAGAACTATATTATTTGGTTTTATTCCTTGTGATGGATGATTAAGGGAATTTGGCCTTTGTGCTCCTCATATTTATAATCCTGTGAAACAGGAAGTTATGGCTGGACAATACCATATTCCTAGTGATTCTAGTGTGCTAAATAAATGCAAATATGAATGGGAATATACTTCAGAGATATTTTACTCATTATAATTTCTCAGGGTGTCAATAATTGTGCCCACCATGCATTGGAGAAAAACATTTATTTCATAAGGTAAGTTTCCCCCCACTTTTCATTGTTTTACTTCAATGAAAGGTTAGCATTTTGTGAATTTTTTGAATGTAAGATCGAAAAGATAAACAAAGCAGATTTATTTTCATAGCCGTCTTTGCTCATATTTACCAAGGGTGCCAATATTAGTGGAGGGCACTGTATGTATATATATATATATATATATATATATATATTCAAATTATATTCAAATTTTAATTTTAAACCAAACTGAATTTAAAATTAAACCTAATTTCATACCAAAATTGCCATTTGCACTACAGAGACAAGGTATACTACATTAATGTCAAAATTATATTTATTATGCTAATCCAGAAATAATAAATAAACAGTTGTTGTTATTTTCAGATGAATAATCTAAATAATTCTGATATAAGTTCATTATTTCATTCTGGGCTGCATAGTTATCAAGAAATATAGCAACTTAAACAATATAAAAGGCATTTTATTGGCTTTTTTACAACTTGGATTGCAGAGTCTGTAGTACAGAATATAGCTTTATTAACATTGTTGATGTCAATGTTAAAGTAGAGAATGAGCTCGCTATCGTTTCTGGTGCAAGGTCATTCACAGTGCGATCCTCGGAAAAGAGTTAGAGGTGTTAATTGCACCGAACGCACAGTGTAAATGGCTTCATAACCTCTTCTGACACATTAAGTCTTCTCATTGCAGTTCCCGACGACGTGTTCGCGCCCACTTACGTGTGGAAAGGTTCATTTGAGTATAAAGGAGTGAAGCAGCCGATGACTTTGACAATCACTAGCTTTAACGCGACCACGGGGAAAGTCAATGTGACTTTAACTAACAGGCACTCAGAACTGCTGTTGTCAGGTAAGAAGCCATAATGGCAGCGCCGCACAGTACAGCTCATGTCATAAACACTTCTATCAGCGCATAAACCTGCTGTAAGCAAACCTGCTCTGTGTAATATCACCTGTTAGACAGAACAGCTCGTGTCAGGAGTTGTGAGAAAAATGTCACTTACTGTGTGAACAAGATGTGCTTTTAGTGCTCGGGTTTTCTTAAGGACTGCAAGAGCCACTATGTTTACAAGTATGGAAGAGTAAGTATGCATTAACAAAAAAAAAAAAAGAGTAGTATGACCACCATCATTATGCTGACAACTCTTTTAGACTTTATAATGTTTTTGAAACTCTTTTGCTCACCAAGGCTGCATTTATCTGATCAAAAATACAATTCTGAAATATTTGTACAATTTATAATAGCTGTGCTGTATTTGAATATATATTAAAATGTCATTTATTCTTGTGATGCAAAGCTGAATTTTCAGCATCATTATTCCTGTCTTCAGTGTCACATAATGCTTCAGAATTCATTCTGATATGATGATTTGCAAATCAAGGAATATTTAATATTATTTTCAGTGTGGAAAAAAAAATGTTTTTTGGAAACTGAGATACTTTTTTTGATGAATATTTGATAAATAGAAAGTTTGAAATAGAAATCTTTTGTGACATTATAAATATCTTAACTGTCACTTCAGTTTTATCAATTTTATGCATCCTTGCTGAATAAAAGTAGTGATTTCTTTAAAAAACAAAAATGTTACTTACACAAACATTGCACATTTTTTGTATATTAAAAATGGTTTATGTATATTTAACAACTGTGTGCTAATGCCTGTTTTGGATGATTCAGTGAATTATATATATATATATATATAATACAATTATTATAAATTCATATTTGTGTATATACACACACACAAAGCAAATTATGACAAAAACTTCTAAAACAGACAACTTTATGTAACAGACAAATATTGCATTTATAAATCTAAAAATATAAACCGTAATTATACAAAAATATATTTCTTTATAAATATGAATATACAGTTCTACATTTCATTATTATATGTATAATAAAAAAGGTAATTATTATATTATATTATATTATATTATATTATTTCCTCTTTGGTCCCATATAATATAATATAATTTCCTCTTTTTTCCCAGATATAATGTAATGTAATATACTATAATATAATATAATATAATAGAACATAATATAATATGATATAATATAATATAATGTATATTATATAATTTTCTGTTTGTTTCCAGATAATACAATATAATAAAATATAATATAATATATTTAAAAAATGTAAAAATATGTATAAAAAATTATTTATATAAATATTCGTAATATATATAAAATATGTATAAAATAATTATACATTTATATAAGTATATAGACAATTCATATATATATATATATATATATTAATTAGTGCTGTCAAACAATTAATTGCATCCAAAATAAAAGTTTTTGTTTACATAATATATGTGTATACTGTGTATATTTATGATGTATATATAAATATACACACATGCATTTATATATTTAAGAAAAATGTTATGTTTATATATTAAAATTATTAATATATAATATCATTTATAGAAATATAAATATATACAGAGAAATACATTTTATTACTTTTATTTTGAATGTAATTATTTGTGATGACATGAGTGCAAAAACAGCTTCAACACTTGAGCTGAAAGCAAAAGACAAAACTGTGAAACTAATATTATAAAGCAAATACTTCAGACTTTTAATTGGATGAGCTGCATTCAAAGCTGTTTTAAAGTAGCCAATGTTGACACACCTGTGACCATGTGTCAGTTAAATTTTATATTATTGTAAATATTAATCCCGGTGCATTTGCATTAATGAGCAGGTGCACTCAATGAAGTGGCCACTGCATGCATGTAAATGCAACTCAAGATATCTTTAATGTTTTGTGGTCTGAACGCAGGTGTTTACAAGAGTCGAGACGCTCGTCTGACGCTGCGGCTGTATCACAGGAGAGCTCTGGTGAAGAGCACCTACAGCAAGATCACTGAGGAGACCTTGATCATGGATGGCTTTGTAAGTGGGCTACAATGGGATTTAGAGTTTATAACTTGCACAAGCTGCATGTTTGTTCAAATACTGCAAATTAAGGGGGCCTGGGTCCAATTTCGTTCTTATTATTAAAGAAAAGTAAAGTAGTAAAAGAACACTGATTTGTTCTCAGGTGCAGTAAGTGCCCTGCTCTACATCTCTGGCTATTTTTAAGCTTTGCAGTAGAAGAAAACATGTATTCAGAGAGCAATAGAGAGCAATAGCCTGTAATATTGGACAGAACATCTGCTCTGTTCAGACTTGGAGAGAACATGATGTTCATCTGCGTGTTGTTGTTCTCCTTGAGGTCTCTGCTGACCATGAAGGAAACACGTACTTGTTTCAAGGCTTTATACAAGGTAGAGACTACGGCCCGTTTGGACTACAGAGACAAGGTATGCTTCATTTAAGTGATGTCATAAATTGTGTTTTTATGTTCAGCCAAAGCTATAATCTTAAGAATCAGAATCTATCTATCTATAAAAAAAAATGTATTTATATAAATATTTTTAATATATATAAATTATAAAAAAAAACTAACTGTGTGTGTGTGTCATTATTATACGTTTAATAAATAAAGATATAAAAAAGATATAATATAAAAATAATATAATATAATAATATAATATTTTATAATATAATATAATTTCCTGTTTGTATGTGTGTGCAAATTATATTATCTTCTAAACAGACAAAACTTTAACAGACAAAAATTGCATTTATAATTCTAAAAATACAAACCTTAATTATATCAAATATATATTTTATTATAAATATGAGTATACGGTTCTATATTTCGTTATTATATGTATAATAAAAAAATATATATAATAAATAAAAATATATAATATAATGTAATATAATGTCATATAATATAATATAATATTTTATAATATAATAAAATATACATTTATTTAAAAAAATGTATTTATATAAATATTTGTAATATATATAAAACATATCAAATTATTATAAATTTATATAAATATATAGACAATTTTTATACATTTTAAAATACACAATTTAATATAAAATTATAATATAAAAAGTATTATATTGTGTGTGTGCGTGATTTAAATCAAATTATATATTATCTTCTACACAGACAAAATGTGCATTCATAATCTAAAAATTTAAACCTTAATTATATAAAAAAAAATTATAATATAGATAATATAATATAATATAATATATAACTATTATAAATGTATATAAATATATAGACAATTTTTATACATTTTAAGATGTACAATTTAATATAATAAAGTATTATATTTTTACAATACAAAATCTGTGTGTGTGTGTGATTATATATTAAATCAAATTATATACAGACAAGATTGCATTCATAATCTAAAAATATAAAATATATTTCATTATAAATATAAATATACAGTTCTATTTTTCATTATTATATGTATAATAAATAAAGATATAAAAAAATAAAAAAGACATAATATAATATATTATAATATAATTTTCTGTTTGGCCCCAGATATAATACAATATAATGTAATATAATATAATATAATATAACATAATATAATATGCAGTGTATGGCACCATCATGGCACCACATTATATAATGTTTGAAATAAGTAAAAAATTGCATAATCTTATTATAGACACCTAGCAACAGTTACCATTCACTCATAATCACAATATCTTTTAATTATAGTAAGGGCAGATCTTTCATATCTCTTTTGTAATATATTGCATAACTCATTTATGAAGTAACAAATTAATCACACTTCCATGTATCTTTTGATTAATCAGAATTTTTTGTACGCAAGTTATTTGAATAATTATGCTACTTTGACACTTGACATGAGCTGTTTTTTTTCCAGTCGTGTTGCCTAGATTGATGTAGCTCTGTTACCATCATGCGCCATTTCAGGTCTGAACATAATAGAGCCCACCAGGAGCCCCGAGGTTCCACCCAGAACCAACAGCAGCTCTGTGGCCGTTGCGATTCTTGTGCCTTTCTTCGCCCTGATTTTTGCAGGCTTTGGGTTTTATCTCTATAAACAGAGGTGGGTGGGATCTCATCAGTGAAATTACTGATGGAAAAGATTAGAAGATCTGACTTCTCCTTCTCATTTGATCGCAGGAAGTCTGATAAAGCGGAGTACAGCGGCTGCTCCGTGCATGAAAACAACAACGGTCAGGCTACATTCGAGAATCCCATGTACAACACCAGTTCCAAATCCATCGAGGGAAAGGTCGTCCGCTTCGATCCCAATCTCAATACGGTTTGCACAATGGTTTGAGGGTTTGATGCTGTCAGAACTGTCACTTTTGTGTTGGTATATTACTTGTTTAAGTCTCTTCGAAGCAACTTTCAAGCACAGTTTGGGGTGCGGTTACTCACACGGCAGCTCAAAGCTGTGCGCGGATTTGCAGGAAAACGTCACGTTCTTCACCGCTCGAGTGGAGAATTATATACTATCTACATCTCACTCTGAGAGTGTCGATTTTGTATTTAAAAGAAAACAACAAAAACTTATATGTGTCCTTTTTCGATGTGAGATTCATACGGAGCAAATTCTTTTAAGCCATTCCAAGGGCGTTCACACATACAGCCATTTGAGAAGTTCAGAAACATTTAACTTTATGCAAGTCAACATGATACTGTGACTACCGCTAGGAGTGAAGACATTTGATGCGACAACGTGATCCGTCTCTTGTCAGGTACTGTAGACAAAATGGTGAAGTTAATGTTCTGTATGATTTCTCTGCTTGAAAAAAAAAAAAAAAAACATGATGCATGGAGAACCTTGTCAGAAATCATGAGCGTTTAAAGCCCATTCATGCATCGGTAATTGTTCATTTACTTCATGATATGATGCTTAAGTGCTGCTGTGATTTATATTCAGACTCTTTCCTCTGCAGAATGCTCATTTGTACCGGCAAGAAAACTGATTCTTTGTCAAACAGGCTTATTTTTACTGACAGCGTGTGATGAACAGGCTGTATGTGTGAACGGCCCTTCAAACTGTGCACATCGTCTCGTCATCGCAGTGCGCTTAAACCTACTAACCTCCTACAGATCCGAGTCGCTTTGGGAACATGAGCGTTCCTGTTGGATGATGCTCACCATTCAAGCGTAACCTTGTTTTTTTTTGAATGAGGAATCATTGCTATTACAAATTGTTTTCACTGTTGGCTGTTTTAAAGAATTGGTTCACCTGAAAATGAAAATTTGCTGAAAATGTACTTACTCTCTGACCGTCCCAGATGTAAATACGTTTGTTTCTTTTAATAGATTTGGAGAAATGTAGCATTGTATCACTTGTTCACCAATGGATGTGAATGGGTGTCGTCAGAATGAGAGTCCAAACAGCTGATAAAAACTAAACAATAATCCACAAGTAATCCACACCACTCTAGTCAATGAAAGCCTTTGTAAGTGTTTGTAAGAAACCAATCCATCAGGATATTTTTTTAGGGGGTCAAGCGTGTAGTGCTGAAACCCTATTTTAATTGTTAGAATGGTCATGGATCAGCGATTCCCACATAAAACTGATAGTGCAGACCAAACCGTAATGTGACCCAGGCTCGGCCCAGTCGGCCTGACGAGGGTGCTACAGCAATCAAAAGTACAAAATCGTGCCAAAACATTTTTTGGGTGTTTTGAATTTTTAGAAAAACCTACATTTGCAAACTAGTCCTAGGTTTTTCGCCCGATCAGAACCAAAGCAGTGCTAAAAGATTCTCTGGAGAGTGAAAATTAATAATTATCAAAAAAAAAAAAAATTGACTTTCGACTCACCATCGCAAAGGGGCGTCAAAATGTTTGAAAGGGGCGGGGCCACTTTTAATAAAATGCCTATAACTCCTGAATGGAATGAGATATCTCTGCCAAACTCTGAACACTTATGTTAGAGCTCAATCTGAGGTCACAGTGAAATAGGAGAGAAATTTGAAAGAAATCGGCTACTGGGGGGGCGGGGGCAATATTGCATTTTTCAAGGGCGTAAACATTTTTCGCACATACACACAGTATTCGTATTGTGTGATAAACTCCTCATTCCTGACAACTTTGCCTCTAGAACCACTGCTGTCAATCAAATCATTTGTTGAATGATTGAGAAGATGTTAAAAACCTACTTTTGCAAACTATTTCTAGGTTTTTTACTGGAAAAACACTGGACTTTTTGCTGGACTTTCTAGGCCAGTAATTATTACAATAATTATAAAAAAAAAAATAAAATTTAACTTTTGACTCACCATTGCAAAGGGACTCCAGAACGTTCGTAAGTGACGGGGCCACTTTTAGTAAAATGCCTATAACTTTTGAACGGAATGAGATATATCTGCCAAATTCAGAACACTTATGTATAAGCCCAATCTGAGGTCACAGTGAAAAGAAAAATGCAGCGCTTGGCCACTTGGTGGCGCTATAAGAAAAACACAAAAATGGCTATAACTGCACAACCATTTGCCATATCAACATGGAAATCGCTGTGCACGGTCTTGGTCCAAAATGCCACAAGTGTCTACAAGGACATTTGCGTGCCTCAAAAAACATGGCCGCCATTGGCCGACGAATTTTGAGCACCTGTTAGACAAGGTTAACAGGGGCCGATCGGAATGAAACTTGGTGGGCCTGTTCAACTCGCAGCCCCAAAGGTCTGAGAGAAATTTGAAAGAAATCAGCCCCTGGATGGGGCGATAACACATTTTTTAAGGGCATAAACAATTGTACATCATGCCTTTTTTTCCCCGCACATGGACACGATATTCATATCATATGTTAGAACTCTTAATTCTGGACAACTCTGCCTCTAGAAGCACTGCTGTCAATTAAATCGTTTGTTAAATGATCGAGAAGATATTAAAAACGTACTTTTGCAAACTAGTCCTAGGTTTTTCGCCCATTGAAAACAAACCAGTGCAGAAAGATTCTCTGGAGAGTGAATATCAATAATTATCAAAAAAAGTTTAATTTTCGACTCACCATCTCAAAGGGGTGCCAAAACATTCGAAAGGGGTGGGACCACTTTTAGTAAAGTGCCCGTAACTCTTGAAGGAATGAGATATCTCTGCCAAACTCAGAACACTTATGTAAGAGCTCAATCTGAGGTCACAGTGAAAAGCAAAACGCAGAGCTTTGCCACTTGGTGGCGCTATAAGAAGGAAAAACACAAAAATGGCTATAGTTGCACAACCATTTGTCATATCAACATAAAAATCGCTGTGCACAGTTTTGGTCCGAAGTGCCACTAGTGTCTACAAGGATATTTGCGTATCTCAAAAAACATGGCGGGCGAATTTTGAGCACCTGTTAGACAAGGTTAACAGGGGCCGATCGGAATGAAACTTGGTGGACTTGTTCGACTCGTGGCCCCAAAGGTCTGAGAGAAATTTGAAAATAATCAGCCACTGGGGGGGGTGCTATGTACGTCCTGCGGTTTTACACACGCACAATATTCGTATCATATGATAGAATTCCTCAGTCCGGACAGCTTTGCCTCTTGAATCGTTTATTAAATGATTGAGAACATGTTAAAAAACGACTTTTGCGAACTAGTCCTAGTTTTTTCGCTCAATCTGTAACAAAAAACTGCAGTACAATTTTCTTCAAAGGGTAAATTTCAAAAGATTGAAATTTACCCTTTGGGAAGCTATAACGAGGTTGTTTAGAAAAGGGGCCTGTCTAAATGTACCCAAAATCCTAAAGCCTAAAGGAAAACTCAAAACTTCTGAAACGGGCATGCAAAGTTTTAACACTATCGGACCTTAGTTGGCGCTATAGCAGTCATAAACATTTAAAAAAATCATATTTTTATGGTAAATTACCTGGATTTGCCAAAAATGCTTTCTTAATCATTGATTTAGGTGGGTACAGCTTTGCTAAATAATAAGTAATGTCTTTTTCCTTATATGCTTAAATGCCTTAAGTGCTTAAACCGTGGTAATCACTGCTTGCTTCCAACTAAAATGTGGGTCCTTTGGTTACATTTTTGCATTCTCCAGTCACGTCTTGCTTAAATCAGGAAAAATATGCACAGATCAAGCACCATTTACAAGTGAAAACTGTCCAAAAACAGTTCTGAGCTGGATATTGATGTGAGAGGGCTTTTTCACTTGAGGAGGCATTTTAATGGATTACGGACTTATATTTTGGCCAGAAGCGATAAAAAGCCTTAATGATGGATTTGTTTCTTACAAACACACAGATTTTCACCTCATAAGACATTGATTGATGGACTGGAGTTGTGGATTATTGTGAGGTTTTTAATCAGCTGTTTGGACTCTCTGACGGCACCCATTCACATCCACTGGTGAGCATGTGATGTAATGCTACTGTAAATTCCTCCAAATGTGTTTTTATGAAGAAACTCATCTACATCTTGGATGGCCTGAGAGTGAATACATTTTAGCAAATTTTCATTTTCAGGAATTTAAACTATTCCTTTGAAAGGTGAAGTTTGTAATTTTTTTTCTCTGTTAAAATGCTTTCTAACTGTGAGTAAGCCATTCGTAGGTTGACTTTCTGAAGAGTGTATCACTGTGGCTTTGTGGTGCTTTTCACAATACTCTTTTTGATCAAGCATCCCAACATGTCAACTTCTGAATCCAATGGCGTTGGGAAGGCGTTTTGAGGGGCAGTTCAAACAGAAACACATTCTAGCGTTAAAAACTATGTAAACTCAACAGAAAACAAGTTTATAGGTGTTTTACCAACCATACACACCACTCAACCTGTTAAAATGTACTGTAAATATTTTTTCAAAACAGGATATTTTCAGTACTTCTGAAAGTATCAACTAATGGTATTTAGTTAACATTTGCATAGATCAACAATTAAAAATAACGCAGAAATTTTTTAGATGAGTCTCAAATATTTTATTTAGTGTACTCACGTACACTGTAAAAAAGGATTTTTGAGTACATTTTACAATAACATTCTACTAATATTTCACCTTTAATTCAGTGTTGCTTGTGGTTTCTTTTAATTACTTCTCAATTTTACTAGCAATTTCTGATTTAAATTTTTTTCAAAGTAAATTCTACACTGCATTTACATTAAAATAGCCAAAGAAGTGTTAGAAAAACAAACAAGAAACGCATGAATTTGTCCTGTGTGAACAACCCATAAAAGTGGTAAATAATTTTTTTTTTTTCAGTTTAGTGACAGAAATTACAAACTTCACCTTTAGTGGAAACAACTTTTTATGTAAGTTCATTCATTGGATTATACTTCGTATTTTCTTCAGATTTATAATGAATATTCACAAATGTTACCAATTTGCTCACTTTAGGATCACATCCGACTGGCTATTAGCAGATTTCCTGCATCTAAACGCTCTGTTTCATAACTCATAATAGTGCCTTGTATAATATTTCACTGGTGTTTTGGGGGTAAAATGGGTTAAATTTTCTTTTTGTTTATTTATTTATTAACTACAGCTAGTAATGGTTTAATTATTCTACGAAAAGTCACTTTTGCACATACCTGCCAAATATAATCAGATATAGCATCAGTGCTATGTTTGAGTTCTTTGTGCCGCTGCCCATAATGTCTTTTCATCAACAGTTTGTATATTTATACAGATGTTTTTCGTTCCTTCAGCGGGTAAGTGTTGAGCGGCATCGTCGTGCTGTGTTTGGCTCTCACTATTCCTATTAGTGACACGAAATATCGAACACTGTCAAAGATTTAGGATTGCTTTTAGACACTGGCTCCTTCAGATGGGTCCATCACCCCTGTAAATGCATTCATATCAAATGTACAGATATTTAAACTTTTTTGAAAAGAGTTATATTTTTGTGAGAAATTTGTAAAATAAAAAAGGTTATGTAAATATCCATTTGTAAATGCCATTTACAAATAAAAAGTAATTTGCTTTTCTACATTTGCTGGATTATTTCTTGAAATATTAACAGCTGTGTTTGTATAATGAATGTAGAGGACTGATTTGAATTGTTGAATTGCAATTGACTGAATTACATTTTTCAACAAAACATATTACATCAAGGTAATGATTTTGTCAGTTTGTTCTCTTATGTAAAAATGTACAAATACAATATAAATACTTTGACAAAAAGATTTTTAAATATTTATGAAGGATATTATGCTCGCCAAGGCTGCATTTATTTGATCGAAAATATACTGAAAAATAACATTAATATTGTAAAATATTATTGAAGTTTAAAATATCTGTTTCTATTTGAATATATTTTAAAATGTAATTTATTTCTGTGATGCAAAGCTGATTTTTCAGCATCATTACTCCTGTCTTCAGTGTAACATGATTCTTCAGAAATCATTCTAATAATGATTAATGCAAACAGTTGTGCTATAGAAACGGTCAAGACTTGTAACATTATAAAGGTTACTTATTTTAATCCATGTTGAATTAACTGACTAAATAATCAGCTAATAACAAGATTGCATACATTTCTGATCAGTATGTGGGTGTACATAAGTGGAAACAATTAGTTCATTTAAATTCATTAGCTGAAATAGTTTAGTTGAAATAGGAAAGAACTGTCAATGTAAATGTTTCAATGTATATATAAACTTAGACTAATTAAGACTGTAGTTGTTTTGATGTAATTAGTAGTTTCTCACCCTTTTTTACACCTAGAAAAGTTGAAAGTTAACCATCAAAACCTTTGCTTGAGAGGTTGTGGATAATATTAGCACAACATTAGTATGCAGGGGTGCAGCCTAGAACTTTTATGTTTACTTTTTTCTGTCATTTAGGTCATGCTAATTCAATTTCTTCATGCTTTTTAGGATGGATAGCATCCAGATTGGCAAGCAGGGTTAGTCCAGCACGATTGTGTGTGATGAATGATATTTTCATGCATGGAAACTCGAACACTTGCAGTACTTGAAAGCTACATGCAACATGAAAGTGGAGGATCAAACAGATCGTGGGACTTCTACACCGTGGAGCTTCAAACTGGATGTTGTTAGTTCCTTCCAGAATTGAGACGTGATCAATTATTGATGAGGAATGGCAATGGAGCGAGGGAGCGAGACAGGTTTACAGGCGGTGACGGGCATATAAACAAAGCTGAGGTTGATCAAATGGAGCACCATACAACAGAGAAGCTGACAGGACAATTTGTCCAGTCGCTTGTAAATAAAATCCAACGAATTAAAATAGAATGAGTGCAAATTGAGAAGAGAGCAGCAGTTCTCAGAGACAACATTGCTAAGGAATGAAGCCTGAATGAAATGCATTGCCTTTGGCTTCACTTTGGCATTGACAAACCGAAGCTCTCCGACCTGTACGCTCACACTTTCAGTATTTGGGATTGACAACCGCATTTACTTATAGGCATGAGTCTCAGAATGTCCTGAAGTCTTGAAATGTGCATCTGAAGTCAAGTCTGTATTCTATTTGCAGTTACTGATTACAAATTACATGATGAAAATTGTAGTTAGTAATCTGTTAGACTAATTTTAGGTCATGTGTTCTGTGCAACTGAATCTGAATGTTTTGTTATTGCAAAACTAACCTAAAATTTAGGGGTTTTCAAGGAAATACTTGAGGTCAAACAAGTATGAAAACAGCAACAACATTACACATCAAAAGTTTTCTAGCTTTGAAACAACGTATTTTCGTCCAGACTTTTCTCCTCATCAATAATTAGTGAAGGTCACTGAATATAATGAAAACAGTGTTTCACAGCAGTGAAGTGTTTTGTAACTTGCATAATTATTCATCTCATACATAGTCTAACTGACTAAGAGGTGCTTTGTCCCCAGATTTAGGAACAAAGATCACAAATTTATTTGCATGACATGTGGCCATTCTATCTTGTGAATAGTGTGACACACAGTCGGATTTTTACAAAAGTTCAATTCAACAACCAACTTATAGAAGACTTAATGCAGAAGTAAGCCTATGGATGAGACTTCCGGTTCATTAGACGCTATAAGGAAATAACAGAAGAAGAACAAAGTGCTGTAAACAGCAAAACGGTTTGCGCTACAAACCAGTGTGTTCATAATTAAGATAATACATTAAAATAATGTGGTAAGACACACTAATTTGCAATATCAAACAGCGAAACAATGTTTTGTACTGCTAAACCGATGAGACCGGAAGCCAGACTTATAAAAATTACAAATGGCTGCGCCCATTCTAACGGGAAAATAAGGTGGATAAGGACAGTGACTAAAGTAAATTTCAAAGATGGCGACGTCCAAAACAGCAAAGTCTCACATTTGACATACAAAAGTTCAATTTAGGCGCAATTTCATTTGTCAAATTTTAATTAGCTGACGAAAGCTTTTATATATATGAGTAAAGGGCGGAGCGTTTGAGTAGCGCGCGCAGACCACAACATTGGTGGGAGCAGCTCCGGTGGAGCTGTGACTGGATCTAATTCTTCAGATGTTATACAGCTCATATTTATCTACGCATCTGTAAGTAACCAAAACTACACGTTAAAACATGCAATGCAGCGGAGAACGGCTCTCTCGCACTGTATAACGTTAACGTTAACGTTAGCGTTACTTACAACTTGCCTAGCTCCGTTCAAACAGCAGGGCTTCGCCGAGAATACGGTTGTGAGGCGTGAAAATGTATGGGTGTGAGTTCTGTTACAAAAAGCGGATGTCGCTCCCCTAAATAACGTTAACCTAAATGTGTGTGAACGCAACCGTATGACTCAAATACAGGAATGATAATTATTCTGACTGCTGTGTAAACATGGCCCTAGTAAGCTGACTAAATAGACAGCATTTTTATCATATCACCGACATGAACTTGACGTGGAGTCTGTTCCAATAGTAAGCTAGCACTCTTGAAAGTATACAACCTGCATGCTGCCATTTTTGCTTGTAGCCTAGCCACTTGTGTGACTAATAATAACTCAGGAACTGGGACCATAATAAGCTGTGACATCTAATGCAGCAGACAGACAAACAAGGTATGTATGTATTCATTTATTTATTTTTTTTATTTTAAACATTATCAGATGTGACCCAAAACCAGTCATAAGTAGCAAGGGTATATTTGTAGCAATAGCCAAAAAATACACTTTATGGGTCAAAACTATCGATTTTTCTTTTATGCGAAAAATCATTAGGATATTAAGTAAAGACCATGTTCCATAAAGAATTTTTTGTAAATTTCCTATCGTAAATATATCAAAACTTAATTTTTGATTAGTAATGTGCACTGCTAAGAACTTCATTTGGACAACTTTAAAGGTGATTTTCTCAATTTTTAGATTTTTTTTTTTTGCACCCTCAGGTTCCAGATTTTCAAATATTTGTATCTCGGCCAAATATTGTCCTATCCTAACAAAGTTATTTATTCAGCTTTCAGATGATGTATAAATCTCAATTACTAAAAAATTACCCTTATGACTGGTTTTGTGGTCCAGGGTCAAAAAAACATATTCAAACTTCATTGAGTTATTTTAGATTCTTTTTTTAATGGCATAGTTCACCCTAAAGTGACATTCATGTCATCATTTACTTACCCTCAAGTTACAAACCTGTATGGGTTTCTTTCTTCTGTTAAATATAAAAGTTATTTTGAAGAATGTTGATAACCAGTTGCAGGTCTTATTGACTTCCATTGTATGTTCATAAATGCAGTGGAAGCCAAATAGAGCCGAAGTTATGTGGATACCAAAATTCTTCAAATAATCTTTTGTGTTCTTCAGAAAAAAAAAAAAAAAGTATGCAGGGTTTTCTATTTTTTTGAACTATCCTTTTGAAACAAGACAAATTCAATTAATTCAGTTAATTCAGTTAATTCAACATATTTCCAGTATTAAAATACTTGTTTGAATTGAGACAAAAATTGAAGAAAAGCATTTTATTTGTATTTTTATTATTTTTGTATGGATTATTATTAAATAAAAATATTATTTTTATTTATTTATCATACACTACCAGTCAAAAATTTTTGAACAGTAAGATTTTTTTAAGAAGTTATTTGATCTAAAGTACAGCAAAATATAATTTTACTATTTAAAATAGCTGCCTTCTATTTGAATATGTTTTAAAATGTAATTTATTCCTGTGATCAAAACTTAATTTTTAGCATCATTGCGCCAGTCTTCACTGTCAGATGACTTTTTCAGAAAGCATTCTAATATGTTGATTTGCTGTTCAAGAAAGATCATTTTATTATTATTATTATTATTATTATTATTATTAATATCAATCTTTAAAACAGCTAAGTACAGGAAGAAATTATAGAAATTAATATTTTTATTTAGCAAGGATGCTTTAAATTGATCAAAAGTGATTATAAAGACATATTTTTACAAAAGATTTCTATTTTAGATTAAAGCTGTTCTTCTGAACTTTCTGTTCATCAAAGAAATGTGAAAATTCTACTCAGCTGTTTTCAACATCATAATAATGATAAATGTTTTTAAGCAGCAAATCAGAATATTGTAATCATTTCTGAAGGATCATGTGACTGGAGTAATGATGCTAAAAAAATGCAGCTAGGAAATCACAAGAATAAATTACATTTTAAAATATATTCAGAGAGAAAACAGTTATTTTAAATAGTAAAAACATTTACAATTTTTTTTTGTTTGCTGTAATTTGAATCTAATAAATGCAGGCTTATTTAAAAAACATTAAAAATCCTGCTGTTCACTGTGACTGGTAGTGTATTTTTAAATCATTTAAATGGTAGTTTTATTATTGTTTATTATTTATTTATTCTTTTTATTTTTCTGAGCAGTGCAGACAGGCAGCTCAGCAGATTTTGATTCCAGCACAGCATAAGACCTTCTCTTCTCCCCTCCCAGCTGTAAGGTCTTTTGAGTTCTTTCACAGCCGTCTGCTTCTGTCTGGAGATTTCAATATAAAGTGGCAGCATCCGAAGCCGGGCGCAGGTGACGCCGTCCCATTAGACCGGAGGTGATGAGGTACAGAACATGAGCAAATGAAAGACCCATCACACATCATAACCTTCCAAAGTCGACATCTCCGGCCTCAGACACGCACGTGCATCTGGCGCGCTTCCTGGCTCGATAATGTGACAGGTTATGGTGGGTCAAATATTCATTTAGTGTTTTGTTTTGTTTTGTTTTACAGTACATTTTCTTAATGTTTAACAGCGTGCTTTGCTTTAGTGTGTATTGCAAAATTCTCTGGAGAAGAATTAAGTAATGCATCCGATCAGGGCGAGGTGAACTCGAAACCAGCCTAATTATAAAGACTATAGTCTTTTTAATTGTAATTTAATTATATTATAATGCTATGATTAGTCGTGCAGTCATTCCGGCAACCCGCTGATTAGCTGATTCTGAAACTACAGGTATATCGGCTCACCGAACCGGCAGGACGCTTATAGAGCTAATGTGTTTGCCAGCATGCAGACAGAAGTGCCGCCCATATGATTTGGGTTTGCAGTAGCACTCTTTTAAACGCTCCTGACGAGATCTGCCGTCATAAAAGTAAACACAACACAGCAGCTATGGAAACGACAACAATAGAGGAAACACGGCAAGCAAAAACAGTAATTTCCCAAGCAACCTATTGCATAACGAAGAGACAAAACCCTGAGTGTCAGTGCTCTGCAATTACCTTGCTGGGTAATTGCTCAGCAGAGCTCTGTTTTGGGGACTAGAATATATTTAATCTGCTGATGATGGCTCTTTTTTGATGAGCCGTGTAATTAAATTCGTTTGCAATATATCGGAGATTGAAAACTTTGAATTGAAAAACGGCAAAGATGGTCTTTCTTCCTGGTATGTACTCTGATCCGCTACATAGGGGATGAATTAAAAACGTATAATGTTCCACTTTCAGCCTACTGAGCAAAGCGAATCGCTTTCACGAGAATCCCTTCGGTCTCTCCGTTGTGGAACGAATGACGTCACTAGCTTCGAGAAACTCTCAGATTCCAATAAAACAAAGTCAGCAAGTGGTTGGAGAACATTTTCCTCAAGCAGATTGAGGTTTTCTCCACTCCACGCATTGCCATCTGCGTCGCTCTCATGACTGCAGTAATTATCAAGGTAATGGTGCTTATCATGCATGAAATATGAATATAATTTACATAAATCGTCCTTGATAGTCCAAACACCCTTAACGAAAACGGCTCTCCGAGTCGGGGACGCTTTAAATATTTTACAGATTTCCGAGCTGCAGGGATATGAATCTGAAGCTGACATTTTCATCTGACATGAAATTGTGCAGGATAACAGACAAGCAAGTCTATCATACCATACTTGACATTTTGGCAGGGGACAACTCGTAAGATTATGGCAGGATAAAACCAGACTGCTGCAGGAATAGATGGAGTGTCGATGCGCACGGCGAGACGCTGTTTTAAATCCCCAATGCAGAAGTCTCTTTGGACCGAGCCGTCCCTCGGAGACTCATTGAGCACATCTTGTACACTCATTCATTCCATCAGAGAGTCTGCAGAGCTCAGACAAATCCTGCAGTATGCTTACTGAGAGACTGTCAACTCATGCAGATGCAAACAGACAAGCTTTTGCAAAACTACTGTCTCGATTGCTATGAGTTCTTAAGGTGAGCTGGTTGAGAATGAAAAGGATATTTTGTAGAATATTAATGCTGCTCTTTTACTTCCAAAAAAACAAGATGTCAAGATTTTAAATCAGCAGGCTTATGGTGAATGATAAGTGCTTTTATATACTGTATGCTTTATAATTATTATGTGATTTGTGTTTTTTTACAAGTAACAAGTTGTCAAAAATAAAAATGTACCATGTTATTTTTTTTTTCATTTTTTTTATTTTTTTTTTATTTTTTTGGAAGTATTTTTTGGGGGGCAAACTATTCTCTTGTATGTACCATGGTTGCATTTATTTAATAATTAAAAAACACTAAAACATTAATATTGACAAATATTGTTACAATTTAAAGAACTGTTTTCTATTTTATTGTTTTTTGATTTATAATTTATTCCTGTGATGACAAAGCTGATTTTTCAGCATCATTATTCCAGTCTGACTAGTCAGATTCTGAAAGCAACTTGTCAAACATAAAAAAATGATGTGCCATGTTAAGATTTAGTACCATAATAATAATAATAATAACTATTATTATTATTATTATTATTATGATATTTACCTTTAAAATGCTTTCAGTAAATGCTTGTCAGTACGTTTTATTCTTTTTTTTAATTATTATTATTATTATTATTATTATTAATATTATTTTAAATAATTATCTTATGCTTACCACAGTGGCATTTATTTAACAATAAAAAAGTTTTAGTGAAAAATAAAAATAAAAAAAAAAAAAAAATAATAATAGTAATATTAAGTAATACTTAATAATAGTAGTAGTAGTAGTAGTACTTTTATTTATTTTTTTATTTTTTGCAGTATTTACTTTTAAAATACTTTTTTTATTATTATTTTTATAATTTTCTTATGCTCACCACGGTTGCAATTATTTAATTAAAAACACTAAAACATTAATATTGTAAAATATTATTACAGTTTAATTTGTTTTTAATTTGAATGTATTTTGTGATGTCAAAACTTAATTTTCAGCATCATTACTCCAGTGTCACATGAACTGAAGTTGCTTTCAGTTTTAGTAGTAGTAATAATAATAATAATGTTGATGATGTCTTCAGTGTCACATGATTTGCTGCTCACAAAACATTTCAGCAAAACGTTTTTGCTGCTTTTTTATTTTTTATTTATTTTTTTATTTTTTTTGAAAACCATGTTAGAAAATTTTTCAGGGTTCTTAAAAGAATATAAAGTTCAAAAGAACAGCATTTATTTAAAACATAAATCTTTTATATAATAAATGTATTTACTGTCACTTTTGATCAATATATTGCATACAGACTGAATAAAAGTAATTTCTTTCAAAAAAGGAAAAAAAAAATACTGACCGCCTTTTGAACGGTATTGAACTTTTTACTTTAAATATAATATTTTAATTTAATCATATAACTTTAACTTAAGCAATATGTTAGTGTGGTGTCTGCACTTCCAGTAAATAACAACTTATATTCCTGTCTCTTTCTCATACAAAGCTAATGTATAACTTGGAAAATTTTGCATAAGTCATATGTGTTTGTGTAAATGTTTCTTAGAGCAGCGTGGACATTCTGCTAAATGCTTTGATTTGTGGTACATGGAAGAAAGTCCTTGAGATCTGGAGTCACAACAGGGTGAGTAAATGACAGAATTGTCATTTTTCAGGCTAACTTTTCCCAAAATAACCTCATATCATCAAAGTGAAGGTGTTCAGGAGTTTTGCGGTAATATCGGCGCTCATGTGAGAGATTGTGTGCTTTGCGAATGGCTTTGAGAAATGACTGTTTGCCGAACGGCGTCTGTTGTATTAGGGCTGCGCGCTCACAACGACAGAAGCCTGCTTGAGATTCTCGGGCCCCTCGTCTCTCTCACAGCTGTCTGTCACGCCGGATGACTTTTCCATCTGCTCACTGAATCTTCGGGGGTAAAAAGCCTGAGTAAAAATTGGCTTCCTTTGATGACAATGTGACACATGAAATGGCTTCTTTTGTACGAGTCCCTGGGCGTCAGACAAAGCGTGTCCCTGTGCCCGCTTTCCTCAGACCCAGCCTTCCTTTGACTGTCAGACTCGTGTGGAGTTCAGGTAAGACTGCCGCTATCAAACCTCGTCTATACTGCCCTCAGGATAGATCCTGCTTTGCAACTGTGAATGAATATTCATTCATTTCCCTCAAATGATGATGCAAATATTTAAAGTATTATGCAACTCCGTGAAATCCTGCAAATGTTGATTAACACACCTGTAACTGTAACTGTAAATATCATATTCATTATTATTATTATTATTATTATTATTATTATTATTCACATATACAGTGATAATATTGTGGTTTTATTTTTTATTTTATTGATTTTTATTTTATTTTTGCTTTTTGTATTTGCATATAAAAATACAAAAAATATATTTATATTTAGTTCGATATGTCTTTTTGTCCTACTGAGTACTAAGACAAAGAATTAAAATATTATTCAACTGAATTAAATCCTTTAAATGTTGAATAACACACCTGTAACTGTAAATATCATGTTACTTATTGTTTACATGCAAACTGATAATATTTTGTTTTTATTTTTTATTGTAATGATTTTTTTTTTTTTTTTAATATTTAGATTGTGTTAATTGGATATGTCATGTTTTTTTTTCTTCGTAATATTAAGTACTGTGACAAATAATTTAAATATTATTAACTCCATTAAATATTTTAAATGTTGAATAAAACACCTGTAACTGTAAATGTAATGTTACTTATTATTACTATTTACATGCACAAATAATGTTGTTTTTTGTTTTTTTTGGCATTTTTTTTATAGTATATAGATTTTAATAATTATTATTATTATTATTATAAAAATAATAATCCAAATTATAATAATTATTATATTTTTGTTTGTATTATTAAATCATGATAAATGTGATTTTTATTTTATTTAATTTTTATATTATTTTATAATATAATTGAGTACTGTTATTACAAATATTTAAAATATGCAAATCCTGTAAGTGTCAATTCACACTCCTGTAACTGTAAATATTGTGTTTTTATAAATTTTATTTATTTATTTTTATTTTTGATAATTATTATGATTCACATATACCATGAATATTTGTTAAAATTAATTTAATTTTATTTTATTATTTTATTTTACCATGTTAATATTGACTTTTCATTGGACATGTGCCATGTTTTTTTCCTACTTATGAATACTATTATTAATTACTATTATTACTTTTAGTTTATTTATTATTATTTATTATTTAACTTTTATTATTATTATTATTCATGATCATTTTTCATTGATACTTACATATTCATGATACTTACATATTCACAATACTTACTCACAATATTGTTTTTGTATTATTTATTTATTTATTTATAATTTTTTAAAATATTTTACAATGTTATTCTTTTTTTTTTTTTTTTTTATTGGACCTGTGCAGCTTTTTTCTAATATTAATTACTATTACAAATATATTCAGTATTATGTAACTCCATTAAATCCTGTAAATATTGATACCATGTTTTTAATTTTTTTTCATTTAAATTTAATATTATCTTTTTTTTTTTTTTTTGGGACATGTGCCATTTTTTCCCCTAAAATTGAGCACTATTATTACAAATATATTCAGTATTATGCAACTCCATGAAATCTTGCAAATGTCCATTAACACACCTGTAACTGCACATTCTGTATCAATGCTGGCAGTTTTATAAAAGCTGTATGTCATGAGAAATTACACTGAATTTACTGAAGTTAAGGGGTGTTACACATGAGAGAATTAAAGTAATAAAGTTTGTTGCTTTATTTAACCACCATCATTCTGCAGAAATCCTGCAGCTGTGAGTCGTGCAGTAATTAGCATCATGGGGAGACTCATTTCAAGCACTTGTCTATTTGCAGCCGGGCTCTTCACGGAGCGTGAGAGCGGACAGACCCTGACGGGAATATCATCCCGGCTGGAGAAATCCACTGAATAATCAACCAATCTGACAGCTGCGAGGACACCACATGACACTGTTGCCCCCCAGTGTTTATTCTCTTCTCCATTTCAATTATTTACTCTTAAGAGATGTATCCTCCACAGACAAGTCCTGGCATAATACAATAGTTTCTAGAACATGGTACCTGGTTTACACTATGTTATGTATTTATTTTTTACTTTTATTATGACGCTATCATGTTTAACATAGTTATGCACAACAGAATTCAGTATTCTGTAAAACAGGTCTTGTTTCTTTCAGTTCAAGTGTTTTGTATGCGCTTCATTAAATATGGAGCTGCTTCTACTCAAGATGCTGTAAGATGATGTACATAAGATTTTATTCTTATGCAAGGATGATGATGATGATTGTTGTTGTTATTATTATTATTATTATTATTATATTATTATTATTATTATTATTCTTTACATATACAATAACAATATTGAGTTAGTCAATATTTATTTTGTTTTTCATTTAATTTTAGTTTTGATTTTATTCATTTTTTAATGTGCACAATGGTAATGTCATGTCTATTAATTGATTTTTTTTGTTTGATTTATTATTATTATTGTTGTTGTATAATATCATGTTTTTATTTTATTATTTTTTATTTTATTATTTATGATGATGGTGATTATTATTATTTGTACATATACCATAATTATATTGTTTTAATCTTTTTTTATGTATTTATTTATTTATTTATTAAAATGTATTTTTAGTTTTTATTTTATTTGGGTTTTTTTTAACATACAATGCTAATGTCATATTTATTATTTGTGTTTTTTATTTTTATTTTTATTTGGTTTATTGTTATCATTTATATATATATATATATATATATATATATATATATATATATATATATATATATAGTTTTGAGTTTTGTATTTAATTTAATTTTTTAGTTTATTTTTTTATTTTTTCACATGTACAATGGTAATGTCATGTTTATTAAGTATAGTTTTTTTTATTTGGTGTATTATTATTATTATTATTGTTATTATTATTATTATTATTATTTACATATACCATGATAATACAATATTTATTATTTAGTTTTTATTTTGAGCTATTTTTATTTTAGTTTTTCACATGTGTAATGGTAATGTCCTGTTTGTTCATTGCTTTATTTAATTATTTTTATTAGATTTATTTATTATTATTATTATTTACATATACCGTGGAAATACCATGTTTGTTTGCTTGCTTGTTTGTTTGTTTGTTTATTTTACCTTTTTTTTTTTTTTTTTTTTTTTTTTTCTTCCAAAACATTTTTTTTCTATCTTCTTCTTATTTGACATTTTTTAACCTCCCAACAAAATGTACAGTGGTGGTACCATGGTACAATGATGGTATCAGTAATACCACTGTAATGCCATGCTGAAGTTCATGCCTGATGGTATTTACATGGTACTTCCAGGTGTTTTTTGGACATTTAACATGTTAAAACCATCATGTTTCGGAAGTTTACATGTTTTATGTGTTATCACTGACTATAATGTCACATTGAAAATATGTCATGTACATTCCATGGTACATGAATATGGTAATTATTCAATACAGTGGTACTGCAACAATACTTCTAGTGTCTGACTGTTTGCTGTCTTTCTACAGAGTGATGGGAAAATGCAGATGTCAAGATTTCTTCTTCTTCTTCTCTTTCAGCGTCTCTATTAGGACGTGTCATCGTACGTTGGTAACCATGGGGACGGATATCAGTTCTCTTCCATCCACATTCAGTGCATCCAGTGACCCGTGTGGCATTCCTCAGTGTGAAAGTAATGTATGGTGTGCAGTGCTGTCACAATTGTCACATACATCTGTCTGAGAATATACTCAACATTATTCTGATGGACACTTCAAGATTCAAAGCACTATGTTGCCATCTGCAGAATAAGCACAGAAGGAGAGTTTAGCTAACCCTTGTAATCTCTTAAAATCAATGTGAAATGATGTTTCGACTCCAGTAATCGCATGTACTTGGGGGTGATGTTCAACAAGAAGAGCGAATTAATTGGATTATTAAAAAAAAAAGAAAAGATTGTACTTACCTTATTACTGGAACATTTACTTGGAAAAATGTGTAGAAATAAATGTGAACAGTTGAATAAGAAAGATCAAGAGTAAGATGGTAAGTTGATGCGAAAATCTTTACATCAAGTTCAAGTATTCAAATCATTTTTATTATGTATTATAATTATAAAAATTAAGTTATAACTATGATATGATTTCTTTTTTAATATTCTATTATTTGTTCTATTATTAATTATCAATATTTTTCTAAGAAATTAACCTAATTTTAACAAACACTACAGACTTAATATTTTGGAGTCAGTAAGATTTATTTCATTTATTTATTTATTTATTCATTTTTTAATAAATTAATGCAATTATTCAGCAAGGATGCATTCAGTTGATCAAAAGGAACAATACAGACATTTATAATGTTATTAAAGATTTATATTTTAAATAAATGCTGTTTTTAAACATTATTATTATTATTATTATTATTATTATTATTATTATTATTTACATATACCATGATAATACCATGTTTATTTTTTTTAGTTTTTATTTTATTTAGTTTTTTTTTTTTTTTTTGTTATTTTATTACTTTTTTCACATGTACAGTGGTAATATCATGTTGATTAATTATTGTTTTTTTTTTTTTTTATTTGACTTATTATTATCATTTTTTTTTATATTATTATTTACATATACTATGATTATACCATGTTTATTATTTCGTTTTTATTTTATTATAATTATAGAAATGTATTTGTTATAATTGTACAATTAAGTTATAATTATAATATGATTTATTTTAATATTCTTTTATTTGTTCTATTATTAATTTTTCTCAGAAATTAACCTAATTTTAACAAACACTACTGCCTTTCAAAATTTTGGGGTTAGTAAGATTTATTTATTTATTTATTTATTTTTTGTTTTACAGACATTTATAAAGTAATGAAAGATTTATATTTTAAATAAATGCTTTTAAAA
The DNA here is from genome assembly GCA_036247105.1 of Cirrhinus mrigala. Classification (NCBI taxonomy): domain Eukaryota; kingdom Metazoa; phylum Chordata; class Actinopteri; order Cypriniformes; family Cyprinidae; genus Cirrhinus; species Cirrhinus mrigala. The sequence goes on from CM070022.1 coordinate 5,371,639, forward strand.
ATATTATTATTATTATTATTATTATTATTATTATTATTATTATTATTATCATTATCATTATTATCATTTACATATATGATAATACCATGTTTATTATTTAGTTTGAGTTTTTTTATTTTAGTTTTTATTTTATTGATTTTTTTTTTTCACATGTACAGTGGTAATGTCATGTTTATTAATTAATGTTTTTTTTATTTAGTTTGTTATTATCATTATTATTTTTATTTTAATTATTTACATATACTATGATAATACCATATTTATTATGTATTTTTTATTTTGTTATAATTATAAAATATAAACATTTAAAAATTGATTTAAAAATATGTAAAAATGTATTATAATGATAAAAATGAATGTATAATTATGATATGATTTATTTTAATATTCTATTATTTATTCGATTAATTAATTATCAATATTTTTCTCAGAAATTAGCCTAATTTTAACAAACACTACTGCTTTTCAAAAATTTTGGGTCAGTAAGAAAGTTTTTTTTTTTTTTTTTTTTTTTTTTTTTTTTAAACAGACATTTATAATGTTATGAAAGATTTATATTTTAAATAAATGCTGTTTTTATACTTTTTTTTTTTTTTAAAGCTTTCTATCCATCAAAAATCCTGAAAAACAAAACAAAAAACATGATTTTCACAAAAATATTTCTTTTTATTTATTTATTTTCAGCCTTGCTGAGCAGAGACTTCTTTCCAAAGCTTGAAAAATATTACCTGTGCTACAAAAATACACCAGCATAGAAAATCTCACAGACAGTGTGTATAGACTCTGTTATCGAAATTTCTGTCTGTCCGTTATAAAAATAAGCAACTGCTTGTGGATTCATGAATCAACCCTTACAGGATTTGACCTACAACCTTTAAGTTACCAGCCTTGTTCTTGAACGATTACCCAGCCCACCCACTGTCAGCGGCCTGGAGTTCATTGAACTGCTCTTCATCACTCAATACTTGGCCTGTAAACAAATAATCCAGCCTGACAGACCCTTCAGGCCGTATGTATAAGCAACCACACACAAAATGAACAATGACGCTTAGAAAATATTACTAGAAGGCCTCGTCTGCAATAGCTGGCCAGTCACACGGCAGAAAGGTTACTTTATAGTGCAGCTTAAATCCATGATTTGTAAAATACAAAACTGTTCATATTTACAGTGTCTCGACAGAGCGATGAATGGACGGCTGTGATGCGAGGAGAAAGAGCCGATTCAGCAGAGAGGAAGACCTCCGTCAGAGAAACGGAGCTCTGTACAGTAAGCACACAGATCTGTTTTCTCCTCCGGCCTTGGGATGTCGCCAGGGGGCTGCCGTTCAGGAAAAATGGAGGGAGACGGGAATATTGAATGGGGCGCTTGTTTTAGATATGAAAAGTTGATGGGAAATCACTTTCTAACATCTCAGTTGGCTAGTATATGCAGCATCAGATGGAGGTTCTTAGATTAAAGTGTAGATATTAAAAAAAGCCATAATTTGTATAGAATTGTTAACCCAAAGAAATGGTAATTCTGTCATTATTTACTCACCCTCATGTCATTTCAAGCCTGTATGGAATACAAAAGTTACATTTAAAAAATAAATAAATAAATAAATATATATATATATATATTTATGCAACTGTTTTCCATATCAGTAGTTCATAGAGCGCAGCAGTCTGGTACCAGGAGTGAAAATCCCATTCATTTTCTCCATAGGGGAATTGATTTTAACAGTAACTTATAAACCATTAAAGCCTGACCTACTGTGAGCTATGAGGTTGTTAATCGATGCTATATGCTTCTGTTAAAGCCATTAGCTCAAAATCATGTTTAACAGCAGAATTCCTGGTGGAAAAACTACATTTCTCATGATTATGCGAAAAATCTGCACCAATCAGAGAAAAGTAGCAAGGAAATTACATCAAAAGAGGCATAGTGAATTATTTAATTGAGTCTCCCTACACTTTTAAAATACTTGAAATTTGTATATATATTAGAGCTGTCAAATCGATTAATCGCATCCATATATTGTATGTAAGTACATGCATGTATATATTTAAAAATATACATTTATCGGTGTATTTTTAGATCATATACACAGTACACATATTATGTAAACACAAATTTATATTTTGGATGCGATTAATCATGATTAATCGATTTGACAGCTCGAATATTACTTTAAATAGTTTATATATACAGTTGAGGTCAAAAGTTTAAATACACCTTGCAGAATCTGCATAATGTTTATTATTTTAGCAAAATAAAAGGGATCATACAAAAAGCATGTTTTGATTGTACTGACCTGAATAACATATTTCACATAAAAGATGTTTGCGTATAATCCACAAGAGAAAATAATAGTTGAATTTATAAAAATGTCCCCTTGATACTTAAGACTGTGTTGTTACCTGAATGATCCACAACTGTGTTTTTTTGTTTAGTGATAGTTATACATGAGTCTCTTGTTTGTCCTGAACAGTTAAACTGCCCGCTGTTCTTCAGAAAAATCCTTCAGGTTCCACAAATAGCATTTTTGTGTATTTGAATCCTTTTTAACAATGACTGTATGATTTTGAGATCCATCTTTTCACACTGCGGACAACTGAGGGACTCATATGCAACTATTACAGAAGGTTCAAACGCTCACTGATGCTCCAGAAGGAAACACGATGCATTAGGAGCTGGGGGGTGAAAACTTTTGAACAGAATGAAGATGTGTACATTTTTCTTATTTGCCTAAATATCATATTTTTTTCATTTCGTACTGCCCTTCATTCTGTTCAAAAGTTCTCACCCCCCAGCTCCTAATGCATCGTGTTTCCTTCTGGAGCATCAGTGATCGTTTGAATCTTCTGTAATAGTTACATATGAGTCCCTCAGTTGTCTGCAGTGTGAAAAGATGGATCTCAAAATCATACAGTCATTGTTGGAAAGGTTTAAATACTTAAAAATGGTGAAAAACCAAAGAATTTGTGGGACTTGAAAGACTTTTCTGAAGAACAGCAGGGAGTTTAACTGTTCAGGACAAACAAGGGACTCATGGACATCTTTCACTAAACAAAAAACACAGCTGTGGATCATTCAGGTACCAACACAGTATTAAGAATCAAGTGTATGTAAACTTTTGAATGGGGTCATTTTTATAATTCAACTGTTATTTTCTATTGTGGACTATATGTGAACAACTTTTATGTGAAATATCCTATTCAGGTCAGTTGTAAATAAAAAAATAACATACATTTTGTATGATCCCTCTAATTATTTTGGTATGTATTTCGGTATATGTAAACTTTTGACCTGAACTATATATATAATAAATTGTAGATCTCACCTTCATTACAGCCTAACTGTTGTCAATTTTCAAAAACTTCTTTGCTAAAAAAAATTTTTGTAATGTTGTGCTTCACTTTTGTTAAATGACTTATAATGCTTTAAGAAAGACTTTTTTAAATCCCTATGGAAAAAATCACAGATCAGCCTGTTTTAGGAGAACATTCGCTGAGAACTGAAGCAATCAGAAAGTCATTTTAAAAACAATATCTGAGCATAAAATTTGAACATTAAAGTGCTAATGTTGTGAGCATCAGAGATACTCAGCATACTTTAATAAAATCAACCCTGCAAAGATGAAATTATACAGGAAAAAAGCTGAAATTTAAATCTCCTTATTTACTAAAACACTCAAACCACATTTGCATGGGATATTTAAATGTGTACAAATGCAAATTTGAGATTTAAAAGTTTTTTGGTCGAACTATTCCTTTAATTGAAATTTCTTTTTTCATTTTTTTTTTTTTTTTTTAGCAAATAGCAGCTTAGATTTTATAAACACAGCACACAGGACTATTTTTATAGTGATTTTTCCTTTGCTGCATGGACAAGAGCACTGTGAACTCACCAAAGTACCTCCTGTTATTTTCTATGGTTGCAAAAAATTACAGACTTGGACCGTCATCAGGCAGTGTAAACAATGGCAGAATTGTTAGCTGTGGGTGAACAACCCCTTTAAATGCAACATTTTCAGCTAGGACAAAAACGTTTTTTCAGATTACTCTGTGACACATAAAAAGACTGTTACGACATAACAAGGAGAAACAAGGAGAAAAGACAAAAAAAGCTCAGGGGTGAGGGGTCACCTTACCTGTGCAAAACATCACCAGGCTCTGAGAAAGCACTGATAAGACCATCAGAAGTATTGATTCTTGTTTTATGTCATATCATAACCCATTATAGTCCGATTCTACATGTGAAGGGAAGTTTCACCGGCGGTCTGGGAATAATTGGTCCCTGGAGAGATCACATCAGCCCCACCTCTCTCTCTCTCTCTCTCCCTCTCTCTCTCAATCCTGTCTAGAGCTCAACAGATGTAAGCCGCCTTGTCTTTTCTAACCGCTCAGCTCAAATATGGGACACTTCAAGACTGGAGTATTGATCGTCTCCTGCTTATTGTTTACATGCTACGAAGCTGAAAAATTAAAAACAAGAGGTCTGCGCCAGAAGGATGTTGAGTACATGGAGAAAGTAAGACTTTAAGTTTATTGTATTATTTATTGTATTATTTTTGTCACTTTTTTTTCTTGCAAAACATGATCTTCAAAGAGCCAGACAACTTTATGTAATTTTTAGTGTATTTATGTAATGCATTTAAACCTGAAGGAAACTTTAATTGCTCTGGAGACTAAATTATGTTTCACTTAATTATTAAGATGTTTCTCATAAAATTTCACTGAAGTGTTAACTTTGAAGAGCATAGAGCTAAAAATGAATGTGCATAGCGGTTCAAATCCTTCGTTTTTTTTTAATAATTTGATGAAAAATGTTTGAGATTTTGATTGCAAACTTTGTTTGCACAGTTTGAGATCTCTTTTGAACCTTTAAAGAAGAAATGTGAGATTTCTGGGGGGTTTGATCTCAAGAGAAACCTTAAGCAAGCTTCAATTTCCATTCAGAACAACTGAGAAATTAAAGAGTTTTTCATATAGGACGGTTTGTCCACTTTAGAAGTTTTAGAAACTCTCGGTTTTATTTTGAGCTGAAAGAGGTCATAAAATCTGACACTTTAGTTTTAACTGTATAGTGTGAGTGACTGTAAAATAATTGGCTATGCTGGGCGATTCTGTCTCTGCAAGAAATCAATATTGTAACTGTGATTTCCTGCAGACAGTGCAAGTTTTTCTTATTGACTAAAGCCTTTGCCGATATTGAACAATGCCAGATTCATTTTTGCAGATGCGAGAAGAATATAAGTCACAGGGACCAGTTAACCAAGCGGTAACAATGGATTGATTTGCTAAAAAGGATGTGACAAAGCTGTTTAAACTCTTTTCAAAGCCCACTAAGAGTGAACTGCTGTACTCGGTTTGCAATGGCTGAAACTCTTTAGACCAGTCTAGGTAGATGTTTCTGAAATATGCATGCTTTTATACTGTGAATAGTTCGCAGATTTTCTGTATACACTGAATACCTAGATGAAACTAATACATTTGCAACATATAATAATCCTACAAATTACAATGCATTGTGTTTGATTTCATTTTAAAGGAATAGTTCACCCAAAAAGAAAATTTGCTTAAAATGTGCTCACCCTCAGGCCACCCAAGATATAAAGGAGTTTGTTTCTTTAAAAAAAAAAATTGGAAATTTAGCATTAGGTCAATTGCTCACCAATGGATGTGAATGGGTGCCGTCAGAATGAGAGTCCAAACAGTTGATGATAGAGATCACAAAAATGCACAAGTAATCCACACCACTCCAGTCCATCAGTTAATGTCTTGTGAAGCCAAAAGCTGCTTGTTTGTAAGAAAGAAATCCAAAATATCAAAATACAAGTCCATAGTCCATAATAAAGCTTCATTTAGTGAAAAAGTCTATCTCCTCTTGTCCTGTCACATCAAAATCCACCAAAATCCTTATCTGTTTACAAATGTTTTGGACTGTTTTCGCTTGTAAACTGTGCTTGATCTGTGCATATTTCTCTCCTGATCCAGATAAGATGTCTTTTTCACATGTTAGCAGGTTTGAAGTTAAAAACATCTTAATGATGGATGTGTTTTTGCAAACATGCAACTTTTCACTTCACAAGATGTTAATTGATTGACTGGAGTTGTGTGGATTACTTGTGGATTGTGATGGTTTTTTATCTGCTTTTTGGACTCTCATTCTGACGGCACCCATTCGTATCCATTGGTGAGCAAGTGATGTAATGCTAAATTTCCCCAAATCTGTTATGAAGCAGAAACAAACTCATCTGCATCTTGGATAGCCTGAGGGTGAATACATTTTCAAGAAAATTTTAATTTTTGGGCTAACTATTCCTTTAGCTTTACTTTGTAATTTTAAAGAAGTCTACTTCCAGGACAAAAATTTACAGATAATGTACTCACCCCCTTGTCATCCAAGATGTTCATGTCTTTCTTTCTTGAGGAAAACATTTCAGCATTTTTCTCCATATAATGGACTGATATGGTGCCCTGAATTTGAACTTCCAAAATGCAGTTTAAATGCAGCTTCAAATGATCCCAAATGCACCTGTATATGATGCCAGCTGAGAAGAAGGGTCTTATCTAGCAAAACAATTGGTTATTTTCATTAAAAAAAATTCTTAATCTCAAACGCTCGTCTTGTCTTGCTCTTCCTGAACTCTGTGTATTCTGGCTCAAGACAGTTAGGGTATGTCGAAAAACTCCAATCGTATTTTCTCCCTCAACTTCAAAAATCATTTCAAAATCATCCTACATCACTGCAGAAGTTCTGACCCAGTCTTTGTAAAGTGAACAGGCAAAAAAGATCAAACACCCTTAACAAAAAAGGTAAAACAGCGATATAGGACGATTTTGAAGTTGAGGGAGAACATGAGATGGGAGTTTTTGGACATACCCTAACTGTCATGAACCGGAAAAAAACAGTCCAGGCAGAGTAAGACAAGACGAGCGTTTGAGATTAAAAAGTATATAAATTGTATTATTTTTTTTAAAAATAACCATTCGTTTCGCTAGATAAGACCCTTCTTCCTCAGCTGGGCTCTTTAACAACTGCATTTAGGATCGTTTGAAGCTGCATTTAAACTGCATTTTGGAAGTTCAAACTCGGGGCACCATAGCAGTCCATTATATGGAGAAAAATCCTGAAATGTTTTCCTCAAAAAACATAATTTCTTTACAACTGAAGAAAGACATGAACATCTTGGATGACAAGGGGGTGAGTACATTATCTGTAAATTGTTGTTCTGGAAGTAGACTTCTCCTTTAAAGTTTTGACTCATTTTTTGATTGCAAAATAAACTTTAAGATCACCAAAATGTGATCATGCTGCAACAACGCAGCAAACAACAAGTTTGAAATGGTATCATTGCATAATATGCTCAGTTTCACATATTTTTTGAATAGTGCACAGTATGCAGTACGCTAGTCTTCCAGTTCGAACATGGTCTCTGTCTCTCGTCATCAAAATCAATTGAATATACAGCTGTTGGCTGTTAAAAATTCCTCACCTCATTTCATTCCTTGATTGCTTTGAAATCTCCCGAGGTCCATTTCAAGACAAATTTGATATTCATCTTTTGCATAATTTTATTCAACAATCTTGCCAGTGGAACCATCTGCATTTTTAATATTAAGTAACAAAGTTAACTTTGAATAGTCCAGACATAACCAGCAGTCCATGCGTGTCGGATATTCTCGTTCTCAAGCTAGAGCAAGACTCGGCGGACTCAAAAGTTATTAATTCTACGAAGTGTAGAATCATGTTGCTCTTTTAAGACTGTAGAGATGTAATTGAACTTTTAAGGCCTGAAACATATGCGAGTATGTGAACGTCAATGCCTCTTGCCACAATTGCTTGATTTCATTTGTTGTTAAGATGCCCGAAATGTCTAACCACATTTCAAGTATGCATTGCAAATCTCAGTGGTATAGCAGCCATTTAGCACATTAGTGTGTGACTCTAGCGCCCCCTTGAGTATTAAGGTTTGCTAACGCCTCAGTCACGCAAGGTCATATTTTAAGTGCATGCGTTTTTTACTGTCAGTTAGTTTTTAATTAAATGTGAAGTTGACAACACTAAAGCTCCAAAAGTATCACGCAGGCGCTTCATCAGACAAATTAAACAACACTCATGTGCCACTCTTTATACCTCCAGGTGATCAAAGGTCACATGACCTAAAACAATATTATAATAATAATAATGATGATAATAATACATCAGTAAATGGCAAATCAAAACAATAACACATCAACCAAGGAGAAAAAGACAAACCATAAGAAACGGCAAAATTCACAATACAAAAATATTATTCCCAATGTACTGTTCAACAAAATCAATTAATGCCTCCATGCATACATAATACATTCTACTTTCTAATACAAACTAATACATTAGTTTTCAATGTAAGCTCTTGGTGAGAATGATTCGTCAATGTGCATTTCAATAAACAAAATGTTTGGGGCTTTTTTTTTTTGCAATAACTTATCAAAATGTTACAACTTGTTCCACCTCTAAATATTTTCAGCTGATTTCATAGATGCCTCTTACTTTTTCAGCTCTCCCATAAAACAATGGTAGTAATGCAGTTCTATGATTCAACCATTTCCCGATGGTATTTCATGTTGACTGATCAAGAGCAAAATGTTAGCCAAAAATGTTAGTTTCTGTGTTATACTATTATTGCATTTATTGAAGTTTTTAATTAGCTTTTATTTTTATATTTTAGTTTTATTTTTTAGTAATTTGATGTGCTTTTATAGTCAGTCATTTTATTTTTTTTATTATTATTTATTAATTTATTTGTATTTGTTTTTATTATTGTTATTATTATTATTATTATTATTATTATTATTATTATTAATTTCAAAGTAGTTTTACTTTTTATTTCAGTTTCTAGTTTTTTTATTTATTTTTTTTAGTAATTTTATGTGCTTTTTTTGTCATTTTTATTATTTTTATTATTTTGTATTTATTTACTTTTTTTTTTTTTTTTTTTTTTTTTTTTTTTTTTTTTTTTTAGTTAACAATAACAACTCTGTTATTTGGCTGAAAGGAATAGTTCACCCAAAAATGTACTCGCCCTCAGGCCACCCAAGATTTAAATGAGCTTGTTTATTCATCAGAACAGATTTGGAGAAATTTAGCATTGGTCATTGCTCACCAATGGATGTGAATGGGTGCCGTCAGAATGACAGTCCAAACAGTTCTTACAAACACACAGCTTTTCACTTTACAAGATGTTAAATTGATGGACCTGAGTCCTGTTGTGGATTATTTTGATGTTTTTATCAGCTGTTTGGACTTTCATTCTGACGGCACCCATTCTTTGCAGAGGATCCATTGGTGAGCAATGAGCAATGCTACATTTCTCCAAATTGGTTCCAATGAAGAAACAAACTCATCTAGGTTTTCATAAAGTTTTGAGACATTGTTAACAAAGTTAATCTACTTTGTGCTCTCAAAATGACATTTATAACAAACGTTCTCACCAGCATGGCCGAGCATAAACACAGAGTGCTGAGTGCCTTATTTAAGAAAAGTATAGGCCTATAAGTTACAGGGTTAGGTTTAGGATGGTTTATCATAAACTGTAATCAGTGAAATAATACAAATCAAGGGCTCTATTGATCATGGACTGGGGAAAAAATGTCTTAGCTTCTGGATCAGAGTTACTCTATCACCAAAAAGTGTTTTATTGTAAATGATTGTATCAGCTAAGTATTCCACTCGATTCATCATTGTAATGAAAAACAGGCTTGGTAATCCTTTTGAATTTGCTGGCGGTGGGTAGATTATATGGAGGGTGAATTTCTCATTCAGACCAGTCGGGGAAGCATCACTAATGAACTCGGCATGACTAGCCAGCAAGGAAAATGATGCTATGTGCATCGCAAGGCATTGTTTGCAGGACACTCAGGTGTGTTCTGTCAATAAAAAGCAACGGAGCCAAACGCACCGAAGGCTTGAGCTCGGCCACGGCACTGCAAGCTTATAAATATGAATACATTTCACTTCCTGGCTTGCCCGTGGCCTGTATCGGGAAGATTTATTACCTATTTAAGGGCCCTTATTTCCACAGCTCTCTGCTCGCAGGCATGCTGATTAGAAGCGGCATTACTCTTGCAGAAGAGACTCGGATGACAGCGGAGCTGCCTAATGCTAAAGCCAGACCTCCTGTGCTCAGAGCTGTGTATTGTTCGCACAGACGAGGTTGGGTTACAGCGATGACACCGCTTCATATTCGACCCGTGCGCTCGGAAGCCGCTTTCTTATTGAGATGTAAATGTTTGGTGTGTCGCTGCCTCGCTAATGCGCGCGCATTTGCACAAAACTCTAAATAGCCTATTATGCATGCGCTTTTTCTGCATGATCGGAGAGCCTGCTGGTTGTTCCACCTGGCATTTTGGCGAAGTTTCTCATCCATCAGTGGCGTTGGCATAAGTCTACACCTCCTCAGTGAATGTTCATTAAAATGCATTTTTGCTCACACAGGCTCTGCAGTGTTAATACGATGTTTTGCCCAGTTCTGTAAATGATCAAATGCATGCATAATATCATATTTTTACTTTTAGTGCATTTAATGAAAGTATTTAGCTGTTTGTGCCACCTAGCTTATATAACAGCATTTATTATAATAGCATATAATTGATTCATATTTTGACTAAGCTTTTATTTTTACATCTTTTTTTTTTAATTCATTTTAGTAATATTGTTGTGCTTTTGTCATTTTTATTATTTCTTAAAATATTACATTTTTTATATTTCTAATTAACTTAATTTTTAGTTTTATTTTATTTTAGTCATTTTAGTACTTAAACTTTTAATCGTTTAGATGCCAATGCAAAGGTTTAATGTTTTTGGCCCGGTTTCACAGACAGGGCTTAGACTAAACCCTGGGTTAGGCCATAGTTCACTTAGGACATTTAAGTAATTTTTATAACATGTTTGGAAAAAAATTACTGGTGTGCATCTTGAGACCAGTGTTGGGGAAAGTTACTTTTAAAAGCATTACAAATGCATTACAATTTTGCATTACTCCCTGAAAAAGTAACTAATTACATTACTTAGTTACTTTTACTTTTTATGGAAAGTAATGCGTTATGTTACTTTTGCGTTACTTTTTAAATCTGGGCAGGGCTTGCTTCTTTGTTTTTAATATAAAACAATTCTAATGTAAAAGCCCTTTTACACCAAAAGTGAAATGAATTCACCTCAGGCTGAAAGAAAAGTACATTTATGCAGGAGATCACTCTTCAGCTATTAAAAAAAAAAAAAAAAATGAAGCACAAATGTTATTAGTAATTTTTGCTTATTAGTATGGTTGAATTGCATCATCGAAGGTCAGCAGCAAAGACACTTGTTAATAAAATGGGATTAAATACATAAAGGATATTTGTTTTAACATATTTAATTATTGCAGGGTTGCGTCATAATCTGAGTTTGCATTTCACTGTTTTTATTCCTTTTGAGGAATACTGAATCTGTTTTTTGTGAGTGAGATGAATTAATGCATGTTCAAATTTAGTCTAGAATACAGTAACATCATGTTTACTCCCAATTTCCCGATAGGAGACTTGTCAATCAATAAATGGGGGAAAAAAGTAACTGGAGTTACTTATTTGAAAAAGTAACTCAGATATTTTCTTAGAAATTCAAAAGTAATGTGTTACTTTACTAGCTACTTGAAAAAAGTAATATTATTACGTAACCCGCGTTACTTGTAATGCGTTACTCCCAACACTGCTTGAGACAAAATGAAGGCACTGATATATTTTAAGATCAGTAAGTGCAAGTTTCTTTCAGTTGAAACGGACTAGGCTTAAGCCTCGTCTGTGAAACCGAGGGTAAATTTCACATTTTTAATTCAGCTTTATTTCAGTTGTAATAGTTTTAGTTTTTAGTTAATACTAATTCTTTGTTGATGGGAGTTGTGTTACTCTATTACTTTTCTAAGTGATCAGACTTAAAGTTTTGTCTTGGGTTGGCTATTTTTGCAAAACTGGACTTATAGCTCAGTTCTCTTGGTTCTTTTGGTTCAAGCCAAAAACAGAAAATGTTAAAATACATTTAGTCCTGGTTTGCTTAGCTTCGCTTAACACTGAACCTAAAATAGCCTATATACAAAGTTTGATTTAATCAAACCAAACCTGCCGTGTAAAAATGCCCTAATAAACATTCAGAACACCCTAGCAACCGCATAGCAACACCCTGGAAACCACCCAGAGCACCTTAGCTTCATTATGACTATGTAAGTGCATAAAAAAACACTTAAAATTTAAGAACCGATCGTATTTTCTGCCTTTTGTAATGTAAATACATTGTTTTGAGCACTAATTTTTCAGCTAACTCTGAAATGCTGTTTTACATGTATTTACAGTGGAATTCTTGTCTACTGAAACTGAAGCTTTTTGAAACTTTGAATCAACTGAATCGATTGCTTCGGGAAATGATTCGCTTTTTCGAATCGCTCAAAACGCTGGGCGCTGGTGACTCCTGCTGGTCAAAATGGTGTAAATGCAACGAAAACTTAGCTCAGTCATGCATAAAATTGAGATCAGGAACCAATTTCGAAAAAAATCTTTATTTACTGAAATCACGTGACTTAAGCAGTTTAATACGCCCTCCGACTCACCGGTTGGAAACAAATGATTCGTTTTAAGCAGTGACGTTAGCTCTCTCAAACGCTGTTTTGCATGTAGCCTATTTTACTTTTTTTTTTTTTTTTTTTTTTTTTTTTTTTAACTTTATTGGTTTTACTTAAACTTGTGACGGAAGAAACGGAGCTTTTCAAAACTTCGAAGTATAATTATTCCTTTTATTATACAAATGTGTCATTACAAATTTTCACAAACTTATAAAATTCATTCAAAATCAGGTACATACAGTTCAAAACACTTTTGACCGAATCTACTTAAATCACGTGACCTGGGCAGTTTGATACGCTCCGAATTGGCCGGTTTGAAACAAATGATTCGAAGCTTCGTGTTTCGAAAGCGCCGTTACTAACTGAAACGCTAGTTTCAATACATCTTGTAGCAGCTGTTTAAAGACAAAACAAGGCAAGTATGCTGCATGTTTAAGTTTCCCATACTGTCAAAGAAGCCGTATCCGAGTTTAAGCCGTTTATCTGAGACTGCGTAATCAGATAATGAATCACAGTAATAATGACCCTCGCTTTACATTCTGAATGGACAGATGACTCAGTCTCCAGCAGAGTTCAATGCAGGCAGCGTCCTAGCATAGACAACTTCTCCATGCCCATTAGCAACATTGTGCAAAAACATTAAGTATTAGTCATAGCATGGTATTTTCATCAGTAACCAGAGACCAAACCGTGAGAGCTCATTCCAGATGCATTATTACACTGACTAGTGTTGGATGAGATTGTTAATACCTCTTACAGGCGCTTCAAGCTACACAATATGCTGTCTAATATCATGCCAAAACGCTCTTGTTGAATCCCGTGTGTTTTCAGTATTCCAGCTGCGTCCAGGGTCCAGCAGGAATCCCAGGAAGGGACGGAAATCCAGGAGTGAATGGAATTCCAGGTACTCCCGGTGTACCGGGCCGGGATGGTGCAAAAGGGGAGAAGGGGGAATGTGTGACAGAAAGGTTTGAAGAGCCGTGGAAACCCAACTACAAGCAATGCGCCTGGAATTCTCTCAACTACGGCATTGACCTGGGCAAAATTACAGTAAGAGGCCACAATGATGAATACCACTTTATTAGGAGGATACTGTGTCCAAATGACCAATGCATTCTTATTTCAGTATTATTTATATCTTTAATATTTGTTTTTATATTTTCAGTTTTCATTTGTTTCAGTAATTATGTTGTGTGCTTTTATCATCATTATTATATTTATTTATTTTTTTAATTATTTTAATAATTTTTTTTATAGGCGTTTCTAGTTTTTGAGTAATTTAGGTTTTAGAGTTATTTTAGTACTATAACTTTATCTATTTTGTTGTCAACATTTCTATTTTTTTTTTAAGTTTTGTAAGTTACATAGTTACATTTTTATCTATCTATCCATCTATCTATCTATCTATCTATCTATAAAATAGAAAAAATATATATAAAATATTTTTTATTTTATTTACTTTATGTATTTATATATATTTAATATGTGTATATATATATATATATATATATATATATATATATATATAGCTGTAATTAAGTTTTTTATATAAAGTTTAATTATATATCTGTATAAAGTTTTTTTTTTTTTTTTTTTTTTTTTTTTTTTAAATGAAGTTTATTATTAACATTTTATAAAGTTCTAGAGTAATAGACTTTAGAGTAATTCTAAAGGGTGGGATCGGGAAAGGTCTACGGGCCGGGACTCGAACTCGGGATGCCCGGAGCACAAGAGTGCTACATGTCGGTGCGCTGTCCACAAGGCTATCGGTGCTGATGAGTAATTTAGGTTTTATTAATAATTTTATGTATTTATTTTTTAAGCTTTATTTCAATTACAGAAAACTATTTTTAGTTTTATTCAAAAATAACTACAGCACTGGTACACTGTAAAAAAAAAAAAAACTTTGGAAACAAAACAAAAAATATTGGACTACATTTTACAAGAAAATATTATTTCACAGATTTTCTATTGCAAAATGTCATGTTTTATTCAATGTGTAATTTGCCATTTTTTGTAATTATTGGTGAAATTTACTAGAGTGATGTTTTTTTCTGTTTACCATGGTAAAAAAAAAAAGTTAGTATTTACATGTTGTTGTTTTTTTTGTTTTTTTTGCTTTTAGTTTTCAATATTGAAAATAATTATAATTTGATAAATCATTTATTAATTATTTAAAAAAATGAATAATTATAAGAAATAAAAATATAATAAGAAATAGAAACCCCTTGGTTATCATTTAATACAATGGTAAGAATCAAACTACTATATGGTAATAACATCTTATACCATAACCATACTGCATTACCTCCACAGTATTTGGAATATATGTTTGGTTTATGTGCTTCTTCAGGAGGTGAGTTGTAAACAAGGTGTCAGATTCATCAGCTCTTCCTGTGTTTCTGTCCTCAGGAGTGTACGTTCACTAAGCAACATTCAGACAGCGCTCTCCGTGTGCTGTTCAGCGGCTCACTCAGGCTGAAGTGTAAGACAGCTTGTTGCCAGCGCTGGTACTTCACTTTTAATGGGGCAGAATGTGCCGCTCCGCTGCCTATAGAGTCCATCGTTTACCTGGACCAGGGAAGTCCAGAATTCAACTCCACCATCAACATACACAGAACCACGTCAGGTAAGGGCCAAGAAGACACTGAAATGTGTGTGAGACTGCCAAAAATCAGTCCTTACAATGCGATGCAGCAGAGATCTTGGATTAATAAAAACTGGATTGATATTTAGTTTGGGACCAAAAAATATTTATTTGTTTGTTTGTCCTTTTAATAATTGAATATGTGTTGGAACAAGACATAATCAAAATTAGCATGTTTTTTATTATTTAGCATTATTATTTGTCACTGTTTTCATGAACATTACGTTATACCTACATTTCATCACTTTTTTTGGTAATGTGAAAAAATTTTTTGTATGTTGCATAGTAATGAAAATCAAGCGGAAATTATATTTATATTCATATTTATGTTAATTAATATGTACATAAAATAAGTTCTACTAAAACTTACTAAAAATATAAAAATTATATATTCAGTATTTAAAAAGTATATTAATGTAAAAATATTATATTAATCTTTCTTAAATTATTAGAAAAAAATAATAAAAATGATTAATAAAATAACAAAAATCCATAATAAATAATAATTTAAAAGATGGAATATAACTTATAAAAATATATATATAAAATTATATATATATATATATATATATATATATATATATATATATATGTATGTATATGTAATTTTTTTTATATATATATATTTTTATAAGTAAAAGTAAGTATAAAAATTATATCAATGTAAAAATAATATTATATTAATTTTTAAGTTATTAGAAAAAAATAAAAATAATACCTGTATTTTATCTATCTATCTATCTATCTATCTATCTATCTATCTATCTATCTATCATTTATTGAATATTATTTGTATTAATTCTTAAACAATTTATTGGAAAATAATTCTTAAATATTTAGTATTTGAAAAAATATTATATATAATATTAATATTATTTTATATTAATCTTTATAAATTATTAGAACAATTTTAATACCTGTATTCTATCTACCTATCTATTATTTATTGAATATTATTTATATTATTTTTTTAAAGAGACTTATTGGAAGTAAATAGTTAAATATTCAGTATTAATAATATTAATAATATTAATATTATTATTTTTATATTAATCTTTCTTAAATTATTAGAAATTTGATATCTGTATTCTGTCTATCTATCTATCTATCGATATAGAAATAGTTTGAATATTATTTATATGAATTCTTAAACAGCTTATTGTAGGGCTTACGATTACATAATTGTGGCATCTGTAATTGTAATCACGATTAGAAATTTGATTAATTGTGCAGCCCTAACCTATTGGAAATAAATGCATTCTTAAAAAAAAGAAAAAAAGATTTTTTTTTAAATATATTTGTAAAACATTTTAAATATGTATAATAGTAATAATAAGCAGGGAGATGTTGGAGATCTGGTCATTTTGCAGAGTAAACCCTTTCAGGATGACACAGGTTATTTGGCGTTTGGGTTTATTTTTCGATAATGACTGTCTGTCTGTCCATTATCCCTTACATATGTTAATGAGGAGCACAAAAGGCAGGTTCGTGTAGAAGGACCCATGCTATTTTTCCCCTCAATACTGACCTGTAATATAAAGTTCAACCCGTTAGTCCATTAACAGTGATGCATGATAAATAAAACACTCCATGAAAGCCTTTTATGGCTATTGTGCTACAGGCAAAGTCTTTGAAAAGCTCTCCGCTCTAAACACTGCAAATTGTTCGGTATGGATTAATTACAGCAGATAAGGGGGTCTCTGAATTTCTCATTTCCCCTCAGGGTGCAATAAAGCATGTCTGTTTATCTCTGTTTTTCTAATGGTTTTGTACTTTAAGTCGGAGATGGTCATCAGAGTACCAGAGCAGAGATCAGTAGACTTTCTCATGGACGCAGTGAGAAATGGTCAGACTTACACGCCGTCTGTTTGTTTGCAGTTGAAGGTTTGTGTGAAGGAGTGCGGAAAGGCCTGGTGGATGTTGCGATCTGGGTGGGAACCTGCGGCGACTATCCACACGGAGACGCCTCCACCGGCTGGAATTCGGTTTCCCGCGTGATCATAGAAGAGCTTCCTCTGAGCAGCTGAGTCCCTCACAGTCTTCCAGAAAGTCTTCCAAGCACTTACTGTCCTATTACATTTTTAAACTTTGACAGTGGGTTACTTTGTATTATTGGTCTTATGAAGGTTCTTTATTGGCATTGATGGTTCCATGAAGAACATTTAACATTCCACAGAATGTTCTTTAAGGTTCCAAAAGGTGTTTGTCCCAGTGATGTCATAGAAGAACTATTTTTGGTTCCTCAAGAAAACAAAAGAACATTTTTTTTTTTTCTAAGTGTGATGAATATTTTATAATCTAAAGCAGGGTTCTTGATTCCATCTTGGTTCCAAATGGACTCAGGATCATTTATGAGGATCTTTTAGTGTTATATCCTCTAATATTTTTATGTTGAGCCGAATGTGCTTCATTCGATCTTATTTCAGAAATTTATGGATGAGACTTCCGGCTCATTAGCCGTTATAGGGAAATAAGGAGAAGAATAACAACATGCAGTAAATGGCAAAATTGTTTGCACTACAAACCAGTGTGCTCATAATTATGATAATACATTAAAATAATATGGTAAGACATGCCAATTTGCAATATCAAGCAGCAAAACGAGCTGTTTTGTACAGCTGAAAATAGCTGGATGTGGATGAGACCAGAAGCCAGACCCATAAAATTGACAAAAAAAAATTTACCCTTGGCAGAAGTTTGATTGACAGGCAGTCTGACCAATCATAACGTAGAATCTGCCATTTTTGTGTGACAAATAAACCAGACAGGAAGGGTAGATTAACATCGGTAGACTTGAGCTTGAAAAATAGTGTTTATTGACGTTTTCCACCAATTGAAACCAGATGCCTTCTGATGTTCATTTATGTTTATTTCATGCTATAATTAGTAAAGAGGAAGAGTTGATCGCTTCACGTACCACTTGAACTGAGTTGCTACAGCGATCTGTCACAACACATTAAAGAACCACAAAACTGCATTTATTGTTTAAATTTCTTTAAATACCTAAAGTAACGTGCTCTGTCTTGACTGTCGGTGTGTTGTTAGTTTCCTCTTTGCTCCACGATGTATTTTAGTAGGTGAGAACATGACGTGTGGCATGAGAGCGCCATGGCCAGGGTTGCACTTTATTTAATTTATTAATTTTTTTTTTTAATTATTTTTTTTTAATATAAAAAAGGAGTATTAAATAAAAATACAATTATTTCATAGTAAACTTAAAAATAAAATTATAATATTTACTTTTTTAATATGAATTTTTATCATTTTCAAACCTAAAAATCACCAAGCTTTTATTTTGGCGGGTTGCTGGCAAGTGAATGAAATGTCACATTTTTGTATTGTGCTTTGAAAACGGTAGCGGATAGTCTAGAATTATGCTTTCAGTTCGAATAGAAATACAGTATTACAGTTTGTCCATTAAAAATTGTGCATTAACAGATGTCAACCATGTCTGTACGCAAATGCGCCCTCTGAACTTATTTACACAGCGCATTTCTTATGTTGCTCTTATTTTTTGTATGGTTTAATAACACGTAAATGATGTCTCTCACTGAAATATGTTGTAGAAAACCCATGAAAGATTTGTTATTGAAAGGATTAGTTCACTTCCAGAACAAAAATTTACAGATAGTATACTCACCCCCTTGTCATCCAAGATGTTCATGTCTTTCTTTCTTCAGTCGTAAAGAAATTGTTTTTTGAGGAAAACATTTTAGGATTCCTCTCTGTATAGTGGACTTCTATGGTGCCTGTGAGTTTGAACTTCCAAAATGCAGTTTAAATGCTGCTTCAAAGGGCTCTAAACGATCCCAGCAGAGGAAGAAGGGTCTTATCTAGCAAAACGATTGGTTATTTTCTAAAAAAAAAAATGACAGTTTATATACTTTTTAACCTCAAATGCTTGTCTTGTCTGCGTGAACTCTGTTTTTTTCCGGGTTCAAGACATTTAGGGTATGTCAAAAAATTCCTCCAACTTCAAAATCGTCCTACATTGCTGCAGAAGTACCGATCCAGTGTTTACAAAATAAACATGCAAAGAAGATCAAACGCCCTTTACAAAAAAAGATAAAAAAGTGATGTAGGACGATTTTGACATTGAAGAAAACAAGACAGGAGTTTTTCAACATTCCCTAACTGTATTGACCCAGATTACACAGACTACGCATGCGCATCGCAGAGAGACAAGACAAGTGTTTGAAGTTGTTTAAAAAAATGACAGATCATTTCACTAGATAAGACCGTTGTTCCTTGGCTGGGATCGTTCACAGCCATTTGAAGCTGCATTTAAACTGCATTTTGGAAGTTCAAACTTGGGGGCACCACTGAAGTCCACTATATGGAGAAAAATTCAGGAATGTTTTCCTTTAAGAAACATAATTTCTTATCGACTGAAGAAAGACATGAACATCTTGGATGACAAGTAATGTAAATTTTTGTTCTGGAAGTTGATTTCTCCTATAAAAAAAAATGACAACATTTTAAAGCTGAGACTTGCCAGAAGTTTCATACCAGAAGTAACCTGTTCCTCTGTCTTGTGTGTCGGCGTGTTGTCAGTTTACTCATTGCTCCGCAATGTATTTTTCTCTGCGTGAGAACATGATGTGTGGCGTGAGAGCTACATGGCTTGTTGGACACATTAACAGTGACGTAGGGGGGCGGGTCTTTGCGAAGGACCTCTTGGAAATTTACTCAAATACCCCTGATCTAAAGAACCTTTTTTTTTTTTTTTAACTATAAAGAACCTTTTGTAGAATGGAAAGATTCCATGGATGATAAAGGTTCTTAATGGAACCATCAATGCCAAAAAAGAACCTTTATCTTTAAGAGTGGCCAAAAGGTTCTATATATTATTAAAACTTTCTTCACACTAAGAAAAACAAAATAGCTTTTAAGAACTATTGGGGAACCAAAAACTTTTGGAACTTTCATTTCCTTCCAACCTTGATTTATTTCTCAGAAGTGGTCCTGCAGCGTTTTGTTTGCAGGTGTCACTTGGTTTGATATTTTGTGCTGTTTAAGTATATTTAAGTCTGACAGCTCTCTCTTGATGTCTACCTCTACAAACAAGGGCTGAAACAATCACATAACCTTGTACTGTAGTGACAGACTCTTAAAACTAACTACAGCCAAAGTAAGTTTGTAATTAATTATGTTGAACAATTAGAGTCTGGACAGGTACTGTAAAAACTCTGAATAGATTTTATTGGATAATTTTTAAATGTCAATAAAGGTTTTTTTTTTTTTTAAAGAACTCCTAACTTGGGTACATGTTCTTCAAAGAGCATCGCTTATTAACCTATGAGCATAACAAATTTTAAGGCCATGAATTTGAGCTCATTAACACAAATGTCAGCAATGAGCCAGAAATGTCAGATTCAGTCAATCTGTGTGCGCTTGTGATTGGAGGAATAAGGCTTGAGGTTAAGGTTGGCCATTGCACAGGACATACAGCAGCAATGCAACATGGATGTAAACAATTATTCACAAATATGGATATTTCATATATTGCCTAACCCTAGTTCAACCTATCTAATTCATCTTTAGCTCTTGATAAAAAGTTAAAACCTGATTTGATTTTTTACAAGTTTTAATTAGATAAAAGAAATGGAAATAAACAGCCTGTATGTGAATGATTAACAGCCACAAAAAAAAATATCACATAATTTATCCCTCATAAATATCCATATATAACATAATGTCACCAGTGTTCTAGTGAAACCGAATAAGTTTTGGTTTCTTGGCCAGTGACTAGTGTTAGATACACATATTACACTTTGAACTTGGTAACATGCATTTCAGTTTTCCAGAGAGGACCAGGATGTTTCATTTCTCTCTATTCACATTTCTGAATCCACCGTGGCCATCAAACACTGTCGCTGACAGGATGACCCATCCCAGGTCCAGCTCTGCTCCCTGACGGACAGCTCTGCTTCAGCAGTTCTTCCTGTTCCCGTTTCACTTGTGCTGGTCCAGGAGGAAGCGGGAAACGTTCTCATAGACCACAAAGGTTATGCAGCAGGCCGGAGTGACTCGGATCAGGTTGGGCACCATGCCCTTGTAGAAACCCAACAGGCCCTCGTTTCTGATCACATACCAGGAGAAAGGCAAGAGTTAAATATTATAAGTTTACTGCATCTTAACTGTACCTTCTATCATGTGCTGGCTGCATAAACTACTTAAACTAGTCTTAATAGTTAGTAATATAATTTTTTTTTCTGACTAGTCTAAGTCAGAAACATAAAAAGGTAGATTCGGTCTAATTTGATTCTGAAAAATAAGACTGATTACCGCTTGGTTAACTGCTAGTTGGTCAAACTAGTACTTAAGACACAGACTTTACATAGTGGCTATGTTTATGAAACTGGCATCAGAAAATAAATGTGAAAATTCACCAGAATAATCAGCTTGTGAGTAATCATGCACATATTAACCTATACTACCAGTCAAAAGTTTTTGAACAGTAAGATTTTTAATGTTTTTGTAAAGAAGTCTCTTCTGCTCACCAAGCCTGCATTTATTTGATCCAGAGTACAGCAAAAACAGTAAAATTTTGAAATATTTTTATGATTTAAAACTTAGGATTTCTATGTGAATATATTTTAAAATGTAATTTATTCCTGTGATGCAAAGCTAAATTTTCAGCATCATTACTCCAGTCTACAGTGTCACATGATTTGCTGTTCAAGAAACTTTTTATTATTATTATTATTATTATTATTATTATTAGTTGAGTACATTTCAGCATTCTATGATGAATAGTAAGATCCAAAGATAAGCATTTATCTGAAATAAAAAGCATTTGTAACATTAAACATTATATATTTTATTTTATGTTTTGGCGAAGAAATGATAGAAATTAATACTTTTATTAAATTGATCAAAAGTGATGATAAAGACATTTTGTTACATATTGTTAAAAAAAAAATTCTGTTTCAGATAAATACTGTCCTTCTGAACTTTCTATTTATCAAAGAAACCTGAAAAGATTCTACTCTGCTGTTTTCAACATATTAATAATAATAATGTTTTTTGAGCAGAAAATCATAATATTAGAATGATTTCTGAAGGATCATGTGACTGGAGTAATAATGCTAAAAAAATTGCTTTGAAATCACATAAATAAATTACATTTTAAAATGTATTTAAATAGTAAAAATACCTCAATTTTACTGTTTTGCTGTACTTTTTGATAAAAAAAAAATGCAGGCTTGGTGAGCAGAAGAGACTTAAAAATCTTACAGTTTAAAAAACTTCTGACTGGTAGTGTAGGTTCTTTAGTTGTGTTAATCGAAGAAATTATTATTTTAGTTAATTTACTAGAAACAAGTACACTACATTCAGTAGTTTAATTTTTTAATATTTATTTTTTATTATCTATTTTATTATTATTAATAGATTTTGTTTATTAATAATCCTTTCATTCAGCATTTAAAATGATCAGAAGTGACAGTATAGACTTATATTACAACAATATTACAAAATTTATTATATAAAATCAATAATATTTTCCGTAAAAAATACAAAAAAGTATTATATTACATTATATTATATTAACAAAAAATATTATATATTTATATTATTACAACATATTTCTATCTAAAATAAATGCCGTTCTTTTAAACATACTATTTATCAAAACCTGAACAAAAAGTATTAAAGTTTCCACAAAAATATTAAGCAACTGTTTTCAAAAAAAAGTGTTCTAAAGGATCATTTGACACTGAAGACTAGAGTAATGATGCTGAAAATTCTTTTTTTTGACATCACAGGAATGTGTGTTTAAATGTAGTTTAAATAAAATAAATGCAGTCTTGGTGAGCAGAAGGGACTTCTTTCAAAAAACATTGAAATAGTAGTGTTTGAATTGTGTTAATGTAGTTAAAATAAAGTCTAGAGGGCATTCAGGAGGGTTCAACAGCATACCAGTGAAGTTTGTCTTTCTGTTTTTGTTATTTAGATCACCAGCATTTGGTTTGCTAATGTGTGTGTTTGCTTACAATTAGGATGTAAATCCAATGCATACCTAAACGTTCTCCGAACAACATCTACCACTCCATCATACGTGTTGTGCTGATCTTGCAGACGGGCTCGGACCACCTGATACGGGTATGTCATAGCCACTGCGAATATTTTGGACAAAGCTGCCATGGTAATATATTCTAATGCATTCTAGAAAGAAAACAGAGCACAAAATGCACTGTAGGTTACTATAAAACAAACGTGGCTATTTAGCATAACACCACTGCCAAAACATATTTGGACTCCTAAAATTAAACACATACAAGGTCAAGTGAAATCAACAGCTATTTTGAAATGTTTATTGTTGCTTAATGTGATTTCAAAAAGGCAAAACTGCAGTTAACTAAACATTTAGTTCATTTTTATAAAGTGTCTTGCTCATACTAACCAGTTTAGCATCTGATTGCATCTTTCTGTATTTGTTATAATCTCTCTTCAGCTCTTCATATGCCATGAACTGCAGTGCACCATGGGAGGTTCCAAACAATCCTGGGACAAACCCCTAGGGATCATAACAGTTAACTCAGCTAGATGAAGCAAACAAACAAACCCCACAGCATGCAACTGACGCACATTCACAAATATTCCCACGCCCGCTCCTTATTTCCTTATACAAGTGCGCCTCCTAGTGGCACCAAGTGGAATCGCCTCAACTATTTCCTGTTAAAGGAAACGATCCACCCACCGACTGCACAAAGCCTTGTTCATTATCCCGTAGAAACCCTTTTGTACCCGATAGAGTCCTGCGATCCCTTCATGGCGGTAGATTTTCACAAGAGCGTCCGTCATCCCCTTATACTGCTTCTTAGATGGATCGGCGCTGTACTGCAAAACCAGCTGAGTTTTGGTGACCCAGATTGGGTTGGTGAGGCAAAGCGTCATTGCTCCTAAAAAACAGTGACACCGAATATAAAGTGAATGAACAGCAGCTGTTGTAAAACCAAGATCCACATGAAAAGAGTCATTACCGGACCTTAATGGCTCACGGTGAGTCATTTCAGTGAAGGATGTGCCTAATTCAATTAGAGGAGCCCATGACACACATACTCTTCAACATGAGCTCTTCGCTGGAAGTTTAGGTTATATACCGTCCTTCGGATCAATTTACATAGCGTTTAATGTCACAAAAAGCTTTTTATGATATTAATGGACAAATCGTGACTTAGTCGGTGGTCATTTAATCTAAAATACGACAAGGACTGCTGGTCTAGTGATAGATCGCTCTGCTAATGATTGTGCCCACTTGGCTATAAAAAATAAGGGTTCGTTTAATTTTAGCAACTCTATGTATATCTAATTTGGTTTCGTTAAAGGAGAAGACCACTTCCAGTACAAAGATTCACATATAATGTATTCACCTCCTTGCCATCCAAGATGTTCATGTCTTTCTTTCTTCAGTTGTAAAGAAATAGTTTTTTGAGGAAAACATTTCAGCATTTTTCTCCATCTAATGGACTGATATGGAGTTTGAACTTTCAAAATGCAGTTTAAATGCAGCTTCAAACAATCCTTAATGCAGTTGTAAACGATCCCAGCTGAGAAAGAAGGGTCTTATCTAGTGAAACGATCGGTTATTTTCACTAATAATACAATTTATATACTTTTTAATGTCAAATGCTCGTCTTGTCTTACTCTGCCTGGACTGTTTTTTTCCGGTTCATGACAGTTAGGGTATGTCGAAAAACTTCCATCTCATGTTCTCCCTCAACTTCGAAATCACCCTACATCACTGTTTTACCTTTTTTGTTAAGGATGTTTGATCTTCTTTGCATGTTCACTTTGCAAAGACTGGGTCGGAACTTCTGCAGCGACGTAGGATGATTTTAAAACGATTTTTGAAGTTGAGGGAGAAAATACGATTGGAGTTTTTCGACATACCCTAACTGTCTTGAGCCAGAATACATAGAGTTCAGGGAGAGAAAGGCAAGACGAGCGTTTGAGATTAGAAAGTATTTAAATTGTATTTTTTTAAAATGAAAATAACCAATTGTTTTGCTAGATAAGACCCTTCTTCCTCGGCTGGGATCATTTACAACCACATTTGGGATCGTTTAAAGCTGCATTTAAACTGCATTTTGGAAGTTCAAAATCGAGGCACCATATCAGTCCATTATATGGAGAAAAATGCTGAAATGTTTTCCTCAAAAAACAATTTCTTTACGACTGAAGAAAGAAAGACATGAACATCTTGGATGACAAAGGGGTGGGTACATTATATGTGAATCTTTGTTTTGGAAGTGGACTTCTCCTTTAACTCTTTTTGTAATGCTGTACTATATATACATATAAAACATTTGAGTAGGATTTGTAGTGTTTTTTTGAAGAAATCTATTCTGCTTATTAAGGCTGCATTTATTTGATCAAAAATACAGAAAAAACAGTAATATTGTGAAATATTAATACAATTTAAAATAACAGTTTTGTATTTAAATATACTCTAAAATATAATTTATTTCTGTGATGCAAAGCTGAAATTTCAGCATCATTACTCCAGTCTTCAGTGTCACATGATCCTTCAGAAATCATTCTAATATGCTGATTTATTATCAATGTTACACACAGACATGCTGCTTAATATTTTTTGGAACCTGTGATACTTTTTTAGGAATTCTTGGTTTTTCTCATTTTATATATATATATATATATATATATATATAGTTAAAATAAACTTTACATTTAAACTTTTTAATCATCAAAGAATCCTAAAAATATATCACAGGTTCCAAAAAATACTAAGCAGCACATCTGTTTGTAACATCTTTGTATTCACTTTGTATTTTAAGTGAAGGTCAAATGTTGTTTTAGACCTTTTTGTGCCATCAGTAAACTTTAGTTCAGTTAACTTTTTATTACAACTACATATGCATTTATTGCAATTTAATTCCATATGCTACTCATATTTACTCATATATATATATATATATATATATATATATATATATATATATATATATATATATATATATATAGAATTATTTTTATTTTCTTTTATTTTGTTAAAGTCTATTGTGGTACAAAGTAGGTATAAATATGTTAATATATAAACAAAAACTGTAATATTGTGAAATATTACTACAATTTAAAATAACAGTTTTGTATTTAAATATACTTTAAAATATAATTTATTTCCATGATGCAAAGCTGAATTTTCAGCATCATTACTCCAGTCTTCAGTGTCACATGATCCTGAAATCATTCTAATATGCTGATTTATTATTAATGCTGCGAACAGTGATGCTTAATATTTTTTTGGAATCTGTGATACTTTTTTAGGATTCTAAAAAATTTAAAAGTACAACATTTATTTTAACTAAATATATATAAAATGAGAAAAACTGAGAATTCCGTGCAAGCATAAACAACAACAGCAGTGTAATTTATTTTTTATGATAATTATTTAATTTCTTGAATTCTGATTGAATTTTCATGCTCTCTGTCCTTTTAGGTCAGACATGCAGTGCATTTTTAGGTCACAGGCCTCCAGCTGAGAAGCGCTCATCTACAGCACTCGAGAGTTGATGTCTTTCGGACTTAAAAACAACCAATCAATATCTGAGCTATGCCTCATTCGTTATGCTCCAGTTTATCTGTCAGCACTGATTAGAAAGGCATGTGTTGAAATTCACTTTGTCAGCGTCTTTATCATTTTGACTGATGGGAGAAAAATGAGCAATGCACAGGAGAACAGAGGAAATACTTGAGTACTCGTCCTTTGTATTTTAAGTGAAGGTGAGATGCCATCAGTAAACTTTAGTTCAGTTAACTTTTTCTTACAACTACATATGCATTTATTGCAATTGAATTCTAAATGCTACTCATATTTCAATTCAAAATCTATATAGAATTATTTTTCTTTTATTTTTAAGTTGAAGTCTATTTTTACAGAGTAGGTATAAATATATTAATATAGATTTTATTTATTTAATTATTTATGTATGTATGTATTTTTTTAGAGCTGTAAAATGATTGTGATTAATCGCATACAAAAAAGTTTGAGTTTGCCTAATAAATGTGTGTGTACTGTAATTATGTATATATAAATATAAATATAAACACATTCATGTATATATTTAAGAAATATTTACATGTATTTATTATAATTTTTATATAATTTATATTATATATAAATAATTTTTACATAAATAACATTCTCTTAAATATATACATTAATTTGTGTGTATTTATATATACATAATTACACAGTGTACACACACATATGCTAGGCAAACTCAAAGTTTTATTTTGTATGCAATTAATCATGATTAATCAATTGACAGCCCTTTTTTTTTTTTTTTTTTACAAGAAAATGGGCAGAAAAAAGTACTAAACTGTTATGAAAACAATGTTTCAATACAAAACAAAAACCCATAATGATCCTAAAATAGGCATAATTTTTAAAATGACTTGTATGTGTGTGTATATATATATATATATATATATATATATATATATACAGATATTGGCCATTTTACATTTAAAAAGCATTTAAGTATTTAAATCTTAGATGTTTACTAATATCCTTTTATTATCTATTGAAACCCACAATAATATTTAAAATATCAGTAAGCTTAACATATATAAAATCATCATTTAGTGGGTACTTTCAATTGGGAGGTGGCTGTCCCGAACCCTAAACCTTGAATTTCAACTTACAAAAATATTGAAAAAATTGTTGCATTTTATTCCATTATTGTTTTTTTAAAAAATTTCATTTTTTTTTTTTTTTTTTTAAAAAGGGATATTTATTTTATATTTTCTTTGTAAATGAAGAAAATTCATTAAAAAAAAATGTGTATGTTTTAGTCCACTGGCTGAGACTGATTTTAACTACACACCTGCATTTATGATCTGGAAATATTTCTGTGTCACTTTCTCTCATAACCACATGGTGAGTAAATAGGCCCATCATTTTGCAGTAAATGTGTTCAAAAGTCTGAAAACTTTGTGTGTAACTTTAAAGAATGTCTCTACTGAACACCACTGTTCTATAATTAAGCACACTTTTTTGGGAGTTATTCCATAACATTTAGTTTTTTTATGTATACAACTGTTCATAACTGCGCTAGCTAACCATGTGCTGATTAGCATCTTTGAGCTAGCCTCGACATTATCTAAAATATATCATTTGGTGAAGTTTCGGTAGTGACAGCTTTGTTTTTGTGGGCTATCCCATAAAATTGTCACTACCAAATGTCATCATTGTTTCGGTAGTGACAAAAGGAAAAACATAATCCTTTACTTGAGAGAAATAAACTGGGGGCATAATTTGGGGGAAATAGTTTTTAGTATGTGGGTTAAAATTCTGTAATGTGAAGCGGTCGCTACCAAAACATTACTGTCACTACCGAAAATGTGCAGTCACTATAGAAACATGAGAAGTTTTTTTTTTTTTTTTTAAAAGTACACTGAATTGTCAACTAAAATGTTATTATAGTGTTTGGTTCAGTGTATATTCAAACTAATGAATCCTTAAGTTTGAAATCAGTATGATCAACTTTTTGCCTTTTACAAAGAAAAACTGGACTCAAAATACAACAAATCTCATAAATCATAAGTAAAATATTGTTAAAATTGTAAATGTTATTGATTTACCTCTGAAAACTTTTTAAATAAAATAGCAAAAATATATATTTACAAAAAAGATGTAAGCAAAATCTTATTAGGTCAATATAGTCCTTCTTAATAATTATATATCACATTTTGTTTCAAGACTCTGACTTAATACCAAATCTGTAGAGAGGCCCATTTAGACAGAGAGAGTGAGAATGAAGAAAATGAAGCCTTTGGTACTTTTTGGGTACTAGCATGCAAAAAAAAAAAAATATATATATGTACATTTTTTTTTATATTACGGAAAGTAATAAAAATGGATAGAAAAATGTGCTAAACTGTCATTAAAGTAATGAAAATGCAAAAAACATAACCTTAATTGTCCTGAAATAGGTTTCATTTTATTTAACCAATTATAATATATTCATAACACTTCTAATGAATTTGTGCTTGTGTTTTTAGGGTGAAAATAGCATGTCATGTTCTTGACGGTTGTGGTGAGATTGATGTGATTAGAGTGTCAGTGGTCATACTGACCTGCTCCGGCTGCTGATAGCAGATGCTCAGTGGCACTCAGCTCTCTTTGTCTGCTCTCTTTGTTGTAAGCTTTGATTGCATTGTAACTACAAATACAAAAAAAGTCAATATTACTTAGCTATTTATATCTAGCAATATACAGACATGAAAATGGGTCAGGGGTGAAAAAGGTGAGAAGGGTGCTCGAGGGGTGATGTGGGGGGACTCCCACAGAATAAATATTACGGCCTCATTAGGGGACATGCTGTAACTTAACTTATTTATTCTTCCATCATGATTGACAGCCAAGTTTTTTGTTTGTTTGTTTTTTTGGGCAAAGAAATCAATCTAATAAGTGTTTTCTACCATTATCGAAAAACATACCATCAACCACAAATACTATTTGCTATTGCAGACAGAGCATGCCAGAAAAAAAACATGTTTGATAAAAGTTTCCCTTTGCCAATTTTACAGTAGCCAAATAAGTTGAAAGGAATAATAAGCCAAGCACAGGTTCTGAAAAAAATACTGTATTGACATTTGTCTAAAGACATGAAATAGAGCTGCATCGTTCTGCCCTAACACACTCATACTGCAAAAACAATGTTTGTATTAGTGTTAACGATACTTTAGCATTAAATGTAACTTACTCTTTTAAGGGTACGTCCACATGAAGCGTCTAAAAACGCGCAGAAAACGCGAGGCGCGTCGCTTCCTCCACCAATTTCAGAGCGCTTGGGCGCTCGCGCTTCTGTAGCGTCTGCTGTTACTAGGCAACCATGAAGACGCTGTCAGTTACAAAAACATTTCTGCTTTGGATTTTAAACTGCGCGGCTCCATTGAAAATAAATAGCTTGCGCGCGCAAAACGCGCTGCATGTGAATGGCAACTAAGCCTTTGGTGACACATACACACCACGAAATTAAATTGTGGATCTCTCCCCTGTCGTCTTCTCCCACGCGGATTGTCCCGCAGGAAGAAATGGCGCCCTGGATGTCAGTGGATGGCGCGCACGGTCTACGAACGCGGGACGCTCAGCTTTCACGATATGAAATGGCTCAAATCCACTTTATATTAAGTTTTAATTAATCAATAAATACCATCCAAGAGCCCTCCCCCCACCCCCTCAAAAAGAATTTCTCATCGGATCTACACGATTCACGTGGGTCACCTGTTTTGGCTTCAAAACGGCAAATTTCGCCGAAAGGTGAGGGATTTCCATGCCTGATATATATCTGTGGTAAGCAGATTTTGACTCTGGACTGTTAACTACTTAAAGACATCGCACTCAAGAGTAAAACTTAAGCATGCATGCAAAAATAAATATAATTTATATCATACAGGATGCATTATACTGTGCTCAGAAAGATACATACAAGAAAAAGTAAAGCCCCCATGATGCTCCAGCACCCCAGATATTTGGGGTGACACCTTGATAAAGACCACGGAGACCCTCCTGCTGCCAGATGCTTTTCATGCAGTGCAGAATTCCACTGTATTTCGGTCTCACATCCAGCCCATCACTCACTGCAATACAGTAAAGAGCCAAACATTTGAGCCTGTCGCACTCATGCCACACATTTCAGCTATGCATGCTTCAGCAAAAACTCTCATATAATCTGTTAACTAATTTATTTATTAATCAATTTATGTAGCAATTTATTTGGTTTATTTGACATCATCGTAAATTTAAATTGATTTGGTAATAGCCTACCATGAAAATGAATTTATTTATTTTATTTTTTTTTTTACTTGATGATATATATATATATATATATATATATATATATACAGTGGTTGGACAATGAAACTGAAACACCTGGTTTTAGATCACAATTAGTATGATATTGGGCCTCCTTTTGCAGCCAATACAACATCATTTCATCGTGGGAGTGACAAATACAAGTCCAGCCAGAGGGATTTTGAGCCATTTTCCTCTTGCAGAACAGTGGCCAGGTCACTATGTGATGCTGATGTGGGAAAACGTTTCCTGACTCGCTCCTCCAAAACACCCCAAAGTGGCTCAATAATATTCAGATCTGGTGACTATGCAGGCCATGGGAGATGTTCAACTTAATTTTCATGTTCATTAAACCAGTCTGTCACCAGTCTTGCTGTGTGTATTGGTGCATTATTATCCTGATACAGAGCACTACCTTCAAGGTACAATGTTTGAACCATTGGGTGCACATAATGAAACTTTACACTCTGCTCTAACTGGTGTAATGTACAATAAGTGAAGATTGGGCACCAGACAGCACAAATATAGCCATGAAACCTCCAATACTATATTGGCGAGTGTTTCAGTTTCATTGTCCAACCCCTGTATATATATATATATTTATATACTTTTTTTTTTTCTTCATTAACAATTCCTACCACTATTTTTTTTAACAATACTTTAAAATATTTATTAAAGTTTAATTAAATAATTTATTCAACTAGTCATCTAGATGTTGGCATATTTACAAATATTTATTTTGGGGCTAATCATATATATAATGACATGACAGTTGACAGTTTTTCATATATATTTAAGTTGAAATCTGTTTAGTATTATATAATGTCCTTTTAATGACAGTATTTTTCTATGTACAGTGCCTAAATGTTTTATTAAAATGTATTAGTTTTATTAAAAATGTTTTAACTATAAAACATTAATATAATTTTTAACTTTAACTTAAATTCCCACCACGAAAATGAATTTTTAATTATTTTTAATTTTACTTTACAATATATATTGTTTTTTTAATAAATTAATTAAAATTTAATTAAACTAGACATCTAGATGTTGACATATTTTAATGTAATTAAGTAACATTTTGTTGTAAAGTTTATTAATGAAATAATGAGATCATGACATTTTTATATCTATAAACATCTATTTCTGATATATAATGTCCTTTTACTGACATTTTTTTCACATTTTCTATGAATTTTCTACTAAAATAAAGAGTTAATTATTAAACATTACTGTAACTTTTAAATGATAAATTCTCGCCGCAAAATTTACCTAATT
The DNA here is from genome assembly GCA_036247105.1 of Cirrhinus mrigala. Lineage (NCBI taxonomy): Eukaryota > Metazoa > Chordata > Actinopteri > Cypriniformes > Cyprinidae > Cirrhinus > Cirrhinus mrigala. Next base: position 5,404,007 of record CM070022.1, read on the forward strand.
TTTATTAAATTAAAAATAATAGAAAATTAATACCAGACATCTAGATGTTGGCATATTTTCATATAATTATTTAGGGACGAATCACATCATAACATTTTGTTGTAAAGTCTATTCATGACAGTTGTCAAATGTTGATATATGTTCACAAACATTTAAGGTAACACTACAATACGGTGTCAATTAATGTATTAACTAACATGAATGAACAATTAACAATACATTTATTACAGTATTTATAAATCTTTGTTAATGTTAGTTCATAAAAATACAGTCGTTCATTGTTTGTTTACGTTAGTTCATACTGCATTAACTAATGTTACAAACAACTTTTTAATAATGCATTAGTAAATGCTGAAATTAACATTAAGATTAATAAATGCTGTAGAAGTGTTTTTGTTTCTTAGTTCACGTTAACAAATGTAGTTAACTAATGAACCTTATTGTAAAGTGTTGCCACATTTAAATTTGTACAACATCTGTTTATGATATATAACATCCTATTAATGACAGTTATTAATATTTTTCTATATACAGTACATAAACGTTTTATTAAATTAAAAAGTTAATTATTAAGTATTATTATTAGCTATAAAACTGACCTATTAATCTTAAATGATGCAATCATCCAGTAAATTACACATGACATATTGGTTCTGATTTTGCACATACCTGCAAACCTAATTTTGACCAGATCCAGAGGATGCAGCACCAGTGTGGACACCACCCCTCCACTGAGCCCTGCTATTAAATTCTCGATCTTCACATGGCTGAACAGTCTCTGCAGGTTGCCGGTGAGGGTCAGGGGTACAGGAGAGCCCGGACTGGGACTGGGGCTCATGACTGATCCCTTACTGCAGGTCAACAACACCAAAATCACCTATTTTAACATTAAACCACTCTTATAGAATCGTTTAAAACCATGTAGACCGGTAAAGAACTTACTAGGATTTGTTATTACAGCTGTTATAAGCTACAGTTTCAGTAAGAATGAACTGTGTGCATGACCTTACCAGTTAATGTTAAATCATATACAGTGACAGCACGGAAGATTCGGAAACATGCTGAAAGTGCAACATGGCGCTTTAGACAACACAACCTGCGCATGCGTACTATTGCACTTTCAAAATAAGAGTCATCGCGAGAAACATGACGAAATAGTCATTAGCAAAGAGAGAGAGAGAAAAATATATTTTTATATATATAAAATATATAAGATATATAGATTTCTGAAATATTACAGAGAAGTAATTAAAGATATCCAAACATTTAGTTGTAAGTCGCTTTGGATAATAATGTAATGTCATATGTAATCTGTTAAAAGGTTTTTATTTATTTATTTTATTTATTTATTTTTTACTTGTTTCTTTTTTTTTCTTTTTTTTTTTTGGTAACAATATTTAATTTATTGTAAATGTGTATGTGTATGTGTGTGCGTTTGTGTATGTGTTTGTTAATTATGCTTAATTTATAACTATTGGTCATTATTTTATGGATTCGTATGTGATCCCTTGGCTATGTTCTTTTTGTATTGTATTAATTGTATTTATTAAATAGTAATAGTTATAATACATTAAAATAAAAAGAGACCCACATTAATACAAAAACAAATAATTAATAATAATAAAAAAGTTATTTAATTTATTTTTGGATATTGATATTGGATATATGCATGAAGAGAAGATTTCTTATTTTTATGAGAGATTTTATTTCTTTTATTGACCAGTCAAAATGTTAAAATCTCACAATTTAAAGTTAAATACACAAAGCAACAGTTTTACATACAAAAATGTCTAAATGTCTATTTTAAAAATAGCAAATAGTAAAATGGTACTTTCATACTATTATATGGTAAATAAATAACCATATAATGCAATAATACTAATACAATAATAATATACGTTTACAAACTACTTTATTTGGTGGTACTTTTATTGTGTATGCAGTAAAAGTATGTAGGCCAAAGCTTACCAGCCGTCTTTAAAACATAAAGACCTCTTTATGCTGAACATTTCAGAAATTATAGATTTGGATAAATAGAAAAAAAGATTTTAATTATTTATCTCTCTTTCTGATCTGCTCCTGGGAGGTGTGCGTGCGTACTTACTATCGCGAGATTTATTGATTTGCCTGGCTATTCACCAAAGTCGAGCCACGTACTTTGCGTAGTCACACTCCATTCATTCGAATGGTTCCTACGTCGCTGACGTAGCTGAGTTTTGCGGAAGTGGTATCAAGGGGAATGTAGGGCTGCCAAAGAACGATCGGTTTCTAAAGCGGCACTTGAACGTTAATATTATGGGTAAGTCTCGCTCACTTTTACGATATACCATCCTCCAAACATCGCTGTTTGAGTCTCGGTAACATTTACGCGGCGTTTGGGTCTAGTCGAAGCAATTCGGTGGCTTAAGTCGACGCTCGCTAGTGTTTTTACTGTAATTTAGGTTAGTGATAGCGCGCGAGGCATTTCCTGTCAGTTTTTTTCCTTTCGTGAGTCATTGAAGAGCGAAAAACGGTCTGCGTTCGTTAGAATTTAATCAAAATCAACCAAATACAGTCCATTTTCAAAGTTTTTCGTAATTGTTAAATATAAAACGTCCGTAATTTGCAGTAATACTCATCTTTAGGACATAAGCAAGCTAATGTAGGTTAGCAGCTAATCACACAACTGCTGGAATAATGCAGCTAATTTCTACATTTTCGTTACATATTAAATAAACATATTTGAAGTTTAATTTAAATGTCCTGCAATCTCTATTAGATGTTCACTTGTTTAGGTGGATACTAGACATACAAAATACACTAACAGGTTTGAAAATGAAAATTCATTGTTGTTTTGCAGATTGTCTTTAGAATTGCTGTATAATAATCTAATTTAAAAGCAATTTACATTGAATAGGGGTCCAAATATTATTCAGAACCTGCTATTGTGTGAACTGAGATGCTTTGCAAAAGCAAAAACAATGTTTTTTCAGCTATTTGTTAGTGGTTCAGTGAATAAAATCAGATAGAAGTGCTTCAAAGTGTTATTTCCTTCAGTTAATTCCTTCACATCAAACTAGATGCTGTATGTCATTCAGACGTGCACTAGAACTGCGGTTAGGCTCTCACATCCTGTAGACAGATCTGTTTTAAACAACTCAGTGCTTCACCTGGTGTGATGCCGATTTTACTTTCAACTGTATGGCTTTAGTATTTGGCTTTATATTAGAGTTACTTCTGATCCGTTTGGTATCTCATTGCATATTTTGAGGTATGAGGTTTGCGTATATCGCTCAGACTAATATAATACCGTCTTGAGATTTATAGCTTAAAGAAACCAAGTTATCATGCAGAATAAATGATGCTGGTGACATTAAAGGATGCAGCCGAGTGTAACCACATGTCTTTGTTAATTGACCTCTGATTGTGCTTTCAAGCATCTCAAATTCTGCACCATCCCTTCTCGTGTAGTGCCGTGTATTAATCAGCACGATATAGTCACACATCTTGACACTTGTGTGGGTTATGTACAAAATATTGCGTTCGTTTGACTTTCCAGTAATTGTGACTAAATTCAGCTGTCAGGCCATTATCAGAAACCCTAATCGTTTCACATTTTGCTGTCATTTCGTGATTCATGCATGCAGTTTTAATCAAAGTTTGGACACACCACTACTCATTCTTTTTTATTTCTATTTTCCACATTTTAGGCATCAGTGGGAATTGCCTTGACCAAAAGTATTACACAAATCAAAGTTATTTGAGCTGCTTTGATGTAGCCATATTTTTTCCAGGTTTCATAAATAACAGAATTCATATGTAGGCACGGTTGTGCGTGAAACTGAATTCATAGCTAAATTCATGCATTTAAGGATTTTTAGAATCGTGAGAAAAGATCATTGTCACTCAGCATCATATATGAGCCCATTTCAGTTTGTCTGTGATGCTTTGATTTATGTTTGTTCCTCATATTTTTGTTTTGGTGGCTTCATGAACTTTTTGAGGGTGGAAAAACAAAAACAAAAAACAAAAAAAAGCAAAACATTCTAGATCAAAGGTTTTCTTTTCTTTTTCTTTTTTTTTCTTTTTTTTTACATGCCACGGACCCAAATTATGGTCATCCTGATGCAACAGAGCCCATCCTTAAATTTAAAAGCTAAAAAGTTTAATGTATAAAGAACATTGATAGTATAAATAAATATTATTTATATTTAGAATATTATTAATAAATATTCCAAAATATTATTTGGAATATTTTTTTGATTATTTTGTTCTGATACATTTTATCTTACTTTTCTTTCTTTTTTTTTTTTTTCTACTTCTAGAATAAATTTTGAATGTAATATTTATTTAAGTCTTTATTTAAATTAATTTATTTTACCCATAGTATCTTATTTATTTAAATCTATTTTTTATTTATTTTTTTCCCGCTTGACTGCATAAAAACTCCCTTTCGAACCCCAGTTTGAAAACTGCTATTTTGGATAAACTTTATTCTTCAGGAGGCACTTGTATATGTTTGATTTGACTCATTTGCGTCATTTAGCCTCAGAATTTCATGCTATCAGTTCAGCTTAAACTTTTTTTGTTTTGTTTTGTTTTTTGGCTTGCCAAAACAATTTCAAGCATTTGAAGCAGCCTGTGTATATGTCATACATTTTTGTGCTTTTTTTTTCTCTCCCTCTTTGTCCAAAAATGCTGTTGTATGCTGAACTTTGGACGTGCAAAACATCTCTTCTGACGTCTTCATTTTGCTCCCCATCACCCTTAACCAATACTGTGCATTTCTTGGATTTAAATACACAGCAGTAAGTATGACAAATACAGGAAGAATAGCACATTATCACCTTCTGTTTGCTTATTCGAGAGTGTGTGAGCATGTTTCTCTGATCAAAAAAGTGTTTTTCTCTCTGCTTTCAGCAGCAGAAGAATCTGGAGGGATACGTGGGCTTTGCAAGCCTCCCCAACCAAGTGTACAGAAAGTCTGTGAAGCGGGGCTTTGAGTTCACCCTGATGGTTGTGGGTAAGGAAACACATTCTTTGTATTGATTGATATATTGATTTTGATCTGCTTTATAACCTTCGGTATGCAGCTTGCAAATACCAAACGTGTAACAAAGTTAGCGACACATGATGGATTCAGTGTGCGCTGCAGTCATTATGGCCACTTGAGGAGCTTCCTGTCTAGTTTTGAACATTTGCCAGTTTGAGACTACATTCTTGACATTTGGTCTAAACACTGTTTGGATAACCACACAGGAAGCAGGGGTTGAATGGCAGTGATTTCACATCCTGTTCATCTTGAAAAATGCAAAGACTTTTCGGTGAAGAACACCTAAATGGCTTACATTTTCGAAAGCGTAGCTTTGAAGATGATTCTTGTAGGCCTAATCAAGTTTGCAGTGATACGAGATCCGTCTTGTTTTTGCTAGAATTTGCTCTGAAAGCTTACGCCGCTGTGTTTGCTTTGGCTTTGCGTGCGAGCTGTGGTTTTGTACCCGACATCCCCTGCATTTATGAATCTGACCCGAGGACTCGTGGTTGTGCGTGCTTGAGTTATTTTCGGTCGTGAGTGAAAAGCATGTTCAAGACATTATTTGTGGTCTTTATAGCTGCAAAATATTGTCTTTGGGAGGACTTGGTAGACGGCTTAAACTTTTTCATCACGTAATATCCTAACATTGAACTGATTTTCTGTCATTAATGAAGTTTTATGGTGCTCTCACTTGCTGATTTGTAATACAAATTGGCTTGCTGTGTGGGTGGACTTTACCCAGTTGTTCTTGCATTAGTGTTTGGGTATGGAAAACGGCCAAGTCTGTAATGGTGCCAGCCACTCGCCCTGCCAGAAGCAATTTACTCTAGTTAATGTGCTGACCTCACTGTGTGAGACCGCACAGATGAATGCTGCGCTCTTAGTTCTAACCTTCATCCAGCACTCATCCGTTAACTCCTAGTTTAGTCCTGCTGCTTGCGCTATGTATTCACACCATTGCTAAACACGTAATGATGAAGCATCATCACATGGATGCTTGTTTGAATTTCCAAACAATTAGCACTAAGTATTTAGAATGAAGTCACTTAGTCACATCTTGGACATTAACGGATTTACTAAAGAACTGACAAAAAGCTGCTTGTGAGGTTAATTCCACTGTTTCTCCCATGGGCTTCTTGGGGTTCTTAGACTGGATGCAAAAAATACTGTTCCCTCCAGCATTGACGTAATACATTTAGAGGAAGTTCACACAGGGCATGTCCTTCCATTCCATCTGCACTATTATTTTAATTGTTTGTCTGTTTATTCATGCATCAGATGGATGTTTTTTGCCCCTGTCTCATGACATGAATGTCACATTTTAAATGTAATATTGCATGAGTGCATAAATCAGCTGTTAAATTACCATTTTGAGATTAAATGCTACATTTTCTCTTCTTTTGTTCATTAAAGATCTACCAAAATGTTTCATCACCCTGCTTTTTAAATATTGTATCTGCATTTACTATTTCAAAGTCAAGTAGGCCTACTGTATTTTATACAGTACCATTTAAATGTTTGGTTAAAAAAAGTAATGCTTTTGAAAGAGGTGTCTTATAATCATCAAGGCTGCATTTGTTTAATAAAAAAAAATACAGTGGAAAAAAAAAAGGAAATATTTTAATTTATTAGGATATTTTTAATAATAGTTATTATTATTATTATTATTATTTATTCCTGTGATCAAAGCTAAATTTTCAGCATCATTACTCCAGTCTTCAGTGTCACATGATCCTTCAGAAATCATTCTAATATGCTGATTTGCTGTTCAAGAAACAGTTTTTATTATTAGTAGTATTAGTTGAGTACATTTTCTCTGCATTCTTTGATGAATAGAAAGATCCAAAGATCAGCATTTATCTGAAATAGAAAGCTTTTGTTACATTATACACTATACGGTGTATACTATAGAGTCAGTGTAATTCATTAATTAATTAATTGGAAAGAAATGCTAGAAAGTAATACTTTTATTTAGCAGGGATTTGAACTGATCAAAAGTGATGATAAAGACATTTATAATGTTACAAAAGATTTTTATTTCTTCTGAACTTTTGATTCATCAAAGAAACCTGAAAAAATTCTACTCAGCTGCTTTCAACATCATAATAATAATAAATGTTTTTTAAGCAGCAAATCATAATATTAGAATGATTTCTGAAGAATCATGTAACTGGAGTAATGATGCTAAAAATTCAGCAATGAAATCACAGGAGTAAATTACATTTTAAAATATGTTAAAATAGAAAAGTAATGTTAAATAGTAAAAATATGAAAACATTTTTTTTACTGTTTTTGCTGTACTTCAGATCAAATAAATGCAGGCTTGATGAGCAGAAGAGACTTATTTAAAAAACATTAAAAAATCTTACTGTCCGAAAACTTTTGTAAATTTTTTGTAACAGTCTTTGCTTTGACTTAATTTTTTTTTTATTGAATTAATTTAATGCATCCTTGCTGAGTAAAATAATTTAAAAAGTCTTTTTGACCCTATAATTTTAAACGGTAATGTATATGCAAAAGAAATGTAAAACCTTATTCTTAACTCAAACCTTATTCTTTTGCTCTCTCGCAAGCGGTGGTATTTCCTTTAGTAAATCTATTTTTTTATAGGATGTTAGGTCTCATTTTAACCTCATGTTTCTCTGTATTTTGTGTCCTTTTGTACAGGAGAGTCAGGGTTGGGAAAGTCCACACTGATAAATTCTCTGTTCCTGACGGATCTGTACTCTGGAGAATATCCCGGACCTTCGAATAGAATCAAGAAAACAGTTCAGGTATATAGTGCGAAAATTTGTTTCTCAAATGTCAATACATGCTGCTTGTTCCGTTCAGTCATGCTCTGGGAACTGAAAGTGGGAAACACCTTTTTTCCTTTTTTTTTTTTTTTTTTTTTTTTAATATAAATAAATATAAATATAGTTTTATAAGTGTTTTTTGATCAAGCACACATTTCCAGGTTCCTATGCTACTGTACTCTTGGCTTCTCAAGCGTACTTAAGTAATACTTCAGTAATAGCTATGCTATGTCCTGCATGTTTGTACTTGTAGCCTGTAGACTGACTGTGAGTCCAAAGCTTTACACAACGTTTCAGCTTTATGATAATTGCCTTTGCATCACACACTACTAATGCCCAGTGGTATGTAAACAAAAGTGACCAAGCAGACACCAGCTACTAGTGTTTACACCAGCCATTTGTGAGGTCTTACCTATTTAGTATTTACTAGAGCATTCAAATGGGCTGTTATCCACAGGTGGAGCAGTCCAAAGTGTTGATGAAAGAGGGAGGCGTTCAGCTTCTGCTCACGATAGTGGACACTCCAGGATTTGGAGACGCTGTGGACAACAGCAACTGGTGAGAACGATTTCAGTGTGTTTGGAGTGCCAGATATAATTTTCGCAGCATGGTTTAATATCAGGTTGCTTGATATAATTAGATGGCTATGTGATTGTGTTTTCATTACTGTGGTGTAAAGCATGACCTGAATCTCCTGTGTGTTTTCTGCTCCAGCTGGCAGCCGGTCATTGACCACATCGACAGTAAGTTTGAGGATTATCTGAACGCTGAGTCGCGTGTGAACAGACGGCAGATGCCGGACAGCAGAGTGCACTGCTGCCTGTATTTCATTGCACCCTCAGGACATGGGTGAGTGATTGGAGACCTGTGCTTCTGCTTTCTTGTGGTTTATTATTCTATTAATCTCTTAATAGAAGGAGAAACCTTACCAATGATAAGCTGACCTCCCATTCAGCATTACTAATTTAAGTAGTTGCTGCGCATTAGTGACGCAGTTCTGAGTTTATTCATTTTTTGTGTTGTGGTTTGAATTAAATCCTGCAATTTGAGGTAGGAAAGGTACGCTATGCATTAAATTGATCAAAAGTGACAGTGAAGACATTTACATTGTTACAAAAACATTGTATTTCAAATAAAGGCTGTTCTTTTGACATTCTATTCACAAAAGAATCCTGAAAAAAGTATCAGTTTACACAAAAATAGTAAGCAGCACAGCTGTTTTCAACATTAATAATAATAGGAAATGTTTCTGAGTTCTGAAGCATCATGTGACAGTGAGAAATGAGCAGTGATATGGAAAATTAATTTTGCATCACAGGAATAAATTATATTTTAAAATACACTACCAGTCAAAAGTTTTTTAATGTTTTTTTTTAAAGAAGTCTCTTCTGCTCACCAAGCCTACATTTGTTTGATCCAACGTACAGAAAAACAGTAAAAAATTGAAATATTTTTACTATTTAAAATAACTGCTTTCTATTTGAATATATTTTAAAATGCAATTTATTCTTGTGATCAAAGCTGAATTTTCAGCATCATTACTCCAGTCACATGATCCTTCAAAAATCATTCTAATATTCTGATTTGCTGCTCAAAAAAACATTTATTATTAGGTAACAGCTGAATAGATTTTTTTTAGGTTTCTTTGTTAAATAGAAGGTCACAAGAAGAGCATTTATCTGAAAAAGAAATCTTTTGTAACATTATAACTGTCTTTATCATCACTTTTGATTAATATAAAGCATCCTTGCTAAATAAGTGTTAATTTATATAATTTCTTTCCCCCCAAAAAAACTACTCATTCCAAACTATTGAATGGTGTATTATGTTACAAAAGCGCTTTATTACAGATAAATGCTAATCTTTGGATTCTTCTTTTCATCAAAGAATCCTGAAAAAAAATGCACTCAACTGTTTTGAATATTAATAATAATAATAATAATAATAATACAAATGTTTCTTGAACAGCAAATCAGCATATTAGAATGATTTCTGAAGGATCATTTGACACAGAAGACTGGAGTAATGATGCTGAAAATTCAGCTTTGATCACAGGAATAAATTGCCAAATAGAAAGCAGTTATTTTAAATGGTAAAAATATTTCAGAATTTTACTGTTTTTGCTGTACTTTGGAACAAATAAATGCAGGCTTGCTGAGCAGAAAAGACTATTTCAAATTGTAATAATATTTCACAATATTACTGATTTTTACTTTTTTTTTTTTTTTAGCAAAAAAATGCAGTCTTTTTGAGTGTAAGAGCCTTTTGTGCATTAAATTGGTTGGTTGTATGCAAACCTATACCTATTTTTTCCCTTTTTTGTGTGTCATACTTCAGGTCATTTAATTCTCCCCCTTCGTTTGTGATTTTTTTTTTTTTTTTTTTTTTTTTTTTTTTTTTTTTTCTGCTAAGATGTCTAATAATGGATTTCATTGACAAACCGGAGCTGAGGTCACTGAAATTTTCCTCTTAGTCAGTGAAAACATTAGAATGACTGTGTTACTGTAAGCAGCTGTTCTCAGACAATAGCGGATCTGTGCGAGGTTGCAGTGAAGATGCAGGAACGTGTCGCTCTATTCAGTCTTGTGTCCACACAGTCATGATGATTATCAGAACTGAAGCGTGGAAGAAAGTAAATAATGCGGTTGTTGTTGCCCATGATTCAAAACGGAAACCAATTTAGCCGTAAAAGCACAACACACGACCACTAGTCTTTTATTAAACAACGGTATTCAAAACGGCATTATTTCAATTATTATTATTCAAAAAGTCAGCAGTGTTCAATAAATAATTACAATAACAATAAATTCCTCTAGATTAAAATAAACAACATATTAGATTTATTAGTTATTTTATTTTTTTAACATGTATTTTTTTAAAAACTTGTATTCTCTAAAAATGTTTCAAATTTAGTTGGACTTCTAAACTACATTATTAGCTTTTCCTAAGCAAATGTGAGTGTTTTTTAACTGTGCAAAAGTTCAAAACCCTAACCTTAAGTACTGTATGTAGTTTCAGTAGTTTCCGTTCTTGCATTTGCAAAGACTATTAAAAAGCTATTGAGATTGAGAGAACCATGTGATCATTATCATGGTGTTATGTTGTATGTTTTTCCACCAGACTGAAACCTTTGGACATCGAGTTTATGAAACGGTTGCATGAGAAGGTCAACATCATCCCACTGATTGCCAAAGCAGATACCCTGACACCCGAAGAGTGCCAACAGTTCAAGAAACAGGTCAGCCGGCTGCCGCCTCCAGCTCTCATGTGCTAAGTCCTGTCTGTTTAAACTCCTGATTAAGAAAAAGGCAAGAAGAGACAGCAGGAGTTCAAGCCTCCGGCACCATGTGTGTCTTGAGCGCTTTGCCATCTGTCAGAGTATTATCTCTGCAGGAACCATGAGCAGGAGCGCGGCATTACCGCCTAGACAGGAAAGATCAGATGAAAAGATTTGAGCACATCCACAAATAAATAAACAGAGGATGTTCCTCAACTCTAAACAGTCGCTCTTGGTGATCCTCTGGAGGTTGTGTGCCGGGCCCGAAGGAATCGCAGAGAAGTTGTGTGATTTTTAAAGTCGTTTTTATGTTTCTGTAGATTATGCGAGAAATCCTGGAGCACAAGATCAAAATCTACGAGTTTCCGGAGACGGATGATGAGGAGGAAAACAAGATTGTGAAAACAATCAAAGTAAGAGTTTTACACTCTAAACATTAGTAATTTAATGACCACTGGAGTTAAACTAACTGTTTTTAAGGGTCAAAAGGAAAAGTTCAAAATATCCTCTTTACTATGATCTGTTCCCTTTAAATGCTGTTCATATAGGTGACCCTGGACCACAAAACCAGTCTCAAGTTGCACGGGTATATTTGTAGCAATAGCCAAAAATACATTGTATGTTGTATGGAAAAAAATTATAGATTTTTCTTTTATGCCAAAAATCATTAGGATATTAAATAAAGATCACAATCCATGAAAATGTTTTGTAAATTTCCTGCTGTAAATATATCAAAACTTATTTTTTGATTAGTAATATGCATTGCTAAGAACTTCATTTGGACAACTTTAAAGGTGATTTTCTCAACCTTTTTTTTTTTTTTTTTGCACCCTCAGATTCCAGATTTTCAAATAGTTGTATCTCAGCCAAATATTGTCCTATCCTAACAAACAATGGAAAGTGTATTTATTCGTTTTTAGATGATGCATAAATCTCAATTTAAAAAAAAATTGACCCTTATGACTGGTTTTGTGGTCCAGGCTCTGGATCTGTGCCCCTGTGGAAGTGGACAATACATGCGGTTCACCAGGTGGCTGTACATTGAAAGTCTGCCAAGCTTTGCATGTTGCTTTATCACAGATTCCTTGTACACAGCCATCCATGAGCCTCTCGTCTCTCTCTCTCTCTCTCTCTCTCTCTCTCTCTCTCTCTCTCTCTCTCTCTCTTAAGGATCGGTTGCCCCTGGCTGTGGTTGGAAGCAACACTATCATCGAAGTGAATGGCAAGAAGGTTAGAGGAAGGCAGTACCCATGGGGAGTGGCAGAAGGTAGATGCACTTGAAATGCCTTTGATACTGAAATGCATACGAAATGAATAGGGTTGCTGTATTAATTTCAAACCTGTGATCATTTTGATAAAAAATAAATAAATAAATAAATTAAATAAAAATAAAAATAAATAATTGTGAATGATATTGTGCATGAACTGTTAGTTTGAGAATATGTAATTAAAGGAGAAGTCCACTTCCAGAACAACAATTCACAAATAATGTACTCACCCTATTGTTATCCAAGATGTTCATGTCTTTCTTTCTTCAGTCGTAAAGAAATCATGTTTTTTGAGGAAAAGATTTCAGGATTTTTCTTCATATAATGGACTGATATGGTGCCCCGAGTTTGAACTTCCAAAATGCAGTTTAAATGCAGCTTCAAACGATCACAAATGTGGTTGTAAACAATCCCAGCTGAGGAAGAACGGTCTTATCTAGCGAAATGATCAGTTATTTTCATAAAAATAATACAATTTATATAATTTTTAATGTCAAAACGCTCGTCTGGTCTTACTCTTCCTAAACTCTTCAAAATCGTCCTATATCGTTGTTTGATCTTCTTTGCATGCTCACTTTGCAAAGACTGGGTCGGTACTTCTGCACCAATTTTGAAATGATTTTTGAAGTTGAGGGAGAAAATACGGTCTGAGTTTTTTGAAATACCCTAACTGTCTAGAGCCAGAATACACAGAGTTCAGGTAGAGTAAGACAACACAAGCGTTTGAGATTTAAAAAAGTATTTATATTGTAATTTTTAAATGAAAATAACCGATCGTTTCGCTAGATAAGACTCTCCTTCCTCGGCTGGGATCATTTACAACCGCATTTGGGATCGTTTGAAGCCGCATTTAAACTGCATTTTGGAAGTTCAAACTCGGGTCACCATATCAGTCCATCATGTGGAGAAAAATGCAGAAATGTTTTCCTCCAAAAACACAATTTCTTTGTGACTGAAGAAAGAAAGAAAGACATGAATATCTTGGATGACAAGGGGGTGAGTACATTATCTGTAAATTGTTGTTCTGGAAGTGAACTTCTTTAAAATAGGCTGCCACTGGCAAGGAAAACATGCAAATATTAAGAAAATATTCCAGTTAATAATAAATTCAGCTTTGCATTACAGGAATCAATTACATTTTAAAATATATTTGAATGGAAAACAGTTATTGTAAATTGTAATAATATTTCACAATATTGCTAATTTTACTGTTTATGTTTTATCAAATAAATGCAGCCTTTATGAGCATAAGATACCTCTTTCAAAAACATTTTAAAAACTTGCTGACTCCAAGCTCTTGAGAAGTACTGTAGTTCTTTCTGGACATGAATATATGTGACCCTGGACCACAAAACCAGTCATAAGGGTATATTTTTGGAAACAGAGATTTATACATAATCTGATGCTGAATAAATAAGCTTTCCATTGATGTATGGATTGTTATGATAGGACAATATTTGGCCGAGATACAACTATCTGAAAATCAGGAATCTAAGGATGCAAAAAAATCTAAATATTGAGAAAATCAGCTTTAAAGTTGACCTATACAATGTATTTTTGGCTATTGCTACAAATATACCCATGCTACTTAAGACTGGTTTTGTGGTCCAGGGTCACACATGCTCTAATAAATTATTAAATCAGCAAATAACTGTTGTTGGGGATGGAATGAATGGATATACAACAAACTGTATGAGGTGAATCCAGTAGTAAATGAAAGAAGTAATTACTGTTTTGAAAATAGATATGACCAAGTTTTATATACAAGATGTTGAGTTGAACATTCAAGACTCATTCATAATTTATTAGAATGTCCAATTTTAAATGAATTGATGCAACATTTTTACTCGTTTTTACATCTTTAAAAAGGCCTCTGCCGGATGAATTTTAGAATTTTTATCATTGAAAGATTCTAAATGATTTTTATTGGTACTCTTGTTGTTACTTGTATGTTTTTGTATAATGATTGCTTCTTAAGACAATGTTACATTATTGTAAATGATGTATTGAAATGATACTGTTAATGTTGGCCATGAACATAGCCATTTTATTTATTTATGCCAAAAATCATTAGGATATTAAGTAAAGATCACGTTCCATAAAGATATTTTGTAAATTTCTCACTGTAAATGTATCAAAACTTAATTTTTGATTAGTAATATGCATTGCTAAGAACTTCATTTGGACAGCTTTAAATGCGATGTTTCTCAATTTTTTATTTTTTTTTTGCACACCCTCAGATTCCAGATTTTCAAATAGTTGTATCTCGTCCAAATATTGTCCTATCCCAACAAACCATACATCAATGGAAAGCTTATTTTTATAGATCTGAAATCTGTTGCTGATATGGCATTAAAACATAAATAAATAAAACAAATAAATAAATAAACATAAATAAATAAATCTGTTTGTGAGGTCAATCTTTGAATTTTTTAAAGTCTTTATTCAGCAGTTAACAATTATAAATGGCATTTGAAAAAACAGCTTGATGTGTTTAAAACCTGATTATCTTTTTTTTTTTTTTTTTTTTCCCCATCCCTCTCTCTCTCTCTCTCTCTGCAGTTGAAAATGGAGACCACTGTGATTTCACACTGTTAAGGAATATGCTTATCAGGTACAAACATAGCCACTGCAAGTCAGAATACATTGAGTTTGACTTTGGCTGGAGTCTTGTGGAAATAAACTGTGGAAACATAAAGCAATAGCTTTTGGAGAGTGAACCAGACACCACTTAAGCAATTTGACCACAAGAGCAACTTTAGTCAAAATGCACTGCTTAAATGTGCTTTTGCTATTTTTCCTCAAACATAAAATGCCACTTGGTTTGATATTTAATATATCTAATGTATTGCCACTCATATTTGTAAGTATGGTTTTGCAGAGCCTGTGAATAAAAATATACTTGTTTACCTTTGTGTCAGAACCCACATGCAGGACCTCAAGGACGTCACAAATAACGTCCATTATGAGAACTACAGAAGCAGGAAGCTCGCAGCTGTTACCTGTAATGGAATCGACAACAACAAAACCAAAGGCCAGCTCACCAAGTAAGTTACAACAATTCTGTCTACTTGAGCCAAGAACATGTACTTCATATCAAATGACAAAGGCCTTTGCCTGCATGGATTGTTATGGGATTCATGTTGTTTCTACACTATAAGTGTGAGCAGAAATGCCTGGAATAACGTGAGACGGCAGATAGCATCTGTTATATGCAGGGTCACATTCCAAGCTGGCTCATCTCAGATGCTTAAAACACACTCGACTCTGACCTCGTTGCGACACAATGTGTAAATGTAAATTATAACACTCAAGCAACAATGTGCTCCTAGCACACATCACTCCACATCTCTGGTGTTGCATGTGTGAATTTGAACAGCCGTCTGATTATTACTAGTGTCATATTAGTGTTTATACTTTTGAATAATTGAATAGTTAAAACAGTGTGTGTGTGTGTGTATATATATATATATATATATATATATATATATATATATATATATATATATATGTATGTATGTATATATATGTATATATATGTGTATATATATATATATATTGCAGTTTTTGGGATCACTAAGATTTTTTTTAAAGAAGTTTCTACAAGGCTGCATTTATTTGATTTAAAAAAAAAAAAAAAAAAAAAAACACAACAGGAAAAAAAGGTAATATTATAAAATATTATTTCAATGTAAAATAATAGTTTTCTATTCAAATGTTTTTTAAAATGTAATTTATTCCTGTGATGCAAAGCTGAATTTTCAGCATCTCCTGTTCAGTGTCACATGATCTTTCAGAAACTATTCTAATATGCTGATTTCTTATCAATGTTGAAAACAGTTGTGCTGCTTAATATTTTGTTGGAACATGTGATGTTTTTTTAACATTAAAATGTTAAAGCATTTATTTAAAACATTTTTTGTAACAATATGTGACCCTGGACCACAAAACTTCTACAAAAAACCCTTAAGAAGCGTGGGTATGTTTGTAGCAATAGCCAAAAATACATTGTATGGGTCAAAATGATCGATTTTCCTTTTATGCCAAAAATCATTAGGCTATTAAGTAAAGATCATGTTCCATGATGATATTTTGTAAATTTCCTACTGTAAATATATCAAAATGTAATTTTTGATTAGTAATATGCATTGCTAAGGACTTCAGTTGGACAACTTTACAGGCGATTTTCTCAATTTTTTTTTTTTTTTTTTTTGTTTTGTTTTGTTTTGCACCCTCAGATTCCAGATTTTTCAAATAATTGTATCTCAGCCAAATACTGTTCTATCCTAACAAACCATACATCAATGGAAAGCTTGTTTATTTTTATAAATCTGAAAGATTTTAATACTTTTATTCAGTGATGGCAAAGATTTATATTGTTAGAAACTATTTCTATTTTGAGTAAATGCTGTTTTTTTCGGTTTAACTTTTATTCAGAATCCTGAAAAAAGAATTACAGGTTCCAAAAAATATATAGCAGCACAACTGTTTCCAATATTGATAATTAAAGTAATAAATCTGCATATTACAGTGATTTCTGAAGGATCATGTGTTGCTGAAGACTGGATTAATGTCTGATTAAAAATTCAACTTTGCATCACAGAATTTTATTTATTTATTTTTTTTCTGTATGTTCCATCAAATAAATGCAGCCTTGATGAGCATAAGAGAATTCTTTAAAAAAACGTTACAAATCTTACTGATCCCAAAATGTTTTTTAAGAAGGTTTTAGATCAGTACATGCAAGTGATGCTCGGTTGTCAAACTACATTGTGACATTTTATGTTGCATCATTTCCTGTTGTTTGGTATGTTTGAGAGCACACTGTAAACCACCCTACTTATATTTGTGGCTGGCCTGCTTCTGTTTTTAAATTCAATATAAAATGCTGTTTGCAAGTCAAACAGAATATTCAATATTAATAGGTGGAAAATGTAGGTCAAGACCTTTTTTATCTATTAGAAATTGGTTGGATCATGAGAAATGGCTGTTACAGAATAGAGTCAGTTAGTTGTAGGGAAGGGGCTGTATAATACAATTATAATACAGTATATATTATGTAATCTAACATGTAATGAGAAACAGGAAGGGATTTAACAAAGTAAATGGGTTCAATTTGGACTTCATGTTGACTCTTACTTAACTGTATCACTTCATTATATTTTCTGTCAGTACATTTCATTCGAGGATGTTTATATTAAGACATCCCTTCTCAGTTTGCTGTGCTCGCTAACTCTTAATTTGAGAAGCCAGACTCTTAACCCAAGCACGTGTGCACATATGCATCAGCACGCGCTCACAGACACGTTTGTGGTCACGCAGTGCAGCTTCCAAGTCATCGACAGTCACCTCTAACCTAAATTATCGTTTTTGCAGTAAACCACATTAAAAGTGTCATAATCCACACTAGTCTTTCCTCTCATCTGCTTTCTGTTGACACATTATTTTGCTCTTCAGTGCACAATATGATTTGTAGCATGCTAAGTGTGTGTGTTTTTGTCTTTTAGAGTTGACACGGTTGAAGGCATGTAAGTGGTCATTTACATTTTTCCAAATCCCTGTGTTGTACGGATCCTCTCTTCCTCTGGGAAAAGTGTCTTTCGGTGTCCGTTATCTCCCTCTTTTTTCCACCAGTTCCATGTGTGATTTTTCCGGGGAGTAATAGACCTTGTGACAACAATCCAGTTGTATTGGTTAGATTAGAGGAAGTCAAACCCTTCCTTATTTTCCTGATGTGAAATATCCAGGAGTAGTTCCTCCTGTTTGTCTATGAGTGGGAGTCTTCCTCAGACGTTGATTCATAAAAATGGTTGCATTTGATTTAGATTCGTTCTGCTCGTATTTCATTAATAAGATCTTTTATTTTGCCTTTCCAAAATTTAGATCAGTATTATTTTATTATCATTTATATACTATTAGAATTTTTGTTCATATGTTAAATTATTTAAATATTAAAATATTTATCATTTAAATAATTTAAATAAATTCTATAAACTTGTATATATTTATTTAATTTTTTATTTAGTGTTTATTTATTTATTGGCTAATATATGAATATATAGTTATTTCAGTAAACATAATGATTTTTTTATGGCGTTAGTTTTAGTTTTAACATATCGTTTTAGTTAACGATAATAACCCTGCATCATTGAATCATTTTGGACTAAATCAAAGACGTATCATGAAGCGTCTAATGATTCCCGCACGTTTCTTCGCCGTACTTCTTCGCAGCTTTCCTGCACCGCTTGCTAATGTCTGATCAGCATAAACGCTTTGGCCATTAACAGCTTTCAGGTTCCTCGTGGACCAGGATGTTTGTTTGATGTTCTTCCTCCTTTTTCGCTGTCTTAGCAAGGCCATGGTAAACCGTGAGCGTTAAGTTGCCTAAGGTGTTTAATGGGAGCGATTGGTCACGGGTGTCACCTTGAGCTCATCTTTGGGATAAGGAGTGGGCAACGAGGGCTTTGTTGGTCCACCTTTCCATTTCCTCTTGTCTTGTGAAGATGCACAGGGATGCATTGCTCTAGGGGAAGTGTGGGATGTGCTCTCATGATTGTCAATTGCGTGTGTCAATACTAGGAGCCCTCTTGCCCAGATGGAGGAGGAGAGAAGGGAGCATGTGGCCAAAATGAAAAAGATGGAGATGGAGATGGAGCAGGTGTTTGAGATGAAAGTCAAGGAGAAGGTCCAGAAGCTGAAAGATTCAGAGGCAGAGGTACTAACACAATTCCTCAGTGTGTCCTAAAATAGATTTTTAAGTGTATTATATTTTATTAGTATATAGGGCCCTATGAAAATGTGGACAGAACTGTGAAATCCAGTCATAAAAATGGAATTTACTGTATAACGTGGAACTGAATTTGCCAAATTATGGATGAATAAATCAAAAGTACATCTGTATACTTAACTCAAAAATGATATGGACTAGTGTTTGTGGATATTAAGCTGCAAATACTGCAAAAGCTGCAAATTATAAGGTATAAAATAATATATTTTTGTTAAATAAAATTAAACATGATTTTGATTATTAAAATTTAATAAAACCATTAAAATGGAATCCAGAAAATTAATGGAAAATAGAATTTGATCAAAAGTAACTATTTCATAGGGCCTTAAAAATGTAATTTTTGTTAAACTTTTAATAAATTGCTGTTAAATTGTGCAAGTTTCATAATTATAAATAACTAGACATTTCTTTTTGATTACTAAAATTTAATTATTAATTATTAATTAACTTAATTATTAAAACCGTGTCTAGCAAACTTAAAACTGAAAGAATTGAATCCAAAAAAAAAAAAAAAATGAATTTGGGGAAAAAATAAAATGGACTTCATAGGGCCCTAAGTATAATATAATCTGAATGAATTTGCTTGCATTAGGTTGCTATTTTATTTTATTTTATTTTATTTTATAAAGAACCACAGTTCAGACCACAGAGTCATTGTAGATTCTAAATGTTTAATGCAAGAAGTAAAACAGTAAGAATTTAACAAACAATCATGTCATGTTTACACACAGTTTTTTGGCAAATTAACACAATGATAGTTAATCATATTTTCCTTTATATTTACTATATGCATGTTTCCACACCAAGGCTATTGTAGTTAACTAAAAATAAAACCTTTAAAAAAAATCTAGTTTCTTGAATAAAATAAACTTGAAGTAAATTTTCAAACTATTTTTTTCCCTCATTTGTATTTAGCTTAAATTCATGTACTAAAATAACTGAAATAAAATTAAAACTGTACAGACATTTAAAAAATGGAATAAAAATGACAAAATATAGACATGTAAAAAAAAAAAAAGACAAAAAATAACAAATTAAATTAAATATTAAATGAACTAAAATTAAAATGAAAACAGAAAATATAAAAATATTTTCATAATAGTAACAAAAGCTGTAATAGTATCTCAGTGATTCTAAAATAAGACTGTTGCACACTCAAGTTTCAAATGCTTTCCCAACTCGTTTTTTGTTCCTGCTCTTTAATTTAATTCTGCAATCTGTATCCGCTGTCTGCTTTAGCGTGCTTGATTGATTTGACGGGAAATAACGGAGCCTGAAATCTTATTTTTTGTGACCCGTGCAGCTGCAGCGGCGTCATGAGCAGATGAAGAAGAACCTGGAGGCTCAGCACAAGGAGCTGGAGGAGAGACGACGTCAGTTTGAGGAGGAGCGATCCACCTGGGAGACCCAGCAACGTATCCTGGAGCAGCAGAAAATGTATGTGATCTGAATAAATTGTATATTTTTTAATTACATTATATGTTATATATATATATTTTTTTTTTTCTCTGATTTTTAAATATATTAAATACATTATAGAATTTTTTTTTAGTTTTGTAAAATACACAAAACATCTTTTTGAGTTCTTAATTTCTATAATAATGCACCCCTGCTCAGACCATTTTTTTTTAATTATTATTGTTTTTTTTTCTCCCACACAGGACTTTGGAAAAGAATAAGAAGAAAGGGAAGATCTTTTAAAATCATTAACGATGACCAGGTTGCTCTCATTCGCCAATCCCCACCCTCCCGACCTGATATCTGTGTAGCCTTCAGATTCAGAGCTGTCCTTACAGTCTGATGAAGGCGTTCAAGCTGTTCGTGGACTTCCGCTAAAGCGTTTACCTTCGTGAAACTCAGTCTTAGGCAAGCCAAACCCATACGATCTAAATGAAATATATAATGAATTCACTTACCAGCTGACGTCTGCAGTTATATTCCAAAAAAAAAAAAGTCTAACTGTTGAACTATATTTTGGTGATAAATTGTTTACTTGTTAACTAAATAACATGAACCTCCATAACAGAAGTGCGTTTTTTTTTAAAAAAAGACAAAAATGTGACTGTGCTCTGTTTTTTTTCCCCCTCGATAAACCTGAAGAATCCCATGTAACGTGGCCAAATTCTACAACCGTTAATGCACAAGTGAGATCCGGGGACGGGCAAACATATTATTTGCTCTTTTGGCTTCTAATTTTGTTTTTCTCTTATTGCAAAAGTGTTTCCAAAGTATAATGTCTGTCTAGTCAAAATATCCTTTGACCACCTCCTATAACGTCATTAATGTTATTTCAGTTATTTTTATATATATATAAATATGTATACGTACACCAAGACAGCTAACGTAATATTTTTTGTATGTTTCTTAGAATACTCAGCAGACGGGTGTCTTAATTCATGGACAGCATCAAAGTCGTGCTCATGATAGAGAGGTTTCAACATGTTTGTCTGTAAGCTCACCTCTGCTGTACAGTATTTCAGCTGTTAGGACACAACGAGTCCAAAGCGATTTTTGTTTTCTTATGTTATGTTCTCCGTCTCTGTATTTTTAATTTTATTTTTCATTTGTATTGTACAGTCTCTTAATAAACTTGTGATGATACAGGTTGCTCATTTAGATTGTGGAAAGATCTCAAATAGTGTTACAAGACTGGGAACCGGCATAAGTATTTTTTTTTTTAAATAAACATTCAAATCTACTGAAAATCTTCCCACAACATTTTTGTACAAGAAACACTGATCATAATGAATTTTATCACTTATTATCTGCCTGCACTGCATTAGAAGTAGAGCTAATCGATATTTAATCATTACAATTTTTAATGTTTGTATTAATGAATTAATATTTCCACTTATATTAGGTTTTACAGTTATATGGTGATAATACACAAACTGTCAAGAATAATTCACATTTAAAGTGTACAAAATTAATGAAGGACAACATTATAAATATAAATTAATATATATATTTTTTAAATAAAATTGATCAGCTGATAAATGTTCTTTAAATAATGCATATTATATATTTAAATCTATTGCAAATTTAATTAAATTTGTATTAAGATTAATTTAATAGCATTGGTCATTTGTTTACTTTTAATCAACAAATGCATCATAATTTTTAAGAGCAGAAGAGAAATATTGAACAGCCAAAACAGACAAAAAACAACACCTCTATACCTTAAAATCAGCTGAAAATTGTCATTGAATTTTACTGTGCATGTGCTGAAGAGTATTATTGCTTTAGCTTGGTTGTGACTGAAACGAATGATTATTTGTGACCCTGGACCACAAAACCAGTCTTAAGTAGCACGGGTATATTTGTAGCAATAGCAAACAATACATTGTATGGGTCAAAGTGATAGTTTTTTATGCCAAATTAGGTTATTAAGAAAAGATCATGTTCCATGAAGACATTCTGTAAATTTCCTATCATAAATATATCAAAACTTAATTTTTGATTAGTAATGTGCATTGCTAAGAACTTCACTTGGACAACTTTAAAGGCAATTTTCTCTGTATTTTTATTTTTTTCACCCTCAGATTCCAGATTTTCAAATAGTTGTATTTCGGCCTAATATTGTCCTGTCCTAACAAACCATGCATCAATGGAAAGCTTTATTTGACTTTCATATGATGTATAAATCTTAATTTAAAAAAAATGCCCCTTATGACTGGTTTTGTGGTCCAGGGTCATTCTTGCAATTTGGTTCTGGCTTGTTTTTTTATTTGTGTCAGTGTAGTAAATGAGCACAAGCCAAATAGGTTTACAAAGATCATAGGAATGTATCATGAGACAGCATGATTTTTCATCATGTTTTAATCATTATTCAGCACTAGGTGGCGGTGTCGACGCATTACTAATCCTTCCTCATTCTTTTGGATTGGAGACGCTGAAACTAGCCAGTTGGCTGGTAAAACATTACTATACATTCACAAACACACACTTAGACACCTTTAAAGGATTAGTTCACTTCCAGAATAAAAGGTTCCTGATACTCACCCCCATGTCATCCAAGATATTCATGTCTTTCTTTTTTCAGTAGAAAAGAGATTAAAGGTCTTTGACGTGACAATTTGGTCAGTTACCCGGATGCGCGGCCGTAGTGGCCATGCTTGGATGTAAACAACAGCACGGATTGCACGGTTAATGTACGACTGAATACTTTGTTCTGCTGATTTATGCTGTCTAAACAACGGAAATTACGTGTGGAAACTGTTAAATCATATAGACAAGGACTTAGTAAGCAGGAAAGGACGCAATATTTTGACAAACTAAAGTTAATATGTGGTAAAGATACGTACGAGCGGTATTAAATAAGATATTAGCCTAATATTTCACCTACCTGACTGGAAATCATAAGAACAAACACGAATGTTGAGTCTTGCCCTCGAAATCCTGGTTCAGTCTGGCCAACCACAAACAGACATCAGACATTTTTTGCACTCTTTTCCATGGTTTGTTATAACTTTTGGCAGTCTATAGCACTCTGAATGTTTTTCCCGGTCCGACCGATTAGTACAACCCAAAACATGACAACAATCGACCATTTTTAGCAGTAATAATCGGCAAAATAGGCGAGTTTCGTTCGGTTCAGTCACATTGTTAATGTTCAGTGCCGCCAAAATGGCCGATTGATGATGATGCGTCGTGAAAATACTATAGTGGACTTGGGGATCAATAGGTTAAAAGTACAACTTAAAGTTTCAGTGGAGCTTCAAATGGCTCTACACGATCCCAGCTGAGAAAAAAGAGTCTTATCTAGTGTAACGATCAGTCATTTTCTAAATAAAAAATGTAATTTCTATACTTTTTAACCACAAATGCTCGACTTGCACTAGCTCTGCAATGCGCATGTCCACAATATCCTGGAAGGTTTCAATCAAAAAACTTTTGGGTGCTGTTTATGTAAGACAAATGCAATGTGGCAAATACCTTTTTACCTTGTTTTTATTTATCGTTTATTTCATAACATGGTATTACCAGTTTCAGCCTGAGTCAAAAGCAGTGTTGGGAAGGTTACTTTGGAAATGTACAGTGCACAGCATAAATGAGTACACCCCCTCTTAATATATATAAAAGATGTATTTTCTTAATGATCACTAATATAATTCATGAAAAGATGGCAAAATTTAAATGTTTTAAACATATACTTAATAAAAACAACAAAATATATGCCAATATTTCCTGTAATATAAGTAAATTAGCCAATTTTGTTTAAATAATGGATTGCAGAAATGAGTACACCCTATATGTAATTCAGCAAATGTATAATATTCTAGTACTTAATATGTCTTCCAGAACATTAAGTATACTGCTCTGACCCTTCTTGGCACTGAGTGTACAAGTTCATAGCAAATTTTCACATCTGTCCTGTTTAACTCCTGGAGGACGACCTCCTTAAATGCCCTGGTCTTTAATGGGGAGTTTTGCTTAGCTTGTCTCTATAGAATCCCCCACAGCTGCTCAAGAGTGTTAATACTGAGTGAAATACATGTCCACTGAAGGATTTTCACCTTGGGAGAATAAATATCCTCATTGTCATGCTGAAAAAATGCCCAAAAATGCAGGGAATGAGGGGAGGGTAGCATCTGCAGTTTAAGTTTTTTGTATTACATCACATAATAGTGTGTGAATTCATGACAGCGCTGATAAAGCACAGCTCCCTCACACCTTCAGCACTCACACATCCCTGTAAAAGAGCTTTACTACCACTGAACGTCACTGTAGGTACCAGACACTTCTCCCTGTACTCCTCCTGTAGCAACACCAGAACATTTTGGATGCTTTTGGATCCGAAATGATTGACTTGGTCTCTTGACACCAGAGTATGGATTCCCAGAAGTCTATATTTACTAAATATGGGCCTTGGAAGAGGTTAAATTAGTTTATTGAGCTTTGGCTACAGTAGGTAATTCTAGTGGTGACAATAACCACGCATGTCACTTCTGCAGGCTGCTTCATACTCTGTGAGATGAAGTGTCACTCTTTTCATAGCTTTTGCCGGCTCTGATACTCTAGCATGGTATTTCTCCGCCTCATTTTGTAGCAAAAATTCACTCATCATTAAATGAAAACTTAAAGTGAAGACCTGATTATTTCAGGAGCCTTGTCACAAGTCCATTGTTTTTGAATGTCAGTGCTACTTCTGCTATATTTTCACACTTAAAACAATAATTTGGTATTCCTCTTGTACCACTGTCCTCTTTTATGCTAAGAAATAAGTCACCTGGCAGTTCTCTCCCAAGTGGTTTCATTGTTGACAGCATTAAGTCTGTGTATGATTCAGTAGGCTATAAAACGCCTTTAACTGTAAGGAAATTACTCGTCTTTAAAAGTTTTGGTTCAGTATACTTACCTGTTGATCAAAAATAGCTTTAAACCTACACTTTTGTTTTCTTTTTTAGTTTTATTTAGTAACTTTCAGGAGGGTGTACTCATTTTTGCAACACAACATTTTATCACTTTGATAGGAAAATCTTAATTTGCTAAATAATTTTGACATTCTTCTTTGGTAATTGATCAAGCAGGCTTGTTGGAACATTATATCTCCATAGAATCCTAATATGTCTTTCAAGTGAAGAGTAATTGCTCAATTTGTTAAGTTTTAAAGGGGGTGTACTCATTTATGCTGTGCACTGTAATAGGCTACAGATTACAAGTTACTCTATTTAGTAATGTAACTTTTCAATTACTTTTTTAAAGTAATGTAACTTATTACATTTGATTACTTTTTAATTTTCTAAATTTCTAATATTTTCAACATTTAAACCAGGCAGAGTTAACCATACAGTAGATTACTCTACTCATTACTGTCAGACTTTCAAAATCCTTCATCACTTGAATTAAGATTATAATAAGTAAGGGATAATATACATCTTTATTTTGCGATAACAACTGGCTGGATGTACATTATCCCGCTTATTAATCCCGCTCAATTTGTTAAGTTTTAAAGGGGGTGTACTCATTTATGCTGTGCACTGTAATAGGCTACAGATTACAAGTTACTCTATTTAAAATGTAATAAGTAATGTAACTTTTATTACACAGCTGCTTACCACAAAAGTAAATAATTAGAAATGAAACACTGATCTGAGTTGAAATAGCAGTTGCTAGCAAGCGGTAAGTTCAAACTAGACAGACATTTAAGGGATACAGTGCAGTCATACCACTTCTATTACACAACATTTCACCACATAAAAAAAATAAATACTAGTACTGTACAGTACTAGTTTGTTAGTTTTCTTATAATCCATTACAGTGTGCGAAACAAAATGGTAGCAGCTGTGCTTATATGAAATATTAGAGCGAGTCCTCAATACTACCACAAATTAAGAAATTGTACACATAATATTGAATTGTGTTTTAATATATTATTAGCTAACCAAATGCAAAGCTTCCACCAAGAAAAACTATCAAGCGTATAGCACCGACTTAAGTTGTCCGGATGAGTCTGTGTTATTAGCTTTTCCCAGTTGTTATCAGGGAATAACATACCTTGGAATGTCATGACTGACCAATCCGAATCAAGCATTACACAGAGCCGTGTAATAATTGAATTTAAAGCACAGCCGCCACAAATTAGCACCTCTTATTTACTTTAAGATCATTCTGAGGTTAAATACAGATTTAAAATCATAACAAGAAATAGTTTAATAGCTATTATACTGGTTTTGAAATCAATATTTGCATAGTTATGAAAGGAAACACTGGCAACAATGCCTTGGAAAAAACAGTTAATTTTAAAAAATAAAGTATACGCATAAACTGAAATAGGAAATAAAACGGTTATTGAATAAGCATGTGTCCTGTCAATTTAATCTGTATGTGGTTGTGGGTTTGTGAAAAAAATTTAGATGTAATCATTAAAATTTTCAAAAGTAACTAATTTAATTACACATTTTTTTTCTCAGTAACTGTAACTAATTACAATTACATATATTTTGTAATTAAATTACGTAATTCCGTTACATGTAACTAGTTACTCCCCAACACTGGTCAAAAGTCACTGCATGTTAAAAGCTTCATCAACAGTGCGTGCCTTTTTCCTAGAAGGATCCTAAAAAAAAAAAAAAAAAAAAGTCAAAATTTATATTAAAAATGTTGTGACAGAATATGCTATATGTATGTGGGGGAAAAAAAGGAAAGAAAAAACTTCCAAACCTGGTTCATCCACATTTCGTTTTCCCATTAGACCCACAAAAGTCTGGAATTTCTGCCCTGGAAGTCATTTGTAAGATAAACGCACATTAGATTTGATTCACACACGATGCAGCATTAGCAGCTGCGTTGTCTTTTGAAAGAAGTTTAATAATCACATTAATGTAAATGCATGGATTATAGGACAGCCTTCATAAGTGCAAAACAATCAAACACATTTAAATACAACACATTATTCTGTACACTTGGTTAGAAAAACTCCCCAAAGTTTACCCAAAATACTTACGTCTTCGTGTTATTTGTGATTTTGCTGTGAAGAGAAAGCAGCATTTATTTTATTTATACACTGTATTTATACCATATATGTGACCCTGGACCACAAAACCATAGTCATTATAAGATAAGATAAGTTTTGTTAGTATAAGACAATATTTGGCCAAGATACAACTATTTGAAAATCTGGAATCTGAGGGTGCAAAAAAAATAAAAATGTTGAGAAAATCGCCTTTAAAGTTGTCCAAATGAAGTTCTTAGCAATGCATATTACTAATCAAAATTAAGTTTTAATATGTCTACAGTAGGAAATGATCTTTACTTAAAATCCTAATGATTTTTGGCATAAAGAAAAAATTGATCATTTTAAACCATATTGTTGGCTATTGCTACAAATATACCCGTGCTACTGGTTTTGTGGTCCAGAGTCACATATATCAACTGATAATGCAGAATTGAGAAAAAATAACTTCAACAAAATATATATATATTTTTTTTTTACAATATATTTTACCGGATGATCTTTTCCCCATTAGACCGAAAACCTGTTGTAGTCCAGGTGCTCGGCTGACCCTTTCCAACATCGTCTGTAGGTCAGACTCTAGCACCTTCAGATGATAGAAATAATTAAGCAATGCAACAAATGATAAACTTTCATTCGATAATTTTGCTAACATGTCTTATTTTAAATATTTATATTAAATTGCAAATTATATCACTTCTGTATTCCATAACTAAAGTTGGGCATTAAAGAACACCAATGTCAGACTGAAATCACTAACCTCATCTGGATATCTGTCATTTATCCAGTTATCCTCATCAGGACTGAAGTTCTGGCACAAAATATCTGACAAAGCCGACAACAGCAGGAGAATCAGCAGGAAGATCTTCATGATGCAGTGAGACTGGTTAGAGTTCACAAGTCTGAAACCAAACTCTCAGGCTCTTTTACTCTGACAAAAGTAAATTTAGTAAATTCAAACTGGCTCTAAATAACCTGAGCATTGCCCGCGATGGTTCCTGTGCTCAGATCTGGTGCAAAGGCAGCTCAGTTTAAATAGGGCTGGTGAAATGGACAGATGATGAATCAGGTGGCAATTATGAATTATTAAAAGAAAATTGCTGCTTCACTGGATTATCCTTGTGAGATTCATCCACTGTCGATTTCAGACGTTATTCTCCATTCTGCATTTGACCTTCGATCCACTCCTGGTTCACAACGTCAAGATGCTTGATGAATTTGAAGGAGTCTCAGAATTAGAACTTTTTATATTTAAGAATTCTTGATTTCTTCAATCATATTCATTTGACTGGTGCTGTTTTGATTGATTGCTGTAAATCAATGTTGCCCATATGGTGCTTGTCTGCATGTGTCTGTGTTTCTACCTGTAAAGAGATTCTATTCTATTCTATTCTATTCTATTCTATTCTATTCTATTCTATTCTATTCTTTCCTGAACAAATATTCTAAATGTATATATTTTGTGTTGGATGATTGTTGATTCTATTTATCAAAATTTATTTTATTCATTTATTTTTCATTTGTTGATTTAATAACATTTTAAAATACTGTTTACTAATATTAAATAAAAATATTATTTAATATTTTAATTAAACAATTAACTTAATCAAATATGATTATTCAATATTTGTGTAATTAAATTAATTATTAATAAATTAATTTAAATTAAAAGTGCATGCTGCACAGGAAGCAAGAAAAAGGAAAAATAAGATGCTGATATGATGAAAAAAAATCTTTGATGAAATGTAAAACAGTGGTGCTATTGTTAAAAGTAAAACTATTAAAATAGTTTTTGTTTATTGAAATAAAGCTGAAATAAAATATAAATAGGTTAAAAAATGTAAAAATAAATAAATTAAATAAAATTAAATATTTAAAAATTAAAAAATATATATTAAAAATAAGATATTAAAACTTAAATTTAAAAAATGCCTTGGCAACTAACTGAAATAAGTATAAGTTGTTAAGTCTTAAAATTAACTGAAAAACTAACATAAAAATAAATTAATGCTAAATAGAAAACAAAACAAAATGTCTAAAACTAAAATTAAAATCAAAGCTAAAAATATAAAAATAAAAGCTAATAACAAAATATGAATAAGTACTATGATAACACTGATGTTAAACATAATTAATTTGAAGAAATAAAAGGCCACAACAAGGACATAAAATAAAAGTCTTTAAAATGATTCGCAGATTAAATAAAACTAAATATATTTTCAAGTCGCTGCTGTTCTTCGTTCTTTGGAATATTATTCTGTATGATTCTATTTAATATTTTGCATGGTAATACGCTACTTCTCGTCTCTTATTGGCTATTTGAATGTGTCAGTCAAACCTGACAGGCCTCCGTAGGCCACGCCCCCGCGTTTATCCAAAAGAGGAACTTGCATTAAAAGTGAAACAATGTAGAGACACACAGATTCGACAGCGTGTACAGTTGACGTACGTGTTTATAAACCAAGCAATGCCCGTTGTCAGTTGAAAACCATGTTTTATTGTCGATATCTGCTGGTTTATTTTTATCTGTTGTATTTCGGCACTGCGTTTCGCGGTAATGCAGCGTCTCCTCCGAGAAATGCGAAATCTTCTGATAATCTGCAGCACATAGACTCTGTCGAGCAGAATGCAGGTAGCAGCAGATACAAAGGAAGGTCCACTGAAGGTCTCGGGGGGTTTGAACCTGGCGACCCTGCTCCTGCTTTCCAGGTCCAAACTCTGGATGGAGTGTTTGTTTACAGTCCTCAGAACGACTCGAGGCGCGCACTCATTATCCACGCGTTCACGAATAAATCCGCCTTTCTGGAGTGTCTGTGGACGTGGAGCGAGTCTCTGTCAGACCTGCTTAAATATCTGCCGTCCGACACTGAAATCCTGCTGCTGTCCCTGGATGACACTGCACTACAGGACGCCCTCTGGATGAGAGAACAAGTGTACAGAGCCGCAGCTCACGGGTAACATTACTGACACAAATATAGACAGACCTGGTTATCATTCATTGTCAAAGTACCACGACATTATCATCCGATACCAGATTTGTAGCCGTTTCTTTTTTTTTCTTCATTTTTTAAAAAAAATAAGTCTCTTCTGCTCACCAAGCCTGCATTTATTTAATCCAAAATACAGCCAAAACACTAATATTTTTACTATTTAAAGTAACTGTTTTCTATTTGAATATATTTTAAAATGTAATTTATTCTTGTAATCGCAGCTATATTTTCAGCATCATTACTCCAGTCTTCAGTATCACATGATCCTTTAGAAATCATTCTAATATGCATTGTTGTTCAAGAAACATTTTTATTAATATTGTTATTATTATCAATATTTATTACTAATATTTAAAACAGTTAAGTACATTTTTTTTCTTCATGATTCTTTGATAAATAGAGAGATCCAAAGATCAGCATTTATCTGAAATAAAAAGCTTTTGTAACATACACATACCATTCACTAACCAGGAGTCTGTATGTTTTTTGTTTTTGTTTTTTTGGGATGGAAATTATAGAAATTAATACTTTTATTTAGCAGGGATGCTTTATATTAACCAAAAGTGGTGATAAGGTCATTTATAATGTTACAAAAGATTTCTATTTTAGGTAAATGCTGTTCTTCTGAACCTTCTATTCATCAAAGAAACCTGAAAAAAATTCTACTCGGCTGTTTTAAACATCATAATATAATGTTTTTTGAGCAGCAAATCAGAATATAAGAATGATTTCTAAAGGATCATGTGACTGGAGTTATGATGCTAAAAATTCAGCTTTGAAACCACAGGAATAAATGACATTTTAAATATATTCAAATAGAAAACAGTTATTTTAAATAGTACAAATATTTCAAAATTGTACTGTTTTTGCTGTACCTTAGATCAAATAAATGCAGGCTTGGTGGGCAGAAAAGACTTCTTTAAAACATTAAAAATCTTACTTTTCAAAAACTTTTGACTGGTAGTGTAGATCAATAGAAATGCAGACAGGTCCGTTTTTTTATTCCTAAAATATTTATTTATTTAGTTATGTTTTATTATTATTTATTTTAGTATTATTTGTATTTTTTTATTATTTTTAATTGTATTTATATATATATTTACCATTCATTTAGTTCTTTTTTTATTTATGATGATTTTGGACATCATGGTAGTACTGTATTATTATTTTTTAATTACCTTGGAGAACCATTTAAAAAATTACAGTAGTATGCAAGTATGTAAACATTTAGTACTTTTATCATCAATTGCTATAGATATATTTGTTTATATATGTAGTTTATTGTTTGTACAATATACCTGTTTTGAATTATATTTTTAATTAATTTTTTACTCATATTTTAGTTTTTTTAGTTAATTTTTAATTAATATTTTTATTTTTATTTTTAGTAACAATTTAAATAATTACCATGGTACACAAATATGTGAACATTCAATACTGTAGAATTATTCAAAGTACTATGGTATTACCTGTCTGTGGTATTATCTAAAATATCACATCACTGTGGTGATAGATAGATAGATAGATAGATAGATAGATAGATAGATAGATAGATAGATAGATAGATGCAGACAGACAGGTTTTTAATTCATAAATAAATGTAATTTTAATTTTTTTTATTTACTATTTATTTATTTTTTTATTTATAACAAAAAATTATATCATAATATTCGGATTTCGTTGTAATACATTAAAAAAAAATACCTTTTAAAAAATGCCATAACTGTAGTGTGCTATTACCACAGTATGCAAAAATTATGTCTTTAACACTGAAACACCATTTTTGTTTTGTTAGAGGAAAAGAGATCTTGTCCAGACTGCATTTCTCTCCTATGCCTGTGTTTGCACTGGGTAACTGGTTACCCAGAGTACTTTACTCATGGGGATGTGGTGGACAGAACTGCGGCCTCGCTCAGGTGCTTTTTTCCTCTCCAGGTGAGTGTGTCTTAATGGGATCACATGACTTGGTTCCAGCGTCATTTCTTAAATCTTCCTAAATTCTGGAATTGCAGACTGGCGCATACCGATCATCGCCAAGCGTCTCAATGCCCGATACGACTGGCTGAATGGACGCTGGGGTACAGATCCTTACAGACTGCTGGATGCAGGTGACGGTTGTAAACCTGTGACATCCGTCAAAGGTGCGGTCGCTTGGGTATCTGAGGGTGGCTGCTCTTTCTTTACAAAGGTGAGCTACACAAGCAAGGCAACATGGGATATTTGTTTAAGATATGGCCTGATTTTCAATGTTTTTAAATGTTTAAGATAAAAAACATGGCTGAATCCAACGCTACTGGAGTGCTGGTGTATGCATTGCCTGGGAATCCCATACAGGACATGAACTGTGTAGGAGACGAATGTTCCACCTCAATCAATATACCTGCATCTATGGTCCATGTTGAACCCACTGTCATGCAAGCCCTGCGGTGAGAATCTTAATCATAGCTCACAACTGAGAAATATGGATTTTTCATGTGTGAAGGTGTTTGTTCTTAACCCTACATTAACATAAAATATTTTATTCCATATTTTATTTACAATATTGTGGGTTTGTAAATAAAAAGCCTGGGTTAATTTTCTTACCACTGCTGTTATTGTAAACTAAAACTATTAGAAATTTGTTTCATTAATTAAAATAAAACTGAAATAAAATCAAATAAAACAATTTTTAGATGAAGCAATAATGAAAATTAGAAATGTTGCTTTGGCAACTAACTAAAATAAATACTAAAATATAACTAAAATTTAAATAAAAAATAAGGCTAAATAGAACTATAAAAAACTAATTAAAATGACAGAAGCACATAATAAAATTACTGCAACTTAAAATGAAAATGAAAGCTAATAATCTACTATATAAAAAATATTCTACTATAAATATTCTACTATATAAAAAATAAAAAATAAATGAACATTGATTAATAAGTTGAATAAAAATTTAAAAATTAAACATTTTTAAATTGCTTATTAATAAATGTTCACCTTTTGATTATTTCTGATGCCTCTAGTAATTATTTGTCTGATTTTTAATTTACAACCTAGTTTGGGTTCATTTTAAGCCAGCCATATAGTAATTTTTAAACAACAGTTGAGTTAAATAAAACTACCCAGAAGGCTGGGTTAAATATTTACCTCAACCATCTGGTCAAAACAGCCCAATAGCTGGGTTTGTCCATATTTCACCCAGCGCTGGGTTGTTTTTAACCCAGCATTTTTTAGAGTGTAAATAAAAAGCCTGGGTTAATTTTCTTATCACTGCTGTTATTGTAAACTAAAACTAAATACAACTGAAATAAAATAAAATAAAGTAAAATTATTTTTTAGATGAAGCAATGAAAAAGCTTTAATGAAAATTAAAAATGTTGCTTTGGCAACTAACTAAAATAAAATAAGTACTAAAATAAAACTAAAACTGAATTAAAAAATAAGGCTAAATAGAAATAGAAAGCAAATAATAAGATTAAAATGATGAAAGCTAATAATAAAAAATAAAAGCTAATAAAACTGAAAAAATAATACATAATGTATAAATAATACTAAAATAACTGGTTCTTTTTGTATATATGTGAGGTTATTAACTTTAATGGAACAACATGCAACATACAAACATACTACTTATTATTATAACAGCCTGGCCATCTGTAAAAATGTAAAATATATGTCAGCCAGTTAATAAAACACTATTTTCCTCACTTCAAATAAAGCTTTTGCTCTAATTTTTACAATATCTTCAAAAGTAATTTCCTTCAGATGAAAAATCACATGTGGAAGTTTTAGTGACAGCCCATGAATATTTAATAAGAAAAACTCAGAGGCCATTAATGATTGGTTGTTCCATTCCAGCACTTCATTATTTAATACTTAAGACCTTTATGTGTGTATTTGCAGTGTTTGCAGCCTTACTTGTATTATTTAAGCAGGCTAATAAATCATGCAGTTATAAATGTTTTTTAAATCAGTCACAAATGTTTTTCAATCATGTGGATTGTTTTGATAGAAAGGGGCATCCTGTGAATGTGACAATCCAGATCACACCTTCTCCAAACTTCTTTTTCGCGATCAACCAGAAGGGGGCGCTGTCTGAGATGGGCTGGTTTCTCTATCCAACCTTTAGATTCATGACCTGGCAGGCTCAGTGGTGAGAAGTCTCTTTTATCCACTTTTTAAAGTGCTCCTATTATGCCTTTTCAAATATGACCTTTCATGCAGTGTGTCATGTAGCTGTATGTGAACATAAACTATCTACAAAGTTGTGAAGCCGACAGTGCACGATAAATAAAGTTATTGTCTATAAAAAAAAAGAGTCGGTTCACAATTGCCTGAACGAGTTGTCAGGAATTTGAATCTTTTTCTGTTACGGCCACACGTCACAAAGTAACACATTTGTATAATGTCCGCCCACGTTCTACGTTGCGAACAACTTGCCCACCCACAAACACAGTAAAATTTCCATGTGGTTTACGTCATGTCGAGAAGACGCTGTATCCCAAGTACAATGCGGGATTCACCAAAGGCTTGCTCTTAAAAGATGGATCAGTGCCCAGTTTATTTGGACCGGCTTGCTCCTCCGAACCTCTAACTGTAAGTGTGATTAATAATTGATGGTTGTATTTTCTAGCGATCGTTCAAAATCGTCCTATATCGCTCATGGGGGTGAGTAAATTATCAGGATATTTTTATTCTGAAAGTGGAGTAATCCTTTAAAATGTGTTACTCTCATGTAAGGTTACTCTGTATCATGCAAAATACGTATTTAGTTGTGTGTGTGTTGTATTCGCTCCACGCAGCTCGTAGGTCTCTGACTAACCGGCTGACAGCTTTATCTGTTCACTCGCTATTGTCTAGAAACGTGTCGATGAATAGTGAATGTTTGTCGCTGTTATTACTTGAAGTTCTGAAAAAAAATAGAACAATACATTGGTGTACAAGCTGCAGTGCTTTATCAATACGTTTCTGCGTTGGGTTGACGCATATACTATGGCTGTTTGGGTGTTGTTGTTTACCACCGAGTTGTGGGCCAGAGTAACGGTGATGGGCGTTCCTTGTTTGAAATTCGCTGCATGCAGTAACGTTAAACCAATCACAAAAGACTGGGTCACCAATCACCGCAGATTAGTGTCACGCAAAGGAGTGGTTTGGACAAATGATTCATTTTAACAAACAATTTGGGAGTCGTTGAGCAAATAAGGTAAAAATAAATGCATATTATAAGACAATAAAAGTGCTTTTTGACCTTGCATGCATGTCAACTTGTTGGGGACTCCCAAAACCAAAATATGAACCCTTTATAATGCATAATAGGGGCACTTTATAACATTTATTTGTCAAAAAAGTCTTAAAACAATTTGTCTTCATGTTTAGTGCATGTAGTGGAAACCAGGGCTAGTTGTCACAGTTTGAATATAATGTTTAGTAACTGACAGATGGTCTGTCTATGCCGATATGGATATCTGTAGAATTGGGTGCTGACAGATGATATTGTGCTAAAGTATTCAATATTATATATTGATAGTGTTCAAATATTAAAAAAAAAAAAAAATGTATTTCTTGTCCTGGAGTTATTGCCCAGTGCTGATCTTAAAATTTTAAAATTGCAAAAT
Source organism: Cirrhinus mrigala (assembly GCA_036247105.1). Lineage (NCBI taxonomy): Eukaryota > Metazoa > Chordata > Actinopteri > Cypriniformes > Cyprinidae > Cirrhinus > Cirrhinus mrigala. The sequence goes on from CM070022.1 coordinate 5,440,193, forward strand.
GTTAGCCAATTAATTGGCATGGCCAATATGTATGAGTACGGTGTTGTAATTTTCTTTCCTTTATTCTCCTTTTTTTCTCATGTACCGTTCACATTTGTTTTATCCTGTAGGTTCATATTCAATGAGGCTCTGCAGGAGCAGCTGAATCGGCCTGCCGTTTCAGTGCCTGTGTTTGATCGTCATCTGATGCAGGGAGAGACGGGAGCTCGAGTACAGGTGGATCTACCTGGAGGTTTGAGCTTCACATTAGTAACATCTGGATGCAGACATAAAGACTTTTTTGTCTAATTCTTTCTGTTTTTGTGAATAGATATCATGAATTATGATATTCTGGAATTGGACGCCTCCCTGTCCTGTCCTGGCCGCAGGGACGAGACATGTGCTCACTGGGATCACACAGTACAGCTATACGTATGCTGCGATCCTACCAGCCCATACTGCAACCTGGAGCTCGGGCGCTGGATAACAGCCTTCCGCAGGTGCGTTATCATCATGTTGATAATTACAACACAGAGGCACAGAGGAATGTTATCGGTGGAAACACTTTCAGAACCATTAATACATTGACGGCCAATCAGAATTCATCCTGCTTTAAAGAGCTTGAGCATTTAAAGTAGCAGACAATAAACCTGCAGTTTGCACTTATAATATACAGAATGTTATCATGTGTGGGTGTGGAAACGCATATAGTTTTTTTATATTTATCTTTATGGTTATTGTTCTTGATGTGAATGGGCCTTTAGTCAGTGTGTTACTTGTTAAAACAGTTTTTTGACTTTCTTTACAGAGGCACAGGTCATTGGCTGACGGATGTGTCTCCTTTGATTCCCCTGCTAAATGATAAGAAATGTGTCTTCACCATGAAGACTGTGCCATGGGCCATGCCATGGATGACATCTCTCAATCTACGCTTTAGTCACAGCAATAAGACAGGTCAGAACTATTTTATTTTATTATTATTTTTTTAATTAAATAATGCTTTTATTTGGCAAGGACACATTAAATTGTTCAAAAGTGACTGTAAATACATAAAATGTATTGTAAATGTATTGTAAATACATAAAATGTAAAAAAAAAAAAAAAAAAAGATAAAAGAAAGAAAGAAAAATTATCATGGTTTCCACAAAATATGAAGCAGCACAACTGTTTTCAATATTGATAATAATCAGAAATATTTCAAATAATATCCAAATCAGCATATTAGAATGATTTCTGAAGGATCATGTGACACTGAAGACTGGAGTAATGATGCTGACAATTCAGCTTTGATCACAGAAATAAATTACATTTTAAAATATATTACAATAGAAAACGGTTATTTTAAATTGTAATAATATTTTGCAATATTACTGTTTTAACTGTGTTTTTTTTTTATCAAAATAATGCAGCTTTTGTGAGAAAAAGAGACTTCCAAAATACTTTACAATCCATTTTTTATTATTTTAAACCTAACAAACTTCTTTTTTTTTCTTTTTCGTTTTGTTTGAAATGTGCTTGTGCTGTCTTTCTTTAACATGAATGCCACTTGCTTTGAAATTTTGTCCTTTGTAATGACTATTAGGCATTTTAGGCACTGATTATGAGTCCAAGTACTTACGCAGTACTGGGTCAAAGACGAAAAATGGTTTAAGCATAGAAACAATAAGTGTAATACTACTTTAAGTCGTTGTTTTTCCAAAAAAAAAAATTAGCACTTTTAGCGTAGCTTAGCATAGATCTGTGAATCTGATTAGACCATTAGCATCTCACTATAAAATGGCTAAGGAGTTTCGATATATTTTTTACTATTTAAAACTTGACTCTTCTGTAGTTACATTGTGTACAAAGACGGACGAAAAATGAAAAGTTGCAAATTTCTAGGTTGATATGGATAGGAACTATACTCTCATTTCAGCGTAATAATCAAGGAACCTTGCTGCCGTACCATGGGTGCAGCAGGCGCAATGATATTACACAGCGCCTGAAAGTGACCGGCCCTAAGTTTGTGTAGATGCAGAGTTGCAGCCGGCAGAGTTGACAGCTGTGTAATATCATTGCGCCTGCCTCACCCATGGTACGGCAGCAAGGTTCCTTGATTATTACGCCGGAATGAGAGTATAGTTCCTAGCCATATCGGCCAATAAAATCGCAACTTTTCATTTTCCGCCAGTCTTAGTACACGATGCAACTACAGAAGAGTCAAGTTTTAAATAGGAAAAATATCGAAACTCTTTAGTCATTTTATAGTGAGATGCTAATGGTCTAATCGGATTCAATGATTTAAGCTAAGCTATGCTAAAAGTGCTACCACCAGAACCGGCGATCGGCTGAATGGATTCAAAAATGGTAAAACACATCTGTATAACTCTAGGGGAGTTGGAAAATGAGCCTATTTAAAAAAAAAGTGGAGTGTTCCTTTAACGTTTTTGACCCTACTAGATATGCAAATAATGTTTGAATGTTTCATAAAGCTTGTAAATATTTTGCAAAAGATTTTTCATGTCAAATATGTTTCGTTTTTGGGTTTTCTTGGCATTTTTCCATTTTTCTTGACAGGACAGTAGAGATGAGACAGGAATTCGATCTCGGGACACCCGAGGCACAACTACACCATATGTCGGCGCACTCCCCACAAGGCTATTGGCGCCGACAGTTGTGGTTTTAAAGTGTACAGATTTTGGGGCCACTTGTCCACTATTTGTATGACATGCAGAGTTGCTGTCCAAGTAGTGTGATCCAAATTGATCACAATGTGAGGTTCCGGTTTAGTTAAGATGGTGATGTAGAAGGATTTTTACGTAGGCAGTGGACACTAGATTAGGAAAAGAACTTTTTTTTTTAAATTTTTTTGCATAAACGCCAAAATTTTAGTGGAAAGAACATAGCAAATTCTGATTTACTGCGTGCAGCTGTGAAAGCTGTTGCTCACCCACACATGTACTGTCGAGTCATACTCAGAGGAACAATGTGAGTTATCTCCAGTTTTGGAAAAGAGAAGTGGAAAATAATCTACATAGTTAACCCTTAATCATATTACTCTTCTGAATAATTCCGTTTTATGTCACTTACAGAGAACTTAAAGTCTTCCAAAGTGCTGTTACTAAAGCTTCTGCACATTCATAGTTTGTAGTCAGCTTTAATTTTACAATAAAATTTACAATAAGTCATGCATTTATAAGCACTAGCTCTTATTTTTAATGCACTTGTAGGACACCATAAATACACTATTCTTGGAAGTGCATTTAGGGGCTTGGCTTTTTCCCAAAATGCATCAATGCAATTCCAGTTACTATGGTAATAAACCAAGTCAAATAGATTGCAGTGGGATGAGGACATCTGTTATGGATGTTGACATCATCTGATATTGTTTTCACAGGTAATTACTCAGACGGATTGTACCCTTTCAAGGTAATGTCACTCTTTCCTGGGGGGACATTTGACAAGGACTATAACAGCAGATACCAAGAGATCAAGTTCACTGTTCCAGCTTCAACAAAGAAGGTAAATCTAAAATTAGTATCATTTTTGGTGAAATTGTAATAAAAATATTTAAATAATATGAAGGTCAGACGCTCTGTCAAAATAAAAGTCCGGCTTCTGATACATCGACCAGACAGAAAAACATAATATTTAATTGAAAAATGTCAAATATCAGTCGACATATTAGCCTTGGTGAACAAATAATATACGAAATATTTTATTTTAAAAAATCAAAATAATATAACCTAAAATATAATTTAAAGGATAATTGTAAATACATAATATAAATATAATTTTTTTAATTGAAATTTTTTATTTTTTTACATGTGCTGAAATAGTAATAATACTAATAATAACAATAATACTAAATTTATTTATTTATTTATTTATTTATTCATTCATTCATTCATTCATTCATTCATATAACTTTTCTGGATAAGTAAACACTTGAATTTGAATTGAATTTGACCATTAATTGAATGTGTGTTTTTTACGTGTGTGCTGGAATAGTACTAGCAATGATACTAATAATAACAACAATAATACAAAATGATGGAAAAAAAACAAAAAAAAAAAAACTTTTTTTAATATTTTAATATGATTTTATTTTATTTTTTGGGGGCATATATCATTTCGAGATGAGTAAAAACTTTCCATGAACTGAATATGTATTTTTATGTGTGTGCTGGAATACTAGTAATAATACTGATAATAACAACAATAATACAAAAATTATAATAAAAGCTTTTTTAGTATTTTAATATGATATTTATTTTATTTTATATTTATTTATTTATTGCATATACCATTCCTGGAAAAGTAAAAACTTTCCATGAATTGAATGTTTTTTCTTTTGTTTGTTTTTCTTTTTTACATGTGTGCTGGAATAATACTAATACTAATACTAATAATAATAGTTATAATACTAATACTACTAATAATAATACTAAAATTACAATAACATCTTTTTTAATATTTTATTATTATTTTTACTATAATACAATATATTTTATTTAATTTATATTAATTTAATTTATTTTTAATTTTGCCTACAGTATTTCTTTGTAATTAAAAACTTTCAATGAATTGAATGTGTATTTTTAAGTGTTTGCTGGAATAGTACTAGTAATCATACAGTAATAACAACAATAATACAAAAAAAGCTTTTTAAACATTTTAATATGATTTATTTATTTATTTATTTTTTATTTTATTTTTATTTTTTGTGCAAATACCATTTCTGGAAAAGTGAAAACTTTCCATGAATTGTATGTGTGTTTTTTACATGTGTGATGGAATAGTACTAGTGATAATACTAATACTAATATAACAGTAATAATGCTAATAATAATAGTGATAATACTAATACTACTATTAATAATAATACACAATTTTTAAAAAATATTTTTAATATTGTTTTACTACAGTACAACATATTTTATTTGTTACATATATATTGATTTAATTTATTTATTTTTGTCTACAATATTTCTAGTTAAGTAAAAACTTTCCATGGATTAAATGTGTGTTTTTGTGTGGCAGGTGGAGTTATATGCCGTTATCACGGCTCACGGGTCTGACGAGAACTTCTGCGGTGAATTTTGCGTGACGTCACACCATTTCCTTATCAACAGATCCATCAATAACACCCTCGTGTTTGAGTCAGCTGGTTAGTAGTGCCAGAATGACAGGACGGCTGAACTAGATAACATTTTATAACATTAATCATAGGCATGTGCTCACACTGTGCCAATAAGTTAAACAGATGTGCATGTCCATGTAGGAACACCTCTGGGCTGTGCCATGCGGGTACCTGAAGGAGCAGTGCCCAATGAACACGGGACCTGGCTGTACGGCCGTGCAGGCTGGTGTGACGGGCTCCAGGTGGATCCTTGGAGGACCGACATCACTACCCAGGTATAAGAAGATTGCAGTAACATGTAACATGATGAGGTCATGTGACAACAATGTTGCATACTACATATGCATGTCCTGTGCAGTATTCAGTATGCAGTAAAGCAGTATTTTATTCTGACATACACTCTTAAAAGTATTGAATTGATGATTCCATGAGAAGAACTTTTAACATCCATGGAACCTTTTAAATGCACAAAAGATTCTGTATAGTAGAAAAAGGGTTTTCAGATTATTAAAATGTTCTTTACACAGGAAAAAAAAAAGTTTTTTTTAAGAACTGTTCATTAAATGGTTCTTCGAAATGCTCATTTGCAGCCTTTATTTTTAATAATGTAGCCAGAAGCATGTCATTTGTTGATGCACCTTTAAAAGTTAAAGTTGTTTTTAGTTGCATGATGTGTTAATGATTTAAAAACGCTTTGTTCCTCTCACAGCTGGACCTGAGTGGAACCAATTCTGTCCTTTATTTTGGACTCTTTGAAGGACGCAATCCAGATCCAAAGACTAATCCGGGGTATATTATTATGTACTCCTTTCTAGTTTTTTATAAATAATTTTACAGATGGAAACTTCTGTTGAAATATTTTTTTTTAATTCTCACTTCTGCTGAAATATTTTTTTTTTAATTCTCACTTCACTGAAATATATTTTTTTTAATTCTCACTTCTGCTTAAATATATATTTTTTTAATTCTCACTTCTGCTGAAATTTTTTTTAGAATTCAGACTTCCATCTTTTTGGACAGCATTACTCATTTTCCTAAATTCAGAATCATTTGTTTTTGTTTGTGATGTTATGTTCATTCTCGTATTCCCTCATGCTGCTCATTTTTGAAGGGTATTTTTGTTTATAAATGCAATCTGAGATTATTAAAATGATCATACTTTTTTTTTTTTTAGCACAGTTGACAACTGAGATTAGACAGTCACATAATCGCACGCATAAACTGACAGCTGTTTTTCAAATAAATTGTGTCTTGAGAGATACACATCAGTCTTGCTTAAATCATTTATTTGCATTCCTTGCTATGTTTACTAAAGACTGCATATTTAGACAGCATTTTAAGGGGAGACACTGCAGGCAAAAACGCAGTTTTTTTTTTAATTTATTTTTTTCATGCACCTGTCAAGTTTGAGATTTTGGGCTTTTTGGTTTTTCATAAAGTGTTTTTTCAGACTAGTGATCCAAAAGATACTTTTAAGTGTTTCTTTTATAGCACTTTATCTATTTGTGTCGACAGATTTCAATTACAATCCATATTTTTAAAAGCCGTTTTCTCAGAATGTTTTATTTTCTCGCACACTGAGCCATAAATCTCCACTTCAGTAGCACTTACATACACCAAACTTTTCATTTTTATTTCTATGTCTATTGTCTCTTCTATGTTATTTATTATGTCCTGAATGTTTTTACAGAGGGGTTTGTTCATATATAATTTGATTGATTTTATACATTTTATTCCCCAAAAAACTGAAAAAAAAAAAAGTATTGTTTTATGTCTGTTCTAAATTTTTTTTAAATTATGGAGTGACAAAATGAGATACCCAAAATTCCCTTCGTGAAAACATTTGACTCTAATATGTCAAAAAAAAAGAATTTTAAAACTGATGTTTAGATTTTTGTGCTAGAAATGTGTGCAAATTAGCACATATTTAATTAAATAATGTCTCATTTTCTCATTGTCTCATATTCACCTGCAGTGTCTCGCCTTAAGGCATCATAGGTTCTCCCAATGCAAAGTCTGTTTAAAAAATGCATGAATTATGATTAGGCTGTTTTCTAAGATACTCTACCTTCTTTTGACCCTTATTTGTGGAGAAAGAAATCCCATAATGCAAATCCAATATTGATATTTTTCGACAAATGCATCGATTTGCCTCTGAAGGCCTTTATTAACCCCCCAAGCCATATGGAGTACTTTTTATGATGGATTTGTGCACTTTATTTTGCTTCAAAATCTCAACACCCATTCACTGCCATTATAAAGCTTGAAAGACCTAGAGCATTTTTTTAATATAACTCTATTTATATTCATCTGAAAGAAGAAAGTCATATACACCAAGGATGGTTTGAGGGTTAGGAAATCATGGGGTAATTTTCATTTTTGGGTGAACTATCCCTTTAAATCTAAATCCACTTGAGTTATGATGTATGTAGGCAGCTTACTAGATGTTACAACACAGTGCTCTATAGTAAAAACTTTCTGTCTGAATGCTTTCATGAAGAGGTTTCATCCTCAGTTTTTTTTCTTCTGTGTGACAATTACGTGCAATTAGACAAGTCTCCATTAGCTTCTTAACTTCAAATAGAAGAAAGACCAGCAAATCTTGATCTTCATTTTTGAGTGCTTTTCACTTTCCAGGAGCTTCAAGTCCCTGATTTCAAGGATTTACCCATTTTGACATTATCTGAGTCACACAGAGATCATTCTTGCCCAGCTACAGTTCACTTCTTGTCCAATTTTAGGTGATCTTCTATAAAACTAAGCATTTTAGCATTTTAAAGGTACCGTGTTCTGTAATTGAAAAGTACTTAAAAAAAAAAAACTTTTTTTTTTTTTGTTTGTTTTCATGTCCTGTAAAATGTCAAATTCACTGCATTATTTTGAGAGACAAAAATATTGGAAATAATTATATTCTTATTTTGAAGTAAATAGAGCTTTTCTAATTCAATAACTTTAAAGACAATGAGGCCTGTGATGTCATTTCTAGAAAATAAAAGCTTTATGTGGCGAGTTACAAGAAAAAAAGCTGCGGTTAATGGTAATCACAGTGTGTTGAGACAAACATCTGAACCTCATGATGTTGTTTTAATTTGCTGAAAAACATGAAAAAACAGAAAATGTGACCTTATCTGCACTGGAATGGTGTCATATTTTTCTATAACAAAGAATTTATTTTTATTTTTTTAATTGTTTGTGGTTACATTGCTTGTTTTCAAATATTTTGCTTTTTTCAGGTGTCTCAGCACATATTTCTATTTTGTGGGCTATTCCTTGGTTTTGTTTGTTTTCATTGCATATCCACATTACCTTTCTTCTCAAGCCAAGAGTCATGCAAGGAAAAAGAATGGTATGTTCTTTATAACTTCATCATATCTTTTAACTGTCGTATTTTGCGTCATATTTGCATAGTATTTACAACCAATCTAAATTTTTGCTATTGCAACTATTTTCCTATGTGCTCATAGATTTAAAAACAGAATTAAAAAATAAAATTCAGTAAAGAAATTAATAATTTGTGTGCATTGATTAAATTTGTAATATACAGTAATAAAACAAATATATACAGTACTGTTTAAAAGTTTGGGGTCAGTAAAAAAAATTTTTTTTTTTTTTTTTTTTTTTGAAAGACGTCTCTTTTGCTTATCAAGGCTGTTTATTTGATAAAAAAAAAAAATACAGTAAAAACTGTAAAATTATGAAAATAAAATTTAGAATTTAAAATAACTGTTCTATTTAAATATCTATTATAATGTAATTTATTCCTGTGATGCAAAGCTGAATTTTCAGCATTTTTACTCCAGTTTTCAGTGTCACATGACCCTTCAGAAATCTTACTTATATGCTGATTTGCTGTTCAAAAATGCTGCGTAATGTTTTGGTAGATTCTTTGAAAAACAAAGTTTAAAAAAAAAATTTGAAATATAAATATTATGTAATAAGCCTTTCCCTTCACTTTTGATCAGTTGAATGCGTTTTTGCTAAATAAAAGTATTCATTTCTTTACAAAAAAAAAAAAAAAAAAATCAAACTGACTTCAAATGTTCTGATTGGTAGTGTACACTACCAGTCAAAAGTTTTTGAACAGTAAGATTTTAAATGTTTTTTAAAGAAGTCTCTTCTGCTCACCAAGCCTGCATTTTTTTTAATCCAAAGCACAGCAAGAACAGTAAAATATTTTAATTTCTTTACTATTTAAAATAATTTTCTATTTAAATACATTTTAAAATGTAATTTATTCCTGTGATTTCAAAAACTGAATTTTTAGTATCATTATTCCAGTCACATGATCCTTCAGAAATCATTCTAATATTCTGATTTGCTGCTCAAAATTGTTTTTTTATTATGATGTTGAAAACAGTTAAGTAGATTTTTTTCAGGTTTCTTTGATGAGTAGAAAGTTCAGAAGAACAGCATTTATCTGAAATAGAAATCTTTTGTAACATTATAAATGTCTTTATCATCACTTTTGATCAGTTTAAAACATCCTTGCTAAATTAAAGCATTAATTTCTATCATTTCTTTCTCATATAAATATATATATATCTATATATACCTATATATACCTATATATATATATATATATATATATATATATATATATATATATATATATATATATATATATATATATATATATATATATATACTGACTCTATTCATCAAAGAATTATGAACAAATGGACTCAACTGTTTTAAATATTGATAATAATAATAATAATAATAATAATATGTGTTTCCTGAACAGCAAATCAGCATATTAAAACGATTTCTGAAGGATCATGTGACACTGAAGACTGGAGTAATAATGATGAAAATTCAGCTTTGATCACAGGAATAAATTGCATTTTAAAATATGTTCAAATAGAAAACTGCTATTATAAATAGTAAAAATATTTCAATATTTTTGCTGTACAATGGATCAAATAAATGCAGGCTTGGTGAGCAGAAAAGACTTTTGTAAAAAAAAAAAAAAAAACATTAAAAGTCTTACTGTTCAAAAACTTTTGACTGGTAGTGTAGGTTCAGTAAAATAAAGTGAAATCCCAAAATTTTGATTGCTAGTGCATGTTTTGCTTTAATTCTTCCAGATGAGCTGGCACAGTCCCTGTTTTCCAGAGTGCATGTGTTGTGTTGAATCATGACAAGGCCTGAAAATCATGTGAAGAAACTCCAGCATGTTCGTGCCACCTGGACTAAACACTGTAACCAGGTTCTATATATGAGCTCGCAGAGCTCTCACTTCCCCATTGTGGGGCTTAACGTCAGCGAGGGCCGATCGCAGCTGTACTGGAAGACCATCCGGGCCTTTCAGTACATCCACACTCACCACCTCCAGCACGCCGACTGGTTCCTCAAAGCCACACATTTGTGGTGGTGGAAAACCTGAGAAACCTGCTTTCCCAGCATGACACAGAACAGCCCGTTTTTTTTGGCCACAGGTTCCGGCCATTCTTTCGTCAGCGTAACATGAGCGGAGGAGCAGAGTACGTTCTGAGCCGAGAGGCTCTCAGGAGATTTGCGCAAGGCTTCGGTACGGGACGCTGCGAGCATTTCAGCTCCGTGGAGGACATGGCCTTGGGCAGGTGCATGGAGATTATGGGAGTGAAGGCCGAAGATTCGAGAGATCCATATCAACGGGAAACATTTAATCCCTTTAGACCAGAAAATCACCTAATTCGCCCAGAGAATGGAAAACAGGTTTGGGGCTACAGTTACTACAAACTCAGATGGGTGAGTGCCAGTTTCTCATTGAAAATATCTGTGGGTGTTTGTACCTAAGCTCCGCCTTTGGTTGGACTTTGGTAGGAATAAACTAGAGATTTACATCATGCATTTTGAGTTAAATTTGCTTATAAAGTGGTAAAATAGTGGTTTATGTCAAGATGTTCATGCCTTTAGTTGAAAAGAAATTATGGTTTTTAAGAAAAACATTCCAGGATGTTTCTCCATATAGTGGACTTCAATGAAGGTCCAAATTGCAGTTTCAATGCAGCTTCAAAGGGCTCTACACGATCCCAACCGAAGAATGAGGGTCTTATCTAGCAATCTAACGATCATCCGTTTTGTAAAAAACAGATATTGATATGCTTTTTAACCACAAATGCTCATCTTGCACTAGCTCGACTTCACGCATTACGTAATCACGTTGGAAAGGTCACAAGCGGTTAATTCTTCATCTGTGTACTTAAGTTCAAAAAGGTAGGGTAGGGTGAAAAACTTCATCTCATTTTATCCTCCAACTTCAAAATTGTGAGACCTTTTTTTGTGAAGGACGTTTGACTTTCTTTGCACGTTCGCTTTGTAAACACTGGGTCGATACTTTCGCCTACGTCATGCGTGACCTTTCCAATGTGACTACATAATGTATAAAGTCGAGCTAGTGCAAGATGAGCATTTGTGGTTAAAAAGTATGTAAATTTTCATTTTTTTTTAGAAAATGACCTATCATTTTGCTAGATGAGACCCTTATTCTTAGGCTGGGATTGAGTAGAGTTCTTTAAAGCTGATTTGAAACTGCAATTTGGACCTTCAACCCTCCTGGTTCCCATTAGAGTTTGCTATATGAAGAAAAATCCTGGAATATTTTCCTCAAAAACGTAATTTCTTTGCGACTGAAGAAAGAAAGAAATGAACATCTTGGATCACATGGGGGTGAGTAAATTATCAGGAAGTTTTCTTTAAAATCATTTAACGTGATTAAAACCCACAACTAAAACAAAATCCATAAAGTAAACTTTAACATAGAAATAAACTGTAAATATTTTAAAAACGTAATTCAAAACAGAATCAAGCACAATAGGTTTAACTATATTTTTGATTATTTAATGTACAATTTAAATCTATCCAAACCCAGATAGACTTATATTTCACCCTATGGTTTATTCTTGTTGAATATTCTGTCTCATTTATGGTTTGTTAGGATAGGACAATATTTGGCCGAGATACAACTATTTGAAGATAGCAAAAAAAAACTAAAATATTGAGAAAATCGCTTTTGAAGTTGTCCAGATAAAGTTTTTAGCATTGCATTTTACCAAGCAAAAATTAAGTTTTGATATATTTACAGTAGGAAATGTACAAAAGATCTCCATGGAACATGATCTTTACTTAATATCCTAATAATTTTTGGCTTGAAAGAAAAATAAATAATTTTGACCCATACACTTTTTATTTTAATTATAATTTCAGTTAGTCAGAATTACATTTTACAGTGACAGTCAACACAAATGTTTTTCTGTTTTAACTTTTTTTTTTTTTTCAAATGTAAAAATATTTCTTCACTCTGCAGCATAATAGAGCAGTATTTTCATGCTTGAATTAAAAAAAACAAAAATAATAATAGTAAATATTAAAAATAAAAGTCCCACTAGTTAAAATATATTTAAAATGTATATTAAAACTCAAAACATTTAATAATGTATCTGTGGTCTATTGATTTTTCTCTTTTTCTAGGGTCCCAACTGCTGTTCAGATTTCGTGATATCGTTTCATTACATGCGGCCTGCAGACATGTACATGCTGGAGTATTTCACACATCACCTGGGGCCATTCGGATACAAGTACAGATTCAATGCTAATTCTGAACAAAACAGCACCGCTGAGCTTAAACATAGTTAAAGGTCCACTGAAGTGCTTTGAAACACGCAGTGTTATTCTATGTGTTGATGTAATTTCAACTGAAACAGGAAGACAGGGTGGGACATATCAAGCAGTCCCGCCCCCTTTTGTAAATAGCCAATAGCGTTTTGTTTATATCACAGCTTGGGCCAGAGCTGTTGAGCTCAGCACAACTGCATTTGACAGCATATGACAGCTACAATCTCTCATATCGCTATAATAAAATATACCATCATATGTAGGATTCAAATGGGTCTGATACGTTTTGTGGTCTGTTTGAACATATTAACACTCTGAATTTTTCTCTATCCCCTATATAGTACACTACATGCTATTCATTGAACAGAAAACGCTAATTCTGGGAACAAGTGACCGATTTCAACCGCAGCTTCAGCGTCTATTTATAGTGTAGGGGGCAGGACTTTTCAGATTCTAGAGAGCATTTGATTGGACAGAAAGTTTGATGAGCAGCTGAAGTGCAGGGTGATGTCATCAAAATCGATGATTCATATTGGTGGAAGTTAGAGACTGTAAATTATGAATGCTTATATCTTGTAAATGCAAATTTTGTCATTGTTTTGAAACACTCTAGCTTATAGATAAACTTATGGCTAAAATATCTTTCCTAAAAGCCAAAAAAATTCCATTTTGATTTCATGGGGACTTTAAAACCACAAGACAAATGACAGACAAAAATAAAAAACCCACAAGAATGTTTAATGTGACCAAAACTAGTTTACATGACAACATTTGATGTAGAGTACAGATTTTTGTACACTTGCCCATAAAGAAACAGTATTTTTGTAGGTTTGTTCATAAAAAAAAAAAAAGTCTGAATGTCAGTGCATTTTCTCTGAGCCAGAATCATTACTTATTCGGAATTATTCATGCATTTCTTTCCAATAAAAGCCGCTGTTTAATATTTTCTATATAATGTAATGAAACCTTTTTAAGTATGATTTATGTAAATACTTTTTTTGCCCACTTTATATGCAAATAGATGCTTTTAGGAGATGTTCAAGTTTAGTTTTTAAAATGTTCACAGTCAAAAATGTTTATTATCATTAAAAATGTTGAATATTAAAAGCTTATGTATATTTAAATAATAAAGAGCCCTTTAGCTTTATTGTTTTTTTTTTGTTTTGGGTCAGTGCTCTAATGACAAGACTTACATTTTCACACAGGATTTTCTGCAGGCCTCTTGAGTGTCAAACTGGTTTATGTTGCCTTGGCAACCTCCAAACCAGAACTGAGCACATGAATTGGCCTTTGGATCAAAATACCATTTAACAACGTACTCTCGACACGGTCCGGGATCCAGAGGCAGTAGGCATCTCTCCTCTGACACGAGAGAGAAAATTTAATTTACAAGAAGTCAGAACTGCAATTATTTGTATTGTATTAATTTTGAACAGCATTTACCTGTAGTAAAATCATCCTGTATGACCAGCGGCGGGTCAGTTGGGTATTGCTTCGGCCGGTCGAAATCCGTGAGAGAGAATTCTGGGAGGAGGTTCAGTTCGTCTCTTTCTAAATATGGTGCTATGGTGCCGATAACGTCTGTGACACCTGATCTGGGATCATAGTAGGGGAACTCTCCAACTGCACCTGGCTGATTGATTTACAGTAATTTAATAACATTAAATATGTATATGTTCATGTTTAAACATGAATGAATTTTTTGTACACCAAAACAGTCCTGCAGCTTGACAAATTATTTTTTTTCATATGAAATACTCCAAATATTGTAGTATCTCGATTAATAACTCATAAAATGCATATAAACATGCATAAAAAAACTTTATAATAAAAAGTAAAATAAATATCTATAAAATAAAATAACTTTGCAGTATTATGTAATTTTAATAAAATAATTACTAACATATTCTCAGCAAACATCATCTTTTATATCACATGTAGCTTTTAGATGCATGTTTTTAAAACTGAAGCAAGTATCAGTATCTCAATTAATACAAAATACTACAATTAATACAAAACTACAAGTGTAATAATTAGGAAAAAGTATTATTTTTATATAATAATAATAATAATAATTAATAATAATAATAATAATAATAAAGAGTTAAAAATAAATAAATGTCATTGCAGAACGTTTTATCTACATACTTTTATTTTAAATTCTGCAGTCCAGCAATAAAATATACCCCAAACATCATAATATCTCTCAAATGAAATGTCACCTTCACATGCTTTATAAATATAAGTATTTATTTATTTATTTACTAATACAGGCTTGTTGAGTGAAGGGTGTGCGAGTTTACCTTGAAGGTACTGCTGAATATCGATCCATCAATGTCCTCACAGATCTTATGAAGCAGTTTACTTTCCACTTCTAGACCACAGAGACAGAAAACATGCATTTAATTAATGTGATCCTGTAGGTCTGACAGGTCAATATGGAAGCCTGTTTCCGCCACTGAATAAAAAAAAATGGTTATTGCAACTTTTTTTTCCTCACAATTCAGATTTTTTTTTCTCAGATTTGTCATATATGAACTCCCAATTGCGAGTTAATATCACAGTTATGAGAAAAAAAGTCATTGCATGTTTGTATCAATTCTGAGAAAAAAGGCAGAATTGTAAGTTTATATCTCATAATTTTGACTTTATAACTCGCAATTGTGAGTTTCTATCACAATTATGAGAAAAAAAGTCAGAATTGCATGTTTGTATCACTTAATTCTGAGAAAAAAGTCAGTATTGTAAATTTATATCTCAAAATCTGACTTTATAACTCGCAATTACGAGTTTATATCATAATTCTGAGGAAAAAAAGTCAGAATTACGAGTTTATATTTCTTAATTCAGAGGAAAAAAGTTACAATTGCAAGTTTATATCTCAATTCGGCGAAAAAAGTCAAAATTGCGTGCTTGTATCAATTCTGAAAAAAAAGTCACAATTCTGACTTTAGAACTCGCAATTGCGGGTTTATATCATAATTATAAAAAAATCAGAATTGCGTTTGTATCAATTCTGAGAAAAAGTCAGAATTGTGAGTTCATATCTTGCAATTCTGTGAGATTTTTGTGAGTTTATATCTCACAATTCTGACTTTATAACTCACAATTTTTGCAAGTTTTTTTTTTATAACTTGCGAGTTTATATAATTCTGAGAAAAAAGTCAGAATTGCGAGTTTTGTATCTCACAATTCTTACTTTATAACTTGCAACTGCAAGTTTATATCTCATAATCCTGAGAAAAATGTCAGAATTGCATGTTTGTATCAATTCTGAGAAAAAAGTCAGAATTGTGAGTTTATATCTTGCAATTTTGACTTTATAACCCGTAATTTTTGCGAGTTTTTTTTATAACTTGTAAGTTTATATCTCAATTCTGAAAAAAAAAATGAAATGCGTGTTTGCATCACTCAATTATGAGACAAAAAAAATCAGAATTGTGAGTTTATATCTCACAATTCTGACTTTATAACTCACAATTGCGAGTTTATAAAATTATTTAAAAAATTCTGAATTGTGTGTTTGTATCAACTCTGAGAAAAAAGTCAGAATTGTAAGTTTATATCTCAAAATCTGACTTTATAACTCGCAATTGCAAGTTTATATCATAATTCTGAGGAAAAAAGTCAGAATTACGAGTTTATATCTCTTAATTCAGAGGAAAAAAGTTACAATTGCGAATTTATATCTCAATTCGGCGAAAAAAGTCAGAATTCCGTGCTTGTATCAATTCTGAGAAAAAAGGCAGAATTGTAAGTTTATATCTCACAATTCTGACTTTATAACTCACAATTGCGAGTTTATATCATAATTATAAAAAAAAATCTGAATTGTGCGTTTATCAATTCTGAGAAAAAAGTCAGAATTGTGAGTTTTGTAACTTGCAGCTGCAAGTTTATATCTCATAATTCTGAGAAAAAAGTCCGAATTGCATGTTTGTATCACAACTCTGTTTAAAAAAAAAAAGTCAGAATTGTAAGTTTATATCACAATTCTGACTTTATTACTTGCAACTGCGATTTTATCTTTCATAATTCTGAGAAAACAGTCAAATTTGTGAGTTTGTATCTCACAATTTTGATTTTATAACTTGCAATTGTGAGTTTATCTCTCATAATTCTGAGAAAAAAAGTCAGAATTGTGAAATAAAAAGTTGCATTTAACTTTTTTTTTTTTTTCCAGTGATGGAAACGGACTTCCATAGGTCAAAGTCATTGGCTTGCTGTATGTTTGTTAAAAAAATAGATAAATCATTAATGCATTTTACTTTAAGATGTTGCTGTATACCAGTTCTAATCCATATTAACGCTTCATTCAGTTAAAAAATCCATCTCCTGTTGTCCTCTCACATCAAAATCCACTGACATATTTGTTTAAATCTGTTTCGGACTGTTTTCGCTTATAGACAGCGATCGATCTGAACATATTTCTCTCCTAATTCAGACGAGACGACTTTTTAACCGGAGAAAACAATATTATGGATAGAGTACTGATGGACTGGAGTGGTGTGGATTATTGTGATGTTTTTATCAGCTGTTTGGACTCTCATTCTGACGGCACCCATTCACTTATGTGATGCCAAATTACTTCAAATCTTTTTTGATGAAGAAACTACATCTTGGATGGCCCAGGGGTGAGTACATTTAAGCAAATTTTTCAGTTTTGGGTCAACTACTGCTTTAATCACCAGAAATGCTACTGTAAAGACAGGATTCCTATCTTCCTCTGAGTCAGGGTACAACTATTTGTTGAAATCTCAAGATTGTAACATACCAAAAAGCATTCTGAAGTCCTCTATGGAAAACACGTGCTGTTCTTTGGGCGGCGACGCTATTGACTTCAGCTCTTGTTTAAAATCTTCATAGATGGGGTTGCTTTGATTCACCACCCCTATAACCAACATAGTGATATCGGCTGAATGGGCCTCTCTGACCGCATCCTCCAGCTTCACCGTGTCGCGATGGTCCGTCTGGCCGTCCGTAATAACCACAGCCATTTTCTTCACACCGGGCCGAGCAAAGCGGAAGATCTCGTTGGCCTTTCTGATGCCACTTCCTGTGTAAGTGCCCTCCCCAATGTAGGGCATCCTGCGAATGGCTGCTTTCACTTCATCACGACTTAACCTGTGTTGTATGCTTGTGACCACCAGGTTGATGTGGCTGTAGAGAACTATGCCGACACGCGTGACCTCCGGACTGACTGACGCGCGGTCGATCAAGGTATTCATAAAGTCTTTAATGACCTCAAAGTTTTCCGGGCCGACGCTCTCAGAGCTGTCAATCACAAACACCAGCTCCAGTGGCTGTACTCTGCATATCCGACCACAACCTGTAAAGAAGAGAATAAATCATTAAGGCCAAATCAGTTTTGGTGTGATTCATCACTAAGCAAACATATCTGTAGTATGATTACTTACCACAAATAGATCGGATTAAACTGACTATTTCCTCTCTCTGCAAAATACATGAAAGACTCATTATTGAAGTGCTCTATTTGTGTTTCACACACTAGCTTGCATTAGTGTTATTGTAGTTTTATTTATATACTATGATCATGTTTATTTATTTTGCTCTTATTTTTATATTTACAGTTTCAATTTAAGATTCAGTAATTTTATTTGCTTTTAATAAAATTGTCATTTCATTATATTTTGTTTTTAAATATATCTCTATTTATTTCTAAATAAGATTTCATTTATTATTATTTTACAAATTTTAGTATTTAGTTGCCAAAGCAAACTTTGTCATTTTCAGTTTTTTAGATTTTTTTTTTTTTTTTTTAAGTCTTTAATTTTATTTAAAGTATTTTGTATTATTTCAGCTTTATTTCAATTATACGGCATATTCTGTATGCATTAAATAATCTTTCATTTATTGTTATTTTACTCATTTTAGTACTTATTTCAGTTAGTTGTGAAGGCAACCTTTCCAATTTTCATGTTTTTTTATTTTATTTTAAGTTTATGTAAATTGTTTTATTTTAATTTTAAGTTTATTTAAGTTATATTTTGTATAATTTCAGCTTTATTTCAAGCATATGTACAATATCCGATTGTTCTGTATGCTTTAAAAACACATTTTAATTTTTTTCTATAGTTGTAAATAAAATGATTATTGATTAAAGATTATTTGAATGTGTCATTAGAAAATACTATTTCAGTTTTTTTTAATCACGTCTAATTCAATGTGTTGAAACAATTCCGAAATTGAAATTCACAGACCTGCCAAATAAACAAAAATCAAATAATTTTTACACAAAAATAGGATTAAAATGCAACAACAGCATAATACTGTTTTTATTTAGCTTTTATTGTTATATTTTCAGTTTTCATTTTGATTTTAAGTTTGAGTAATTTTGTTATTTGCTTTTGTCATTTTTATTGTATTTTGTCTTTTAAATGTATCTGTACTTATCTTTAAACAAACTCTTATTTTACAGATTTTAGTATTTAAATTTATTTCAGTTAGATGACAAAGCAACCTTTATAATTTTTATTAGATTTTTTTTTTTATTTAATTTAATTTTATTTTATTTTTTTATTTTATTTTATTTATTTAATTTTTTTTATTTTTTATTTTATTATTTTATTTATTTTATTTTCATTTTTATTTCAATTATATATAGCATAATATATAACATGTACGATATCCAAATATTCTGCATGCATTAAATAATGTTTAATTTATTGTTATTTGACTCATTTTAGTACTTAAACGTATTTATTTCGATTAGCTGTGACGGTAACCTTTCCTATTTTCATGTAAGTGTTTTTATTTTTAGTTTATTTTAATTTTTATTATTTTAATTTTAAGTTTAAGTTAATCTAAGTTATATTTGGTTTAATTTCAGCTTTATTTCAAGCATATGTACAATATCGGAATTATCTGTATTCTTTAAAAACACATTGGAATATGTTTAACCAAAAAAAATAAAAATAAGTATATACTATTTCAGTTTTTTTTTTTTTTTTTTTTTTTAAAATCACATTTAATTCAATGTGTTAAAATAATACAGAAATTGAAATTTCACAATTTGTCTTTAAATAATGTTTTTTTTTTTTTTTTTTTTAATTTGCAGCTGGCATGAGGCCATGCAAAAACAACATAATACTGTTATTTGGGTTTTTTTTTTTTTTTTTTTTTTAACTTAAAAAAGATCCCAAATGAGTTCTTTATTGATTTCTGTGTACGTACCGTGAGACCAGGTTCTCCTTTTGTTCCTCTGTTACCCTGCGATTGTATGAAACAATGTTCAGTGTGTAAAATATAGTTAAATAATGTAGAGATGTGTTCATTTAGCAATGCTCGGAATGATACTGGCTTTGCCAGCTGTCATAATGCTTAATGATTAAAAAGCAAGTCTTGTGTGAATGGTTGACAATCAAATCTTCCTTCTCAGTTCTTCTTACCGGTGGTCCTGTAGGTCCTGGTTCTCCATTGCTTCCTCTGTCTCCTTTACGTCCTTGTGTTCCGGGTAACCCACGATCCCCCTACAACAGAGCAGTTACACCACAGAACTGAAACTCACAATTGTGGTTATGCTTTCAAGCCTGACGTGATGCACCATTTTTTAATTGCATCTAAGTACATATGTTTAGCAATTAGGGCTGTCAAACGATTAATCACAAGTAATCGCATAAAAATAAAAGTTTAAGTTTGCCTAATATATGTGTGTGTACTTTTGTAATTATTATGTATATATAAATACACACAAATTAATGCATATATTTAAGAGAAATATGTTATTTACGTACAAAATATTTTATTTATGTATAATATAAATGATATAACAATGATAATAAATACATATACTTGTAAATATTTCTTAGATATATACGTTTGTATTTATATATACATAATAATTACACACAGTACATACACATATATTAGACAAACTCACTGACAGCCCTACTGGCAATATAAATCACCAGTTCTGTAGAAAATAGTGGCTAACATCTCATTTTTTGTTTGATGGAAGAAAGAAAGTCCTACAGATATGGGATTCCTTTAATGCTAGCTGTACAAAATATGAATGCATGCTAGTAGTGCACCTTCTGCCCCGGCAGACCCTCTCCAGGAGACCCTTTTGGCCCCTGTACACCCTGATATCCAGGATCACCCTGTACGAAACAAAATAAAGCATAAAATGCATGAAAATTAAACAGTTTGAGTTTTTCACTGTTGTCTATCACACTGTAATGTGTTTCTAGGAAAACTGCATCCTTTTGATAAGACTCAGATTTCTGTTACCTTTGGTCCTTGTATGCCCTCTCCTGGTAATCCCCGAGGACCAGCTGGACCGGTCTGGCCAATGGAGCCCTGCAGACAACAAAAACACTTCTGAGCACACCTGAACAAGTAAATCTAAACATCTAAATATATCTGCTAACACATCTCATGACTCATTCAACAGTGTATTGGTGTACTGTCACATCATGGAGTGTTGATAATGATATGCATACATGTATTCTACATAGAGCATTCATGTTTGAAATATATTTCCCACCTTTGGACCCACTTGCCCAATACCTGGTGCTCCAGCAGGCCCTGGGGAGCCTGGAGGGCCTCGATCCCCCTGTGACAGAACATATCAATTCATTAGATTCTTTAATAGAATGAATAATTTTATGTTTACATTTCTGAAGAAAATGGGAAGGATGCCAAACACCTTACCTTTGGTCCAGGTAGACCTATTCCCTCTGGCCCAGTCTCTCCTGTAAGCCCTGGCAGACCTGGTGGCCCCTATAGATCACATAGACAACACATACAGTATATAAGGTAAACTCTACTGTTATATTCCTAGTTGGTCAGATTAAACTATGAGTTGCATGAATATTGTTCTTTGTAATCATATTTACAGGTGAGCCAGGATAGCCTTCTCCCTTCAGCCCTGGCGGTCCAATGGGTCCTCGTAACCCTATTTCACCCTAAAGACAGACAAAATTCATAATTCATTATCTTAATTACAAAACCAATTACAGGTTTTTGCAAGGATGTCAATCTTACCTTCGGCCCTGCAATGCCTATCCCTGGTTCTCCTGTAGGACCTTGTGGACCGACCGGCCCTGGATCTCCCTACCGGATGATAAACATGGTATGAGATTCCTGATCAATCACATACACATCCTGTTAGCACAAACAATATTTAGACATTTATGCCACATAAAAAAGTTGCAATAGTAAATGGCCTAAATTCCTGAGAAAATAAAGTTTATATATATATATTTATATATATTTTTTTTTTTGTTACGGCAACTTCTGATGAAATTATGTTTAACCAACAAACTACACTGAGTTAGTAAAAAAAAAAAATGTAATAATTTGGAATATAAACACACGTTTATCCCACAAAAAAAATTTAGTTGCCCCAACTAGTGGATTTGTGGGCCTGGAACCAATATCTATCTTTTTCAGTCCAAATACAATGTAACATATTTTGCATATATACTGTATTTAATGAACAAGTAAAATGTTACATTTCATAAGCATACCAGAATACCAGAAAAAAAAAAACTTGTACTCTCCTTATCCTGTCCTATGCAAAGCATGCTGGGAATTGGAAATCCACCACCCAATTTCCAAAGTTCACAAGTCAATTTTATTGAGTTACTACAACCTAATTTTTAAAGAAATTCAATTAATGTGTAAATTTAAGTTTAAATTACACACAATATTAATTTAATCTAATGATCAACATTATTATGTCAACTGAACTCAACAATGTTTGCAACTTAAAAGGTTTCATTCAAAATTTTACCTTGCAACCATGCATTTATTTAAGTTGTGGTAACAGGCCCAAGGAATATTTTTTTTTTTTAGAATGAGGTTTAAAAAGCAGAAATGTGTCTTAATTTTCATAAATTACATTATTTTATTTTATTATATTGTATTGATACAGCTTGTATTTAACACCAACCATTTTACCTTAGGTCCTGGTATGCCCCTTCCTGGAGGCCCAGAAACACCAGGAATTCCAACATTTCCTGGTTCTCCCTATTTTAAATGAAATATAATGTAACACAGTAGACTTAAAGTGAATACTGGCAATGCCAGAGACACTTTTCTTGACATGGTATTTTGTTTTTGTTAAGTTTAATGTATTGTTTTCACCTTTGCCCCTGCTGGCCCGACTGGTCCAAATGGTCCTGGTAGTCCTCTGGAGCCCCTCTCCCCTCGAATCCCCTGTTGAAGGAAGATACAGCCTATTCAATATATTTAAAGGGATAGTTCACCCAAAAATTAAAATTCCGGCATTAATTACTCACCTTTATGGAGTTCCAAACCTGTAAGACCTTCATTCATCTTCAGAACACAAATTAATATATTTTTGATGAAATCCAAGAGCTTTCTGACCCTGCATAGACAGCAACGTAACTGACACGCTCAAAGCCCAGAAAGGTAGCAAGAACATTAAAACAGGCCATTATTATTCACTAGTCAATATTTTTGTTATCTTTGCACACAAAAGGTATTCTCATAGCTTCATAAAATTAAAGGCACAATATGTACGTTTTTGCCGCTAGAGGGCGCATATTTAAAACAAACAAAGAACCAAAGGCGTAGTTTGATGGCGCAGTGATTGAGTGTGGAATCATGGGAGTTGTGGTCTTCATCCCCACAGCCGATGCAATCAGACGGGACTCGGGCAGAAATTATGCTCATGGATGAGCTAATGTATTACAGACTTATTAAGGTCACTGTAGTATGAAGCGAATCGAGGACCCTGGAGCGATTGCTAATGAAGGATGAGTGCGATACACAGCTCGAAAGCAGCAGAGCTGCATATTGTGCCCTTTAGGGTTGAAACCCTGATGTCACATAGACTATTTTATCGATGTTCTTACTACCTTTCTAGGCCTTTAACGTGTCAGTTGCATTGCTGTCTATGCAGGGTCAGAAAGCTTTCAGATTTCATCAAAAATATCTTAATTTGTGTTCTGAAGATAAATTAAGGTCTTACGGGTTTGGAATGACATGAGGGTGAGTAATAAATGGCAGAATTTTCATTTTTGAGTGAACTATCCCCTTAAAGTGTGATTGCCTCCCCTTTAGATTCTGTAATGTGTGTGTGTGTGTGTGTATGTATATACAATAATGTTTTGAGCTTCAGTTTTCTCTGAAGACTCAATAGAGCACATCCATATATATATATATTACTTTCTCTCCTGGCAGGCCTCTTCCCGGAGGTCCGTCTTGTCCTTTGGGTCCTGGTAAGCCTGTTTCACCCTATAGTAAACAAGGTATCATACAGTATATTATAAGATATGCCTTCTGTTGTCCTTCACTAACTTAAAGAGCAATTAAAGAGCATTCTGACCTTTGGTCCTACGCCTCCATCTTCTCCCGGTACACCTGGCTCACCTGGTACTCCTCGTAATCCAGTTTCACCCTACGGCATCAACCCATAAACACAACTGTGCTTTCACTATTTGATACTTTATTCTATTCTTTCATGTCATGTAACAGTTTAGTTGAAATGACAACTCACTTTGGGTCCTGGTTCTCCAATTCCTCTTTCTCCAGGGGCTCCACGTTCTCCAGGGAAGCCCTGTTGACCCTGAAAGAAAACAAAATGAAAACACAGTGTATGTATAGATAGACAGACAGACAGATAGATAGCAGTTTGTATGGTGCAGTTTTACCTTTGGTCCTGAGAGTCCTATCCCAGGATTCCCTCTTTGACCAGGAGGACCGGCTAGTCCCTGATTCCCCTTTAGATATACAGATAAAGGTGACGATTAGGAAAATAAATGGTTGCTTGGGTCTTCTGGTGGTTGGTCAGACATTTCTAGTTGTTGCTAGGGTCTTCTGGGTGATTTCTATGATATTATGTATTGGTGGCTTGGGTTTTTTGGCTCGTTAGCTGAATATTTCTAATAGTTGCAAGTGTTTGTTGTGGCTCTATTTGCATGTTTCCATTCGTTTAGAAAAGTAATAGCACAGTTCTACCAGCAAGCTGCATGATTTGAGACATTTGTGGTGGTATTTAGGGTTACATGTTTAATCAGATGATTAATCCTATGTATGAGCACTAGTAATAGTGAAGCTTTCCTCAGCTACTGTAGAACCACTAATACAGAAAAGTGAAAACAGAAAAAAAACAATACTTTTTCTCCTTGAATCCCCCTGCCAGGCATTCCAAATG
The DNA here is from genome assembly GCA_036247105.1 of Cirrhinus mrigala. Taxonomy (NCBI): domain Eukaryota; kingdom Metazoa; phylum Chordata; class Actinopteri; order Cypriniformes; family Cyprinidae; genus Cirrhinus; species Cirrhinus mrigala. The sequence continues at coordinate 5,465,035 of CM070022.1, forward strand.
GTCCAGGTGATCCTGGAGGTCCTGGATCGCCCTACAAGGATGGATTCAGAGGCTAAATTAAATGCATAATAGGCTTTTACATAACCAACTAATAGTCTCACACAACTGCGACGTACCTTTTCACCTTTAATTCCATAACCTGGGGGTCCACGTCCACCTGTAGGGCCGACATAGCCACGGTCACCCTAAGAAACAAACACAATAACAGATTAAAACATGATATTTTAAAGGGGTACTATTATGCTCTTTCACAAAGTCTTGATTTTGTTTTGGGGACGTACTAAAACATGCTTTCATGCTTGGTAGTTCAAAAAACGCATTATTTTTTAACATAATTTACATTATTACAATACATTTCTCCCAGCCTGGCACATAAGGCTCAATTAGTTCCAGGTTTAATGAAGGCCCGCCTTCCGAAAAACAAAATGTTTTGTGATTGGTTAGCTGTCCCACTGCATTGCGATTGGCGAACAGTTTAGACAGCATTTCAGTACTGCCACGCCCCTTGTCAAAGAAGCAAGTTTCATGTACAACTGTTAGCGCAAACTAGATTAAAATGATTCTTACGTTTTAAATATGGATATTTTTTCTTACAAAAACAAATCGATTCGTGACAGGACGCCTTTATTAACCTCCCGGTTAACTTTTTATTATGGATGGATGCATATTATTGGACTTGTTTTGAGGAGAAACACCTGTCTATGCTGTTCTAAAGCTTGGGTGTGCCAGGATAAATTTTAATATAACTCCGATTGCATTCGTCTGAAAGAAGGAAGTCATATACACCTGGGATGCATGGAGGGTGAGTAAATAATACGCTACATTAGTGTTGGGTCCTATCATCAGCCTGCGAGATCGCCAATACATGATATTATCCTGTTAATGTATTTAATCATTTACATACTTAGTTTCATTGCCTGCAACCAGCTTCAGCATAAGGCTAAAAGCAGCCTAACATTATCACTGATCAGCCTAGCATATTCTAGTGCAAGGTTATGCATTTTAAAAAACACTCGCGTTATAAGTGAAGCTATCTACACTGTGAGATGAATAAATGTCTTACCACACACTGCACTGCGTCGCGTTACGGCTCCGACGCGGCAACCGGAGTAGATCGCGGCTTCGCCATGTGTTTTGCCCCCTGTACTGCACACGTCTGCGGCTCGTTACAGCGGCCACTCTAGTCAGTGCTTGTGTTTATACCGGCCGCACTGCATCGCTAAAATTAGGCTAATCCCCCACCTCATCCCTACCCTCCCTCCAACAATTCAAATTTCCGTGGGCGGGATTTAATTTAATGATATTCTAATGGGCCGCGTTGTGACATCATTGCATGTGGAAAAGAAACGCGTTGTAGTTCTTGAAAAGGGATTTTTTTTTAAAACGAAATATCTCCTTTTGGAGTGGACTTTGAGATTTGTTTTTTGTTTTTTGTTTTTTTATGCCCAAAGATACACACCACACACTGACTAAAGTTCAAAAAGTGAAAGAGCATAATAGCACCCCTTTAATGTTTTTGTTCACAAAAGCTATTAAAGGAAAATAATAACATATAGGTCTGAGCTGATTTAAAAGGATTTTCAGTGTAAACTCTTAAACATAAAAGTTCTTTATAGGCATTGATGGTTCCATGAAGAACATTTAACATCCATGGAATTTTGTGGATTCCATTCCACAAAAGGTTATTTATAGTGGAACAAGGTTCTATAGATTATTAGAATGTTCTTACAACAACTAAAGCTGCTCACCTTTGGCCCAGGAAGTCCTTCACCTGGTGCTCCTGGGTTCCCCTGTGCTCCTTGTAAACCTGGAGGACCCTTCATTCATGCATATATCGTTATGTCATTATAATCTATAGATGCATGTCTTAAAGTCTCATAAGAGGTTGTTTATACTTACATGTTGTCCTGGCTGACCTATGCCAACCTGTCCAGGAGGACCTGGTCTTCCTAGGTTTCCTTTGTCTCCCTAGAACAACCATACTACAAGTAAGTTTAAGGAATCAAAAGGCACTTACGTTGTAATAGACAAGGACATACTAAAACCAAATTACAAATAAGATGTTTTTTTTTTACATATCTCTGCATTTAAGACATCTGCAACTGAAGTGTGCATTTGAAATTGTAGTTGAAATTTAAAATGCAACTCTAAAATATCTCAATATAAACTCCAACATTTCTTATCAAAGTCTCAATTATTTTAATGTATGTCAATAATAGTCTCATTAGTTTAAATTTTTATCTATCCTTTCTTCTAATTTTAGAAGAAACGTCTTAAAAGTCTAAAATCTGAGAAAGAGCATTGATATTTAAATAAAACATAAGTGAGCATCTCATTAAGTCTCTCCTGAGCTAAAAGAGCAACATCCCAGTAATAAAATGTTAATCTAGGATTGTAAACAACTGGAAGTAATGTTTTTTATTTGTTTGTTTATTCTATCATATTGTCTCATCAAAGCTGCATTTATTTTGATAAAAAAAATACAATAAAACAGTAATAATATTTTGAAATATTATTAAGATTTAAAATAACTGGCGTCTATGTGAATATATTTTAAAATGTAATTTATTGCTGTGATGCAAAGCTGAATTTTCAGTATTGTTACTCCAGTCTTCAGTGTCACATGATCCTTCAGAAATAATTCTAATATGCTGATTTGCTGCTTAAAAACAATTATTATTATAATCAATGTTGAAAACAATTCTGCTGCTTTATATTTTTTTTTCAGGATTATTTAATGAATATAAATTCAAAAGAACAGCATTTATTTTAAATAGAAATCTTTTGTAACGTTATGCATGCCTTTGTGCATCCTTTTAATTAAAAGTTTAGAAGTTTACCTTTGGACCAGGGAATCCGACTCCAATATCTCCCGGTGGGCCAGATGCGCCAATCAGCCCTCGATCACCCTAGGAACAACCCAAACGGTCAGTGATTCATTTAGACAAATTCATACTTATTCATACAAATTTGAAGCTGATATATTTGATGCTAAATCTCAGTCATCTTGGGTATTTGTAACATTGCCACTTTTACTTTAAGTCAGAATATTCATTACAACAGAACAGCCTACTATTAGCGTGAGGTATAGTGAAAGGGTTCAGTACATGTTTTCTCTCATGTATATTCCAGTTGACATTTACAGAGCATAAAGGCACCCCTTGTGTCGAACAGTTTAGGGGTTTTCACATTTGAATGTGCTATTACATATTTGGTGCATTTTCAAGGCACTCTTTGTTAAAGCTTCCTGGCCAAACACGAAAGGCAAAAGATCTGCATTTAAACCGACATGGAAACATCTCTAAAATGTCATTCTTTACCACCAGATCACTGTCTCTATGTAAGACACAAATATCAGTTACAGACGTCTCACTGGCAAAGAAATGGAAGATATGATCCTACTTTAGGTCCTGCTGGACCCTCATTCCCCTGGTCTCCTGGAGGCCCTTTTAGACCCTGGTGAAATAAGTAGAAATATGTTGAAATTGGTCTTGCATTCTTATGCATTCATTTTACTAAAGGAATAATTCACCCAACAATTATGTTTCTTCATGAAACAGAATTGGAAAAATTTAGCGGTGCATCACTTGCTCACCAATGGATCCTCTGCAGTGAATGGGTGCCGTCAGAATGAGAGTCCAAACAGCTGATTAAAACATCACAATCCACAGGTAATCCACCCCAGTCCATTAATTGACATCTTGTGAAGCTAAAACCTGTGTGTTTGTAGCAAATCTATCATTAAAGCATTTTAACTGCTAAATGTTTGCTTCTGGCTAAAATACGGGTCCAGAATTCATAATAACACTAAAAACATTTTCGCTTGTAAACAGTGCTTGATCTGTGCATATTTCTCTCCTGATTCAGACAAATTGACTTTTTCCACTTGAGAAAGCAATAGAGGACTTAAAAGTGGATTTGTTTCTTAAAAATATGCCGCTTTTCATTTTGCAAGATGTTAATTGATGGACTGGAGTGGTGTGGATTACTTGTGGATTATTGTGATTTTTTTTTTTTTTAGCAGCTGTTTGGACTCTCATTCTGATGGCACCCATTCACTGCAGAGGATCCACTGGCGAGCAAGTAATTCTAAATTTCTCCAAATCTGTTCAGATGAAGAAAAAATAAATCTGAGGATGAATACGTTTTTAGCAATTCTCATTTTTGGGTAAACTATTCCTTTAACAATTCTTCAGCCTATATGCAATACGCACTAATAATAAAATATAGGATGATATCACATTTTTAGGCTGCTAGATGCCTGTTAAAATGTGGTTTCTGTAGGACTTGACCCAGTCAATCTGAACTACTTTGTCTCTTCACTAATCTCACCATACAAAGTGGTCCTCAGAAAAAGAATAATATCATGCAAGCCTGGATTCACTGCTTTACATGTGTACATTAGCATAGGATTACGAGCGATCTGCCGATCACATTCCATAAGTGCAGGGTGGGGAAACAGCCATGGTCCGCAGCGATCACCATGCTTATGTGATGAGACAACTTGTGATAAGACTAATGAATTTAATTGCGTATTTATAATAGTCTACATATAGGCTACATAGAGAGTTTTTAGAGATTAATTATAAGATGTGTTGGCTGTTTTGAGCTTTAAACCTGTGATTAAATAAATTATAGTATTCTGTGCATGCACATTTCTTATTTGGATTTTTATTTATTTATTTTTGCATATATTTGGTACGTTTTAAGTTTTATTAAGCTTAATGTTTTTGTTTACAGATCAACACTTATCTAACATAGTATATTAACTAAATTTTGTAGTTCGGTACTAAAACGTGGCAATTCTCTAATCCAGTTGTCTCTTTATAGATAGTGGCATTAAAAGTAGTTTTATTACTGCAGTTATTTATTTTTGGACTCATTTTATACTAATATAATTGTACATAAAAAAAGTTTAGAACTTAACAAATACCATGGAGAGTTTTACTGAGTAATTTGACAAAGATTAATAGAATCAAATTAAATACTAAAATAATTGATTCCACAATACAAATACAATTAATGTAATGCATAAAAATAGAGTGTATACTAAGGGGAGATCATACATCCATCTGAAACCTTCGGTGTGGCAATTTTATATATCAGGTAAATAGTAAAGGCTTATACTGTGCCTGCTCTCCTCTGGGGCCCCTCGGCCCTGGAGGCCCTCCACCGCCCTGCGAAATGCAATAAAAACTCTTTACTAATCATGCATTTTGTATGTTAAAATACAGATGTTTTTAGGACAGTACAGAAGACATACCTTATGTCCCCTTTGCCCTGGAGGTCCACAGTTACCTTGATCCCCCTAAAACATGACTCAAGACTTAGCAATTGCATTGTGGAACAGAATGCTAAGAACATTTATAGCAGCATTAATTATTCCAGTGAAAATATGAATTATGTTTGCATATACACTATCATTCTAATTCTAATCATTCTAATCATTTTAATATGCTGATTTGCTGTTTAAGAAACATTTATTATTATTATTATTATTATATATTATTGTTATTACCAATCTTTAAAACAGTTGAGTGCATTTTTTTTCAGGATTTTGATGACTAGAAAGATCCAAAGATCAGCATTTATCTGAAATAAAATGGTTTTGTGACATTATAAGCTATACCCTTCAAAAGCTTAGAGTCAGTATAATTTTTTTTTTTTTTTTTAGAAATTAATACATTAATACATTTATTTAGCAAGGATGCTTCAAATTGATCAAAAGTGATGATAAAGATAAAAGACATTTATAATGTTACAAAATATTTCTATTTTAGATAAATGCTGTTCTTCTGAACTTTCTATTCATCAAAGAAACCTAAAAAAATTCTACTAATTCTACATAATAATAATAATAATAAATGTTTCTGGAGCAGAATATCAGAATATTGGAATGATTTCTGAAGGATCATGTGACTGGAGAAATTATGCTAAAAATTCAGCTTTGAAATCACAGGAATAAATTACATTTTAAAATATATTCACATAGGAAACATATTTTTAAATAGTAAAAATATTTCAAAATTGTACAGTTATTCCTGTACTTTGGATCAAATAAATGCAGTTTTGCTGTCCAAAAACTTTCGACTGCATGCGCTTCTAGTCAAAAGTTTGGAATAATTAAGATGTTTTGAAAGAAGTGCAAAGCTGCATATATTCGATCAAATATACAGTAAAATAGTACTATTTTGAAATAGTATTACAATTTAAAATAATTGCTTATTATTTGAATATATTTGAATATAATGAATGAAATTAAAATATATTCCGGTGATGCAAAGCTGAATTTTAACCTCCAGTCATCAGTGTCACATGATTCATCAGAAATCATTCTAATATGCTGATTTGGTGGGTTTAAAATACTATATTTAAATAGAAAACAGTTATTTTAACATTTAAAAATGAATGCAGCCTTGGTGAGCATAAGCAAAAAAAAAAAAAAAAAAAACATAAAAAATGTTTAATACATTCCAAAATTTTGACCAGTAACCTATATACACGATATACATTATCTTATGTAAAATGGTTTCTCTAGCTGATCTGACATAATGAATCATCAAGATCATTCTGGATGTGGGTGTTAACTAATCCATTGCATATGTAACATATGTACATGTGAAATATATAAAACTCTGAGGTTTCACCTTATCACCTTTGAACCCGGGTCTTCCCTGTGGATGAGGAACCAGGAACAAGAAGAGTGTTGGTCAGAGAGTCATTGAGAACACAGACTGCATATAGTGACCATATGAAGATGTGATGTACCTCTGGACCATTGATTCCTGGAGGACCAGAAGGTCCTGTTTCTCCCTGTAAATAAGTCAGACCAACAAATCAACAACAATAAACTACAGATGTAAGTAATTAGTAATATATAGTATAGAAATCATTTTCACCCTCACCCTTAAGCCTTTAGGACCAGGTGCTCCTTCATATCCTTGCTCTCCTTTTTTACCCTAAACAAAGTAGAGTTTTCCTCATGAATGACACTAATGAATAAAAACAGCCTCAATTTCATTTCAACGATACTCACAGGAGCTCCTGGAGGACCACGTTCACCTTTCTCACACGTGCACACCAGTGGCCGTGGACACTAGCAGGAGAAATACAAACAACAGGTTGTTTGCAGTGTTTAAGTCTTCACCTTTTTTGTTGTAATATGCTTTTTTTTAATCAAGTCAAATCTTCTTGGTAATTCAGTACTTACTTCATTCTTTGCAATTATTTCCTGAGAAAATGAAAAGAGAAATAGGAATTTATTTATTTAACACACTCATTTATTGTCAAATCCTATGCATGTCGTGGGAAACTTTATGATGCATTTCTAAGAGGCCCGTTTTGTGAGATCACAGACAGTGCTTGACATTTTTTTGAGCGGCAGGCCCCTTCTGTGTTTTTTGTGGAAAATCCCCCACACCCATTTACGTGTGAACCATGCCTCAGGACACCAGACTGAACACTGCATCTCAAACCATCACAAATCAATTGACGCCTATTAAAGACGCGTGAATCAAAGCTAAATTAGCTGGAGCTCATGTGAAAGTAAAGCTCTCTGAAATAAGTGGAGTGCATGAAATAAATTTGAGCACTTACTACCATGTTGCTTGCCAAATATGCAATATGAATGGCTGCATGGTGGTTTTTTTAATGACTTAAGTCACAGGTGTGTGTTTATCAGCATTTCACGTTGCCTTTGAACATGGCTATTCAGAATTTAGAATTATGGGTGGCTATAATCTATAGTTCATATTTTTTTAAGATATAACAACCAAGCAATCAAGCTATTAAGATTCAGAATTTCAAATTAGATTTATTCAAAATTATTCAGTTTCTTTTGATTATTAATTAAAATATGTGCTCTGGAATGCAAAACTGTTTACTCCAGAGTATTGGTGGGTCATTTGTATTTTTACATGTTTGTTTGTTTGTTTGTTTGATTGTTCATTTCCCTCTTTAGGTCTAAGGCTGCACAATTAATTAAAATAAAGTTGAAATAAAAATATATTACTAATATATTTTAATAATTATTTTATATCAGATTTGCAATATTTTTATAAACCTTAATTAGAATAATTCATATTCTGATTTTATATTATTATATTATATTTATATTGTTATACATTTTGTAATTGTGTAAATATGATTTTATATTCTATTTAATATCTAATTATATATTTTATTTAATATCTAATTATAATAATCAAGTAATATTCTTTTAATTCAGAAGGTAAATGATAGATAGATAAATAGATAGACAGATAGATAGATAAATAGATAGACAGATACATAAATAATTAATTATATAAATATAATTTTATATTAAATTTGTAATTATATTTATATAATTTTATATACATTTTTATATTAGATTTTTTAATATTCTTATATATTTTAATTATAATAATTAATATTATTTTAATTCAAAAGGTCATTTTGTGTTTGCATAGAAATTAGATATAGATAGATAGACAGACAGACAGATGGATGGATAGAAAATAAGTAATTAATATTCTTTTAATTCAAATGTGATTTTGTTTGAAATTGTATATAATTTTAATATATCATTTTATATAATTTTATTTTACATTTTATATTACATATTTAACATTCCTTTTCATTTAAATTACAATAAGAATTATAATAATTGAATTATATTACATTTGTAGTATTTTTATAAATCTTAATTAGAATAATTCATATTTTGTTGCACAAGGTAATTTTATATTACTATATTATATAAATATAATTTAATATGAATTTTTTTTATTATATTTATATAATTTTATATTCATTTTTATAATAATTTGTTTAATATTCTTATTTTAATTATAATAATTAATTAATATTCTTTTAATTCAAAAGGTAATTTTGTGTTTGCATAGAAATGCTAGAAATAGAAATAGATTAGATTTGTAATATTTTTTATAAATCTTAACTAGAAAAATTCATATTCCATTGCACAAGGTGATTTTATATTATAATATTATATTATTATATAAATATAATTTTTTATTTTTTTATTCGTTTTTTATATTAAACTTTTTATATGAATTTTTTTATATTCTTATTTTAATTATAATAAATAATTAATATTCTTTTAATTCAAAAAGTGATTTTGCATAGAAATTATATAGATTTTTTATTATATTTATATAATTTTATATTATAATTATTATTTACTATTATATATATATAATAGTAAATAATAATTTATATTAGCATACTCTGTTCTGTTGCACAAGGAGATTTAAGCTCATAAAACTCAATGCAAAATGCTAATGTAGCTCGGTAGTGATCAAAGTGGCATGCAGGTCTTGATTACAGTGTATTAAAAAGTTCAGTTTCTCAATTCACTATAAATTTCACTATAAATTATTGTATAATTTACTTGTGCTATTTGAATGCATCTTTCACATACTATTTTATTTTTAATTGATCACTTATTCGTATTTATGATATGGGAGGTCATCGTGTCTGATCTTGCTAAACCTGATGAGTCTGACAGATGAAATGAGTGTCTCACAAGCTGTTGCAGGAGCCGTTCCTCCAGTTTGGGGTCAGTGAGGCTGTGGAAGTACTGCTGTGCTGGGCTGCTCGCTACGACGCGCAGTTTGGCACTGTTCACGTTGTCCTTTGCCAGGTTTGATAAACCAATTGCGAAGATCTTAATGTTGTGGCCTTTAGCCTCTGCGACCGCCATCATGATGTCAGGATTCCGCGGATGGTCGACGCCGTCGGTCATGAGCAGGGCGATCCTCACACTTTGCTCCTTGGTCTCGCTGGCGAAGAGCTGAGTGGCGTTGGATATGGCGTATGTGGAGTACGTTCCCTGGCCGATGTAGGTGGCGTTCTCCAGTTTGCTCAGGAAGACGTCAAGGTCTTTCCAGTCTCTGAAACGCTGGTCGACATGGACAGAGCTGCTGTAGTAGATGAGCGCCATACGGGTTTTCAGATGCCAGTCAGACACCTGCATCTGCGCCACCCGCTTGCTGAAGGAGCGCACAAACGCTTTCTCTTGATCGAACAGCGCGCCCTTCGCACTCTCTGAGCTGTCCAGGATGAATGCGATCTCTAGTGTGCATACCAGTTCTGAAAACAGAGAAAAAACAAAGCATAAACACACACTTTAGTGACATTGTGGTTCTGTTTTGGAACCTTTAAGATCCATGGAACCTTTCCATTACACAGAAGGTTCTTTTTATAGTGGAAACAGTTTCTTCAGATTATTAATCTTTTAGGAAATGTTCACTGAAAGGTTCTTTGGGCAACCAAAAATTGCTGCCTAATTCCAACCTCTTTTGGATCCTGTATCTTTAGCCCTGTAAAGTGTATATTACATAGTGTAACACTACCAGTCAAAAGTTTTTGAACAGTAAGATTTTTAAGTCCTTTCTGCTCATTAAGCCTGCATTTATTTGATCCAAAGTACAGCAAAAACAGTAAAAATGTGAAATGTGTTTTCTATTTAAATATATTTAAAAATGTAATTTATTCCTGTGATTTCAAAGCTGAATTTTCATCATCATTACTCCAGTCACATGATCCTTCAAAAATCATTCTAATATGCTGATTTGCTGTTCAAGAAACATTTATTATTATTATTATTATTAATAATAATAATATTTAAAACAGTTGAGTACATCTTTTCAGCATTATTTGATGAATAGAAAGATCAGCATTTAAGGAATTATAGAAATTAATACTTTTATTTAGCAAGGATGCTTTAAATTGATCAAAAGTGATGATAAAGACATTTATAATGTTACAAAAAATGTTTATTTCAGACATTTCTATTTTTTTCATTAAAGAAACCTGAAAAAATTCTACTCAGCTGTTTTCAACATCATAATAATACATGTTTTTTGAGCAGCAAATCAGCATATTTGAATGATTTCTGAAGGATCATGTGACTGGAGTAATGATGCTAAAAATTCAGCAATGAAATCACAAGAATAAATTGCATTTTAAAATATATTCAAATAGACAACAGTTATTTTAAATAGTAAAAACATTTCCAAATTTTACTTTTTTTGCTGTACTTTGGATCAAATAAATGATCAAGCTCATCAAATAAATGCAGGCTTGGTGAGCAGAAGTGACTTTTTATAAAAACATTAAAAATCTAATTTAGAATCAAATTTAGAATCTAATCTAATTTAGAGGCCTTAAAAATTAGTGTATCAAATATAATACAGTAGGCTTTAGGGTTTAGAGTAATGGGGTACAAAAGTCTGTATAGTAAAAAATTATTTAATTTTTTCAAATTGAATCTAAAAGTCCTTACAAAAATTATATTATCAGCATAACAATTTGAGTGAAAAGTTTAGTAGCCTATTTGGTTTTTCTTTTCTCTAATCCCACTGCTGTCGTGGAGAAACTATTGAGATATGAGATATCTAACTTTTATTTTTGTACATGCAAGACTTTTATAAGCCAACACAATAAACAATACTCTGGCACCGATTAAAACACTAATGCGTTTACCACCGTTCTGTTTTGTAGTGAGGTTGTTCAGCGTTTCTCCAGACTGTCTTCTGTTCTGGCATCTGGCCGCAGGTACAAGCAGCCAAAGCAAAAGGCACAGAGAAAACCCTTTGGCCATGCTTTCATTCACGTCTAACCTTAAAAACAATCAAAGAAAAATCCTTCAGACCTTCTGTGTATCTTCAAAATGTGTTTATGATGCACATTCTGCATTGCAAAGAGGCTAAGAAATATTTTCTTATGATTTGAATATACACTTTTAGTGCTAGAAGTTCAAGCACAACCTGGTCCTTGGATATTTTAAACAAATAAAGTGACAATAAAATGACATGCATGTTGTTTATAGATCAAAGACTACTAAAAATCCACAAATACATCATGCAAAGTGAGATGCAATAAATTCAATGTTTAGTTTTGTCATATAATGCTGAAATGTTGTTTTAGGCAGGGTAAAATATCTCAAAATAACTGTAATTAGTTTCAGAACAATAATATGAAGAATAGATAAAGCACTTACCTTGGCTGTTATGCAAATCCAGGGAGTATCCAGATGCTCATGTCTCCTGTATGGAGCACATTCTGTTCTGACTGACTTCAGTCCCGTGCTGAACATCAGCCCAGCATCACAGTCCCAACAATCTGATGCCTGACTGAACACACACACATGCACACATGCACACACACACACTATAGCACAGAACGGCCATAAATCATATGTATCGTATTCTATGTATGTTTATTATGTATATAATGAAATATATATTTTAGTACAGATGTAGTGTATTGTAAAAATGTAACAAATAAACGTTTTTAAAAAAGGTATTTTTGTAATTCAGTGTGGCGTTAAACAGTGGTTAAGCAATGTAAACACTCTACTACTTTATTGTGTTTACATGTGTTTTGCAGATGAATGCTGAGAGATTGTTTGGAGGACAATAACATTTCCCCAAAAGCTTCTGTTACTTGACAACAATTCATATGAATGGCGCCCCCATGAAATCTGGAAAACATGCAGGAACCCCCTGAGATGTGACTCATCTGAAGTGTTTCAGGAGATTTAACGTGATAGACCACTCAAACATATTTTATTAATCACTCATCCTCATGTGTTTTCCAAAACTTGTTTGCATTTATTTTTGTGAAACACAATATCTATCTATCTATCTATCTATCTATCTATCTATCTATCTATCTATCTATCTATCTATCTATCTATCTATCTATCTATCTGCCTTCTGAATTAAAAGAATATTACTTGATTATTATAATTAGATATTAAATAAAATATATAAATATATATTAAATAGAACATAAAATTATATTTATACAATTACAAAATATAAAATAATATATAGATATTATATATCAAAATATATAATATCTATTAATGCCTAAATATGTCTAGTTTTTTTAAATGCTTAAAAATAATGTTAAATTTCCTATTTTTAGCATTTCTATGCAAACACAAAATTACCTTTTGAATTAAAAGAATATTAATTAATTATTATAATTAAAATAAGAATATTACAAAAAAAATATATAAATATAATTAAAAAAATTAAAATTAAATTATATATATATAATATAATATAATATAGTAATATAAAATCACCTTGTGCAACGGAATATGAATTATTCTAATTAAGATTTGTAAAAACTTTTACAAATCTAATGTAATTCAATTATTATAATTCTTATTGTAATTTAAAGATGTAATATAAAAATGTAAAATAAAATTATGTAAATAAATTTTCTATCTATCTATCTATCTATCTATATCTATCTAATTTCTATGCAAACACAAAATTACCTTTTGAATTAAAATAATATTAATTATTATAATTAAATATATAAGAATATTTAAAAATCTAATATAAAAACTTAAAAAGTTTTATAAAGTTATATAAATATAATTACAAATTTAATATAAAATTATATTTATATAATTATCTATCTGTCTATCTATCTATCTATCTATCTATCTATCTAGCTATCTATCTATCTATCTACCTTCTGAATTAAAAGAATATAACTTGATTATTAAAATTAGATATTAAATAAAATATACAATTAGATATTAAATAGAATATAAAATTATATTTATACAATTACAAAATATATAATAATTTATAGATATTATATATCAATATATATAATATCTATTAATGCCTAAATATATCTAGTTTTTAAAAAAAAAAAATGCTTAAAAATAATGTTAAATTATTTTAACATTGAAATAATAACTTTCTTTCTTTTTTTTTTTTTTTCCCGGCCGGGAAAAAAAAAGAAATAATAACTTTCCATGAATAAACCTTTGTTTCAGCTGTAGAGGGCAGTGTTTTCAAATCAAAACTTAAACAAGATCTCTCATCACATTAGAAACGATCAAAAAAAAAAAAAGAAAAGAAAAGAAAAGAAAAGTTGAAATTATTAGATAGAAGTCACAATTAATAAATACAAAGTCAAAATTATGAAAGAAAGTACAATTCCAAAATAAAAGGTCAAAATTATGATAAAAAGTCATAATTATGATATAAGAATGTGAAATTATGACATATTAAGTCGTTGTTGTGATATAAAGTCGAAAGACTTTATCTCATAATTATGATTTTGTCATAATTTAGACTTTTTGCGTCATAAATATGATTTAAACGCATGATTTTTAAGTTGTGGCGAAAATGTACTTTCATACTAATCTGTATTTGAACACGTTTATGTATCATCTTAGTTCTCCCACTGTTCATCTCTGCTCGTTGATGTCTGTTATATTCGTTAGACGGTATGGGACTTTTATTTTGTGATTTTCTGTCACGTTGTGTTTACAATCCTCACTGCTTCCGACTTCACGCTACCTAAACAAACTTCAGCATGTTTGCACGTCAAATGTGAGTTTATATTTATCAAACGTTCATGAACACAGCTGTCATTTATTTATATTTTAAAGCATGGTTTATTCTGTGTCTTCATATAGTGACTGGCGTCTGTCATTACCTGTTTATGGTTTAGAAAAGGTTGATGGTTAGTTTAGCTATAGCTGACCGGCTAACTCACTGTTATTAAAAATCACATTTTCACTGTTTACTTCATTATCAAAAAGCAGTTTTATTTTTTTCTTCACTTATTTAATATTTGATGATAGAATAGAATCATGAGGCGATCTTATTATTAATTTTGTTTAAATTAATGTTTATTTCAACACATTAAACACATTATTACTTAGATTTTCTCCTAACTTTGGTAATGTCTTGGTAACTTTTGTTTTTATTACTTTTAATTTCGTGTGCAGCTTTAATGTTTAACTTTAACGCTTTGATGTATGAATTATGAAATCATAAAAGGAAGCAAATTCTTCGTGTGTGTGTGTGTGTGGGTGCGTGTTGTATTAATAATATCATTGTATTATTATGTAGATTATATTATTATGATAACTATATATACACACACATATGTATATATATTATGTAATACACTACCAGTCAAAAGTTTTTGAACAGTAAGATTTTAAATGTTTTTTTTAAAGAAGTCTCTTCTGCTCACCAAGCCTGCATTTATTTGGTCCAAAGTACAGCAAAAACTTTTTTGAAATATTTTTACTATTTTAAATAACTGTTTACTATTTGAATATATTTTAAAATGTAATTTATTCCTGTGATTTCAAAGCTGAATTTTTAGCATCATTACTTGAGTCACATGATCCTTCAGAAATCATTCTAATATTCTGATCTGCTGCTCAGGTTTCTTTGATGAATAGAAAGCATTTATCTGAAATAGAAATCTTTTGTAACATTATAAATCTCTTTGTCATCAATTTTTGAATGTTTGATATATATTTTTAAATAGTTTAAATGTTAATGTTTGGATCTTTCTATTCATCAAAGAATCCTGAAAAATAATATACTCAACTTTTTTAAATATTGATAATAATAATAATTAAAAATGTTTTTCTGAACAGCAAATCAGCATATTAGAATGATTTCTGATGGATCATGTGACAATGAAGACTGGAGTAATGATGCTGAAAATTCAGCTTTGCATCACAGGAATAAATTACATTTGAAAAATATTCAAATAAGAAAGCAGTTATTTTACATAGTAAAAATATTTCACAATATTACTGCTTTTGCTGTACTTCGGATCAAATAAATGCAGGCTTGGTGAGCAGATGAGACTTCTTTAAAAAAAATCTAACTGTTTAAAAACTTTTTACTGGTAGTGTATGTCTGTAAATATATTAATATTAGTGCTATATAAATAATATATATATATATTTTTTTTTATCATTCGCAGATATCTGCACTGACGAAACCACTGTCCTGCCATGTCGAGCGGCTATAAGCCAGATATCCTGTGGTCTCCCCATCACGCGGACCGCTATGTGATCTGCGACACTGAACTCAGTCTGTATCGAATCGGGCCTGCAGGAAGCTCGGAAACCAAAGCTGGCGCTCTTCCGCTATCCGAGGAGACGGCAGCCACGCTGCTGGCCATCAACTCCGACACCCCGTATATGAAATGCGTGGCCTGGTATCCCAAACATGAGCCGGAGTGTTTGCTGGCTGTGGGACAGGCCAACGGCCGAGTCGTCCTGACCAGTCTGGGACAGAGCCACAACTCGAAATGCAAGGAGCTGGTGGGTAAAGAGTTTGTACCTAAACATGCTCGACAATGCAATACACTCGCATGGAACCCGGTGGACAGTAACTGGCTTGCGGCTGGTTTGGATAAACATCGGGCTGATTTTTCCGTTCTCATATGGGATATAAGTAGTAAGTTTTCTCCCGAAGCAGTTCCAGCTGAGAAGGTTCGACTGTCTGGAGATGTGGACTCTGGATTGGTGGTGACCAAACCGCTCTACGAGCTCGGACAAAACGATGCATGTCTTTCTCTTTGCTGGCTCCCTCGTGATCATCAAAAGTTGCTCCTGGCCGGCATGCACCGAAATTTAGCCATCTTTGACCTGCGAAACACCAGCCAGAAGACGTTTGTGAACACCAAAGCCATTCAAGGTGTCACAGTGGACCCACACTTTCAAGATCGCGTCGCATCCTTCTTTGAAGGTCAGGTGGCTATCTGGGATTTGCGCAAATTTGAAAAACCCGTCTTTACTTTAACTGAGCAGCCTAAACCTTTAACTAAAGTGGCATGGTGTCCCACTCGCATGGGCCTGCTGGCCACGCTCACGCGGGACAGCAACATCATCCGGCTGTACGACATGCAGCACACGCCCATGCCATTCGGCGATGAGGTTGAGCCCACCATCATCGAGCGCAGCGTTCAGCCCTGCAGCGAGAGCATCATCAGCAGCTTCGCCTGGCATCCGTCGGCCCAGAACCGCATGGTGGTGGTGTCGCCCAACCGGGTCATGAACGACTTCACCGTCTTCGAGCGCATATCGTTGGCTTGGAGCTCCACCACCTCGCTGATGTGGGCTTGCGGGCGGCACCTGTACGAGTGCGCGGAGGATGCAGGTCAGGGGGCGGCCGCTTCTGAAAAGGACATCGCCACTAAGATGAGGGAACGAGCGCAGTCGCGATATGGCCACGACACCGTCCAGGTGTGGAGGAACCACGTGCTGGCCGGAGGAGACGACCCGCAGCTGAGGTCGCTCTGGTACACACTCCATTATATCCTTCACTGCAGCGCTGGGGCGTTACAGGGGATGTTTGAACCTTTCAAAGCATATTATGTCAAAGTTATCGTACAGTGTTTATCTAAAAAATGAACTATTTTTTGTTGTTTTAGAATGATATTGTTTTGTTTTTTTTATTATATGACTTTTGGTTGCCAATTTTATTTTTTTATAAAAATAATACAAATTTTAGATTATATTTACGTTTATTTTATTATCTGATTTTGATTACATATAATAATACAATATACAATTAATTATTTTTTTAATAAATACTTTTATATTAGATTCTTCTTATTATTATTTTTATATAGTTTATTTTATATATATAAACAACAGTATTAGTAGTAGTAATAATAAACACATTTATACTACTAATTTTAGATCATTATTTACATACAACAATAAAAATATATAAAGGTGGAGCTTTCAAATTAAAAAATAGCAATAATAGTGGATTATTATTTAAATATTATTATTATTATTATTATTATTATTATTATTAATTGTTGTTTTATGGTTTATTTTATTATCTGATCTTTTATTGCGTATAATTATACAAAATACAAATAATTACTTTTATAATACATACTTTTATTTTAGATTATTATCTTATTATTACGTAGTTTATTTTATTATATGGTTTAATAAAAATATATATAACAATAGTAGTAGTAGTAATCAATGCATTTATGATACTAATAATTTTAGATTATTATTTACATATAATAATATTAATAATAATAGTAATAATAATATACATTTATATTATATTATACAGTTTATTTTAATATATGGCTTTAAAAATTATATATATAGAGAGAAAGCTTTTAAATAAAAACAACAACAGTAGTAGTAATAATAAACACATTTTTAATACTAAATTTAGATTACTATTTACATATAATAATAATAATAATAATAATAATATACATGTATATTATATTATATTATATTATATTATATTATACAGTTTATTTTGATATATGGCTTTAAAAAATTATAGAGAAAAAGCTTTCAAATAAAAAACAACAGTAGTAGTAATAATAATAATAATAATAATAATAATAATTATTATTATTATTATTATTATTGCTTATTATTTTATGGTTTATTTTGTCACCTTTGATTGCATATAACAATACAAAATGCAAAAAATTACTTTTATAATACATACTTTTATATTACATAATTATTTATCTCATTATTATGTAGTTTATTTTATTAAATGACAATATATATACAACAATAGTAGTAGTGATAATAAATGCAATTGTTACTAATAATTTTAGATTATTATTTACATATTATAATAATTAAAATAACAACAGTAATAATAATAATAATCATAATAATAATCATAATAATAATAATTGTAACTTCACTTATTCACTTATTACAAATTTATTATTTGTGAATCCCTGGAGTGATTCGTTCATCCTTATTGTCATGTTGTTCATATGGTCTTGTTCTGTATGATTTAATATCTATATTTCCTATGCAAGTTTTACTCATGAAACAGTACACTGAAAATGTGGAACAGAAGCAGCAGAGCAATAAACAGTCGCTCATCTACTCAGGCATCAAAAACATTGTCAAGTCCAGCTCTGGTAAGTGTAAACGACACAATATTCAATCACATTTTCTGTGAACATGATGATTGAGCGAAACGTCTTTGCTCTGTACATTAGGATTGTTTCTCATAGACATCTGTTAAATGCCTCAGGCCCTTTAAAGAAATGTCTCTCTCTCATCCCAGGCACTACAGAGACACGGCGCTGCTGGTCGGGTTCAGACAGGCAGACCGATGTACCGCGGTACCACAGCGAAGAACGCAGTCTGGCCCTGCAGCTGTGTGGCTGGATCAGTCGAGGGCCTGATATCGATGTGGAGCCCTTCCTGAAGTCTCTGGAGCAGGAGGGCGAGTGGGAGAGAGCCGCTGCTGTCGCCCTCTTTAACCTGGACATCCGACGGGCCATTCAGATTCTTAATAAAGGAGCTTCAGCAGAGAAAGGTACAGCACTGGACTGGAGGAAGATCTTCCAGCCAGTGACAGTGAATGTAACCCTAGTATATACTGTATGCACAATAAGTTCAGACCACTCATTTGGGAACCGACTTGGCTGACAGCTGTTAATATTAAGGCACAATTAATGTCACTTTTAGATCGACTAACTCTAATACTGTATAAGATTTCCATTCGAAAGCATAAATCTAGACTGTGAACTGAAAAGTAAATAAGAAATAAAAGAAAATGAAAATATTAGCATTGTATTTATAAGTGTACTATAAAATAATTGTATTTTTAATATTCACTTTTTATTTACACTTTAGACATTATTTTCTTAATAAATAAATAAAAAAATAAATAAAAGTAATACTATTATTAATTATAAGTATTATAATTATTTAGTCTGAAGATTATTAATTATTAATTATAGTTATATTTAATGCGTGTAAGCACCAAATCAAATTTCCAGGATTTTTAATGTTTTTTAAAGAGGTCTCTTCTGCTCACCAAGCCTGCATTTATTTGATCCAAAGTACAGCAAAAATAGCAAAATTTTGAAATATATTTACTATTTAAAATAACTTTTCTATTTGAATATATTTGAAAATGTAATTTATTCCTATGATTTCAAAGCTGAATTTTTAGCATCATTACTCCAGTCACATGATCCTTTAGAAATCATTTTAATATGCTGATATGCCGATGTTTTCAGGTTTCTTTGATGAATAGAAAGTTCAGAAGAACGGCATTTATCTGAAATAGTTGTTTGTAGTATTATAAATGTCTTTATCATCACTTTTGATCAATTAAAAGCATCCTTGCTAAAATGATTAATTTCTATAATTTCTTTAAACAAAGAAAAAAATAAATAAAAAGCTTTTGAATGGTATAGTGTATATGTTGCAAAAGCTTTTTATTTCAGATAAATGCTGATCTTTGGATCTTTATATTCACCAAAGAATCCTGAAAAAAATTACCCATATGTTTTAAATATTGATAATAATAATAATAATTCTTGGACAGCAAATCAGCATATTAGAATGATTTCTGAAGGATCATGTGACACTAAATACTGGAGTAATGATGCTGAAAATTCAGCTGATCACAGGTATAAATTACATTTTGAAATATATTCAAATAGAAAACAGTTATTTTAAATAGTAAGAATATTTCAAAATTGTACTGTTTTTGCCGTACTTTGGATCAAAGTTTTTTTTTTTTATTATG
Source organism: Cirrhinus mrigala (assembly GCA_036247105.1). Lineage (NCBI taxonomy): Eukaryota > Metazoa > Chordata > Actinopteri > Cypriniformes > Cyprinidae > Cirrhinus > Cirrhinus mrigala. Next base: position 5,485,389 of record CM070022.1, read on the forward strand.
ATGACCAGTATTATAAATATGTGCTATTTTGCTTCTGTTTTTACACCAATCTGTCATTTCACACTAATGAAAATATAATGCACAGGAAGAATAATGCATAACTAGACACAGTAAGAGTATACTGTTTAAATCGGATAAAATAAGCCTTGATATTTTCATACAGTATAGAGAGAGAGATCTCCATGTCCCCCCAGAGGATTTACAGGAAGTCCTGTCCTCACCTGTGTGCTTGGTTGAATGTTGCCAAGTCGTTAGAAGCACTGTGTAAAATCCAGGCTTGTCAGCTGCCTGTGTGCAATCAAAAGAGTTTCTATATACTAAAAGACAAAAACCTGGCTTACATTACACAATGATAGCCGTTTAATATTAAATGTTTTAAAGCTGCAGATGCAGACGGCATATGGGACCGTTCATAATTCCGTATTCATAATTGCCTGTTGTTTGGGTTTTAAGCATAATTTATTTTGCCTCTGAGGTTTTTGAAAACAGATTATAAAAAGACGTGTGTGTTTTTTTACACCTACCACCACAAGGCTTTTTGTCTTTGCAGTATGTTGTGTTTGGACTTGTCCAAACAGCATATGATGTTTGTTTTTCCTTGGAACACAAAAGGAGAATTTTGCAGAACGTCCACACGGTTCTTTTGCATGCAGTAAAAGCATATATTGACCAGTGGGCTGAAAAGCAGTCCATAAAGGGCTCTACGCATACTTACCTTTAATTTATTTAGGAGCACAGTCAAAATTTTAGGAGTACCTTCTAAGCAATAATCAAAAAATCAAAAAATATGATCAAAAATTTGCCTTCGCATTACGAGGTGATATCTGACTCCTTAAAGTGATTTACAGGGGAATTTTGTTTTTAACTTTGTAATGGCATTTTTCTAACTTTATTAAAAGTATGTCATCTTTTATGTCAGGGTTTTTTTTAATTATATATTTTTTAAGCTTTTTAAAATTTCTAATTAAAACAACAGAATAAGAACAAGTAGAATAAGTTGCCGATCAAATGAAATCAATATTAACAAAATTAATTTGTACTATAGAGGTGGCACAGCAGAACACAAAAGTGGCTTGTAGGTGTATTTTCATATGTTTAATGAGGCTCAGAGGTGGCATGAGTGCAATCAAAATCATAAATTCATGTTGACATTAATGTTTTAAATATAACATTTTGAATACAGAAATATTAAATGATTTAAATAACTGAAAAGATACTTTAAAAATGAAACTAAATCTGCCAGAAGGTGGCAGCAAGTCACTGATTTAATTACTGAATCATTCATTCATTTGATTCATTCGAACGGCTGATTCATTCAGGAATAAAGCAAGTGACTGTCTTTATAAATGGGAAATTGAATCATTGACTCACTAGATTTGTTTAAAAACGCATGTTCATTCATAAACGAAACACTCCTGTTTAAATGGAGATGCGAAGTGGCTCAGTTGTGACTTGTTTCAGACTATTTTTGACAATGAAATAGAGCAAAATCATGCAATATTGTTATAGTCAGACAATGTAAGTCACTTAATATTAACTTCTTGTTTATTTAACTGTTGTATTAAATCATTAAATTAATCATTAAATCATTAAAAGCTGTCACTCATCTTAGTTCGTGATCTCACAAAGTTTCATTATAATCATCAAAGCTCTCTAGACTGCACATTGAATCACTTTGTTTATGAAAGGATTTGTGAGATATTTCTGAGATACATTACTCAATGTTGCAAAAACACATAGAAACCTTTGAAGCTCCCCTCAGCGCAAACACAAATATGCTGATCGGGTCAGACGCACATAAATATTTTTTCATGGTCGGACTGTAGAGCCCTGCCATACATTTTGAATACTGACAATTTTCAGCAAACGGTCACTTAAATGCCTAGTGCACAATTCCTTTGAATGACATTTTGGTTGTTTGCTTTATGTTGTGATCAGGTGATCTGAACCTGAACGTGGTGGCCATGGCTCTGTCAGGGTACACTGATGAAAAAAACTCCCTGTGGAGAGAGATGTGCAGCTCTCTCAGACTCCAATTGAAGAAACCGTACCTGTGTATCATGTTTGCCTTCCTCACCAGTGAACCTGGTGCCTATGATGCCGTCTTGGTATGTTAATAAAACCTATTGTGCTTAAATGAACACACAGTGTTGCACTGAATTTAAAATATGCTATTGTATTTACTGAATATCCAGGTTAGTTCTTTAATTAAAAGTGTGTTTTCTGTTTTCCAGTATGAGAGTCGTGTGGCTGTCAGGGACAGGGTGGCCTTTGCATGTATGTTTCTAAATGATGCTCAGGTAAGACCCGCTCACCCCTGAGTTTATCCAAGTGTTTGATGTGCAATATATAACACACTTTCATTTTTTCTCCTTTAAGTTGCCTCGTTATATAGACAAGCTGACCAATGAGATGAAGGAGGCTGGTAATCTGGAGGGCATCCTGTTGACAGGACTGACGAAAGATGGAGTGGATCTCATGGAGAGTTATGTAGACCGAACCGGAGATGTGCAGACAGCCAGTTTCTGCATGCTTAAAGTAAGTGAATGTTCAGAAACAGAACAATGCATGATACAAGACAGCTGATACAAGACAGCAAGACAGCTGGTTCAGCTGATGTTGTTGAAAGGAGTCTTATGCTCACCAAGGCTGTATTTATTTGACCAAAAATACGGTAAAAACTGTAAAACCCTGAAATATTATTGCGGTTTAAAGTAACTGTTTTTTGTTTTAATATATTTTAAAATGTAATTTATTTCTGCGATACAAAGCGTCTCGGTTACGTATGGTAACCCTCGTTCCCTGATGGAGGGAACGGAGACGTTGTGTCGAGTAGTGTACGACACTAGGGGTCGCTCTTGAGAGCCCAAACACCTCTGACAGTTTTGAGAAAGGCCAATGAAAATTGGGTGTGCAGATTTGCATAGCTGGCCACGCCCCGGGCGGCCGGGTATAAAAGGCAGCGTGTGCATCTGCTCACTCGTTCTGATTCTGAGGAGCCGAGCGTCTCAGCTCCCTCAGAGGCGGACCAGAGATGTGGCATGGGAGACACAACGTCTCCGTTCCCTCCATCAGGGAACGAGGGTTACCATACGTAACCGAGACGTTCCCTATCTGTCGTACACTCCGAGTTGTGTCGAGTAGTGTACGACACTAGGGGTCCCCGTAAAAACACGCCACATGTCTGACCGCGTCACGAGGGACAAGAGCAGAAGTAACAAGGCAACGTGTAACGTAAGTGCAGCTCACCTCCTCTGTGACCATCCAACGTCCAAGGACTGACCTGTTACAGCAGAGTCCTGCAGCCGGGCCTTCCTCAAGGGCGGCTGAGTGCCTTGAGATCGTTGGGAAAATGCCTACTCCCGAAGAAAAGACATTATGAAGTTCACGACCTGCCCAACAGGGGGGGTTCAGAGTAACATCGTTAGACATGGGACCTGAGGTGGGTCTCACACCCGGGAAGACAGCCAAACTCAGATCCTAGAGAACCTGTTCTCAGGGGAAACACCGTATCATAAGAGTAAAGGTGGAAATACCCATATGGGGCCGCATAAGGGGCCACTACATATGGGACATAATCCAATCAAAAAGGATATTCATACCTTGTGAAGGGATTCCATAGCGAGAACTCCGTCATGCGCAGAAGTGCCAAGATGGAGAAGGCGTCCAGGGTTCGCATCAGGAAACCTACTGAAACTCAGAAGCGTAATCACCATTAGGGGAAGCGCTTTGTGCAAGCTCTACACCAACCAGTGTGCTGAGTCAAGAGTTAGCAACCAAGACTCTGGCTGACACCGGTTCTGTGCGCAAATTATAAAATCTGGCAAAAGTGTTAGGTGTAGCCCAACCCGCAGCTCTACAGATGTCTGTTAATGAGGCCCCATTCGCCAGGGCTGCCGAGGCGGCGATGCCCCTGGTTGAGTGGGCTCTTACCTCCAGAGGGCAGGGTAGGCCTCTGACCAGGTAGGCCGTACGGATCGCATTTACCAGCCAATGGGAGATCCTCTGTTTGGAGACAGCCTTCCCCTTCTGCTGTCCTCCGTAACAGACAAAGAGCTGTTCTGAACGTCTGAAGGGCTGCGTTCGTTCCATGTAGATGCGCAGGGCACGGACTGGGCATAACATGATCAGGTTGGGGTCATCTTCCTGGGAAGAGAAAGCTTGCAAGGTCACAACCTGATCTCTGAAAGGAGTGGTAGGGACCTTGGGCACATATCCAGGCCGGGGTCTCAGGACAACGTGAGAATATGCTGGTCCGAATTCCAGGCACGAACTGTTCACGGAGAGGGCTTGGAGGTCTCCCACTCTTTTGATGGAAGTGAGCGCAGTCAAAAGAGCCGTCTTGAAGGAGAGAGCATCGAGTTTGACTGACTGAAGGGGCTCGAAAGGATCTTGCTGTAAACCTTGGAGAACCACAGCAAGATCCCAAGAGGGGATGAGATGCGGCCGAGGAGGGTTCAGCCTCCGGGCTCCTCTAAGAAACCTTGTTATCAAATCGTGTTTCCCCACCGACCTGCCCCCCACCAAGTCATGGTTAGCCGATATAGCTGCGACATGAACCTTGAGTGTTGAGGCAGATAGGTGCCTGTCCAGGCCTTCTTGAAGGAAGGATAACACTGATTTGATGCCACAGCTCCGTGGGTCCTTCCCGTGAGAAGAACACCAGTTCACAAAGATGCGCCATCTCAGGTCATACAGCCGTCTGGTGGAAGGGGCTCTTGCCTGTAGAAGTGTGTTTACCACTGAAGGTGAAAGGTCTCTGAAGTCCTCCTGGTCGCGTCCAGGGACCAAAGGTGGAGGTTCCAAAGATCGGGGCGCGGGTGCCAAATTGTGCCCTTCCCCTGAGAAAGGAGGTCCTTCCTCAGAGGAATGCGCCAGGGAGGAGCTGATGCCAGGAGCACCAGATCCGAGAACCAGGTTCTGTTGGGCCAGAAGGGGGCCACCAAGAGAATCTGTTCCTCGTCCTCCCTGACTTTGCACAGGGTTTGTGCGATGAGGCTCACCGGGGGAAAAGCATACTTGAGTCGGTCCCTTGGCCAACTGTGTGCCAGTGCGTCTATCCCGAGGGGGGCCTCGGTCAGACCGTACCACAGCTGGCAGTGGGTGGTTTCCGGTGAGGCAAAGAGGTCCACTTGTGCCTGGCCGAATCGATCCCAAATCAGCTGGACCGACTGAGGGTGGAGTCTCCACTCGCTTCCGAGCGAAACCTGTCGCGACAGGGAATCGGCCACACGATTGGCTTCGCCCGGAATGTGAGTGGCTCGTAGAGACTTGAGTCTGTGTTGACTCCAGAGCAGCAGGTGGCGGGCTAGTTGTGACATGCGAAAGGAGCGTACACCGCCCTGGTGGTTGATGTAGGCCACAGTCGCAGTGTTGTCGGTCCTGACCAACACGTGCTTGCCCCGAATCATAGGATGGAACCTCCTCAGGGCCAGGAGCACTGCCAACAACTCCAGACAATTTATGTGCCAAAACAGTCGGGGGCCTGTCCAGACCCCGGAAGCTGCCTGCCCGTTGCAGGTGGCACCCCAGCCTGTCTTGGAAGCATCTGTGGTGACAATGATGCGTCTGGACACCTGTTCCAGGGGAACTCCTGACCGTAGGAACATAATGTCTGTCCAAGGGCTGAGTGTCTGGCGACACGATGGTGTGATGTTCACCCGGAATGTACCTCGACGCCACGCCCACCTGGGGACTCGAGTATGAAGCCAGTGCTGCAGCGGTCTCATGTGCATCAGACCCAGCGGCGTGACCGCGGCTGAGGATGCCATGTGCCCTAGGAGCCTCTGAACCTGTTTTAGGGGGACCGCTGACCTGTATCTGAGTGTTGCCGCACACCTCAGAACTGACTGTGCACGCTCCGGGGAGAGACGTGCAGACATACTGACCGAGTCCAGCTCTACACCGAGAAAAGAGATCCTCTGTGCCGGGGAGAGTTTGCTCTTTTCCCAGTTGACCTGAAGCCCCAACCGAGCCAGATGGTTGAGAACCATGTCCCTGTGTGCGCAAACCAAATCCCACGAGTGAGCTAGAATTAGCCAGTCGTCGAGATAATTGAGAATGCGTATGCCCATTACCCTGAGGGGGGCAAGGGCGGCCTCCGCTACCTTCGTAAAGACCCGGGGCGACAGGGAGAGGCCGAAGGGGAGAACCTTGTACTGATATGCCCGTCCTTCGAAGGCAAACCGCAGAAACGGTCTGTGTCTTGGGAGGATTGAGACATGAAAGTACGCGTCCTTCAGGTCTATGGCCACAAACCAATCTTGAAGTCTGACACACGTGAGGATGTGCTTGAGGGTTAACATCTTGAACGGGAGCTTGAGCAGGGCCCGATTCAAGACCCTCAGATCCAAGATTGGTCTGAGACCGCCACCTTTCTTGGGTACAATGAAGTAGGGGCTGTAGAACCCTTTCTTCATCTCGGCTGAGGGGACAGCTTCTATCGCACCCTTCGCCAGAAGGACTACGATTTCTGCTCGAAGAACCGTGGTGTTGGGGCCCTGAACCGACGTAGTGAGAACACCACGGAACTTGGGTGGACGCCGCGCAAACTGGATGGCGTAGCCGAGCCGAATTGTCCTGAGGAGCCAGCGGGAAGGATTGGGGAGATTTAGCCAATCCGAAAAATTCTCCGCTAGGGGTCTCAGAGGAACTAGATTCGGTGTACCATGGGTGGGAATACCTTCGCTGAGAAAACAGCGCGTGGCCGGGGGTGAGAAGCCCCGAACCACACTGGCCGTTTTGCCCAGGGAGACCAACTTGTGAGAGCTGTGCAGATGATCCGCCCGAGAGGGGAGATCGTCTGAACGAGCTCGTTGTTTCAGAGCATACGGGGGTACAGGTGTCGTGCGGCCGTATGCTTCTGATAATGGAAACAGCATCCGACCGTCGAGTAGAGGGTCGGAGGTGCTGTAAGTTGCGCCCAGAGAAGAAGGAAATTGCTCTTTTATTGACCATGTGGTAGCCGTCTGCCGTGCGGCAGACAGCCGGATAGAAGCCGAATCCAGCGCTCGTCCCCTCGTCGAGTGCGGATCCGGACAGGTCAGATGATCCTCCTTCCCTGGGCTGCCCGTCTCAGGAACGCTTTGAAGCCTGACGTGGGTTCTTAGTGACCTGAGGACGGGCTGGCGGTGCCACCTTCCTACGAGAACTGGACCGAAGGGAGGGTCTGGCTGCAGGACCGGCAGGTTGCGGGGCCTGAGTCATCCTCGTAGGAGGCCTTCCCCGGCGGGGAGCAGACGGAGGTTGCTGCGTCGGCTGAGCTGAGCCCGCGCTCGCTGCACGCCGAGGCAGGATGTGTTTGATGGCCTCCGTCTGCTGTTTCGCCGTGGAGAACTGCTGGGCAAATTCTTCCACGGCCTCGCCGAAGAGACCAGCCTGGGAAATGGGAGCGTCAAGAAAGCGTGCTTTCTCGGCATCTCGCATCTCGGCCAGGTTTAGCCATAGGTGGCGCTCCTGGACCACCATGGTGGACATCGCCCTCCCCAGAGCCTGCGCTGTAACCTTCGTGGCTCGTAGAGCGTAGTCGGTCGCAGAGCGCAGCTCGTGTAACAGCTCTGGGTCAGGAACACCCTCGTGCAGGTCTTTGAGAACCTTAGCCTGATAGACCTGCAATATCGCCATAGCGTGTAAGGCGGAGGCAGCTTGCCCAGAGGCCGCATAAGCCTTCGCTACAAACGTAGACGAAAACTTACAAGCCCTGGACGGGAGTCTCGGGGGGCCCCTCCAGGAGGCGGCGTTTTGCGGGCACAAGTGCATCGCAATCGCTCTCTCCACCTGGGGGACCTCCGTATACCCCCTCGCTGGACCGCCATCGAGGGTGGTGAGGGACGGGGAGTTAGCGTGCCGTGAACGAGCCGACAGAGGGGCTTTCCACGACTTCGTCAACTCCTCATGCACTTCCGGGAAAAAACGGGACCGGGGAGGAACGTGGCCTTGAGTCACGCCCACCCAGGAACCAGTCATCCAGCCTTGAAGGCTCAGGGCTGGGCGGGGGAACCCACACAACCCCAATCTCCTTGGCTGCCCGTTTTAGTGCGGCGGCCATTTCGGCGTCCGCCACAGACTGGGACTCTCCCGCCGAAGCGGCAAGTTCAGCCGTGACGTCAGCCTCTGACGGCTCTCCCTCCGATGCTACAGACTCCACCTTTCCCTCAGCAGGAGCCCCGAACAAAAGATCCAGCCCATACTGAGACGAGCTTTCAAAATCGTCCTGAGACTCGATCGGCGGGCACACAGGGTGAACGGTTTGCGAGGACGTACCCGGCAAAACATCGTCCCCCTGCCGCTCTTGTTCAACGCACATCGCTGCGGCCTCGTACCCGGAAGTAGAAGGACCGGAGCGGGAAGCAGTTGAATGGCGCCGCGGCTTCTTCGAAAAGAACGCGGCCCGAGAGCGGAGCGTGCCCAAGGGCATGTCCTCGCAGTACTGACAGTCCCCATTAACGAACGCTGCTTCAGCATGCTCACGCCCCAAGCACTGAACACAGTGATCGTGCCGATCGTTAGGGGAAAGGTAGAAACCGCAACCAGTTGGACACGGACGGAAAGGCATAGTGAAACACACAATCCGCCCGTGGAGCTCTTTTAGAGAAAATTTGCTCGATTAGAGGAAAATCTTCTCCCGAAGATCGCCGTCGACGCACCCAGGGGAACTCTCACAACACGAGCCGTGTCAGAGAGGGAGAGACCGCTGTCTGTGCCGTAGATCCAACGACGAGAGAGGTGAATGTTGCCGCTTCTCACACAGAGACGCTGCATTCGGCTCCGAAGAACAGAACGAGTGAGCAGATGCACACGCTGCCTTTTATACCCGGCCGCCCGGGGCGTGGCCAGCTATGCAAATCTGCACACCCAATTTTCATTGGCCTTTCTCAAAACTGTCAGAGGTGTTTGGGCTCTCAAGAGCGACCCCTAGTGTCGTACACTACTCGACACAACTCGGAGTGTACGACAGATAGGGAACTGAATTTTCAGCATCATTACTCCAGTCTTCAGATCACATGATTCTTCAGAAATCATTCTTTTAATACTGATTTGCTGCACAAAATACATTTCTTATTATTATTGTTGAAAACAGTTGTGCTGCTTAATATATTTGTAAAAAACATGAAACAAAATAAGATGTGCATCATTGTAATGTAATTGTTGTACATTTACTTTTATGCATTTAACAGGCACTTTTATCCAAAGCAGCTTACAAAAGAGGAGTAAAAGCCATTTTTTAATAAAGCCAGCATATGTACGTAATATACAATGGCAGGTTTAATAGACAACTAGATCAGAAAGCAAGTTACAGAAGGGTTAAAATACTGAGAAGAAAAAGAAGAGTGACTGTGTGTTGTTAAACCAGGAAAACTGATGTGGATTGAGATCCACTTCACAGTTTCTAGATTAAATGGGTTAAATGCTGATTTATGTGGTGTTTGTGGTGGCAGGGCTCCCCAGGAGAGGTGCTGAAGGACCCTCGGGTGCAGTGCTGGATCGAGAACTATCGCAACCTTTTGGACGCCTGGAGGTTTTGGCATAAACGGGCTGAATTTGACATTCATAGGAGCAAATTGGATCCCAGCTCAAAACCACTTGCACAGGTTAGAATCTTGTTTTTATTTCTGCTGTCACTGTTGAATTTGTATTGGTCAGTGATTAAGTGATTTTAAATTATTGATCTGATTGGGCAAATTATATATACAGATTACAGATATTCAAATAGTTGTATCTCAGCCAAATATTGCCCTATCCTAACAAACCATACATCAATGGAGAGCTCATTCAGCTTTCAGGTGATGCATAGATCTCAATTTTGAAAAAATTGACACTTATGACTGGTTTTGTGGTCCAGGGTTACATATACTATTGTATATTGATGTAGAAAATTGTTAATGAGCATAAACATAAAAATATTTAGTAGTGAATCCCTAGCTTGGATTTTTACTTACTATATATATCATGAATTAATATAATTTTTGGTAGCAAACTTATTTTGATTTCTTCTATTTTTTATTTTATTTAATAACAGCCAAATGTTTAATTTATAATTTTAAATAATTAAAAATTTACAAAAGTATAATTTACTATTTTTGTTAGCGTACTTCTTTTCCGATTTCTTTTGTTTTATTATTTTATTTATTTAATAACAGTGAAATTTATAATTTTTAATTTTAAATGATTTATAATTTATAAGGTATAATTTATAATTTTTGGTAGCATACTACTTTCGGATTTATTTTTTATTTTATTTAATAACAGCTAAATTGTGAAAGTATATATTAATTATAAATATAAACGATACAAATATATATAATAAATGAAAATGTGTATATATTTTTTTAAATATGAATTGTGTATTAATTTAGAAAATTGTTCATCACAATAAACAAAAAAATATTAAGCTGTGCATCCCTAGCTTGGATATTTATTCCTTTATATGTCATGAATTAATATAATTTTTGGTAGCATACTTAATCTTACATTTTGTCTGTATGTTGGCAATCTCTAAGTTCTTCTACTTTTTAATTTTATTTCATTTTATATAATAACAGTAAAATTGTAAAAGGTGAAAGTGTATATGTAAACTATAAATATTATAAATAATGTTACAAATCACTACAATATATAAAATGTAAAAATTTATACTCTATACTCTATATAATTTGACCAATTTTTCTATTACTAGATAAAATTCTAGATTGGAAAAGGTTATTTTTATTAAATATTGTAGTGATTTATAATATTGTTTATAGTATTTATAATATTGTTTGTTTAGCGGTGTATCCCTAGCATTGACATTTAGTTAATTTATATCATAAATTAATATAATTCTTTTTACCATACCTAATCTTACATTTGGTTTTTATGTTGGCTGATTTTTTTTTTTATTTTTATTTTACTTATTTATTCTTATTCCTTTATATATGTTCTGTGCAGGTGTTTGTGAGCTGTAACTTCTGTGGAAAGTCTATATCATACAGCTGCTCAGCGATGCCACATCAGGGCCGTGGATTCAGTCAGTACGGGGTCAGCGGCTCACCCACCAAGTCAAAGGTCACTAGTTGCCCTGGCTGTCGTAAACCACTTCCACGCTGTGCCCTCTGCTTAATGAACATGGGCACCCCTGTGTCCAGCTGCCCAGGTAACAGACGGATCCTTTAAAGTTCTTCTTGATATACGATACCATAATGTAAATGTGTTCAGTTGACTGTGAGACTCCTCTCATCCATCTTATCAGGCACAGGAAAAGCAGACGAGAAAGCCGATCTCACACGAGACAAAAAACTCGCACAGTTCAATAACTGGTTCACCTGGTGCCACAACTGCCGGCACGGTGGTCACGCCGGTCACATGCTCAGCTGGTTTAGGTAAGAGTCATATTCACCCATATTGTGGAATTTATTTGATGACCTTTTAAATACGAATACACTATCGTTCAAAAGTTTTATTCAGATCAGGACTTCGGAGCGATTTTGCAAATCTTTTTTTCTGATCTTTGTTTTTCCTAAACAGTAGAAAACATCAAACCGTTAAGGCAGTACAGTTATAAAAACAAAACAAAAAGAAAAAAGAAAAAAGTACACACGTACAAACCGTTAAGAAAATGTATGGTTTTACTATAGTACTGAAGTATACTTCGTAATACTTTAGTAGTAATACTTTGCATGTGCTTTATTTTTGCCACTTTTATTAGTATATTTTATTTATCTATTTTTTTTTTTTAAGAATTTGAAATAGAAGACTTTGTTCGATAAGTGAGATCTTTGAAGTCCTTGAAAATCAAAAAAGTAGTGGTTGAAAAGTCTTTGAAAGTCTTGCAATTTCATTTTACAGTATCTGTACGAACCCTGTTTTATTCAGCGAGCATCCTTTCTATTTATCAAAAGTGGCAGTAAAGACATTTATAATGTTACAAAAGATTTCTATTTTAAATAGATGATATATTATGCAAAAATATTAGGAAAAGTATTAGTTTCTTGAGCATCAAGAAGGATCATGTGACACTGAAGACAGGAGTAATGATGCTGAAAATTCAGCTATGCATCACATGAATAAATTACATTTTAAAATATATTCAAATAGAAAACACTTTTTTTAAATGGTAATAGTATTTCACAATATTACTGTTTTTACTGTATTTTTGATCAAATAAATGCAGCCTTGGCGAGCATAAGAGACGTCTTTCTAAAAACATTAAAAAATATTTCGAACTCCGAACTTTTGAACTTTAGTTTATAGTATCAAACATAACATTTTAAGTGCAACTACATTGTCTTTTCTTACAGAGACCACAGTGAGTGTCCCGTGTCGGCCTGCACTTGTAAATGCATGCAGCTGGACACCACAGGCAACCTGGTGCCTTCTGATAGTGTATAAAGGGCTTTCTGCCTCTGTTTCCCAACTTAAATCTCCCACATTACTACAAACCAGCTACCAACATTAGTACTGTAAGTGATGACGGCAACGTTCTCACAGTTTCAGAAGTTAAAGACGAGCATATGTGTCTTTTCTGAAGCGATCTGCACACCTCACTGGTATTAAAGTTGACGACAGGTGCTCTATTGTCACAGGAACTAAAGCAGTTAGATTGTTAGGATTATGTTACCCATGATTAACCCACACACCCACGGGCAAATGTGTTTCCTGAGAAGTCCAACCTTCACAAGAATGTCTGACCTATGCATTTGTGGTCTAGTAGCAGGAGTTTCTGTGAACAAAAGTATTTCAGTATCAAATTTAGTAACAGGGAAAGAGAGATTACAATAATTTCAACCTGAGGAATGTTTTGTTTATATCCTAGAAAGTGCTTTCACTCGGTCCATATTACTACTTCCACTACCTGCCTTTGAGTTTAGCAATTCATATTGTTTTATTATTCTGTATTTATTGCATATTACTCCACAATGAACCTCAGTCAGCTGTTGAAAATTTGATTTGTCAGCGATGTTCAATACAGGTCAAATCAACTATTCAGTTTGTTTTAAAAATTGCTTTTAACAAATAACAGTGATTTGTGCAGATTTTTGTTGTTTAATATTGGTAGGTTTAACATTAGTTGCAGTTTTGGATGCAAAGGTAATGCTGTTTTGTAGTGCTTACCATAATTTATTGCACAATCAATGCAACAAGTTAACATCCTAACTATTTAAATGATTGTGTCTTTATATTTTGAAAAGCAAAAAACTTCCATTAAGGACTAATGTTATTAAAACACTTTTTGAAGGAGTTTTGAATGCATTTTTTTCTTTATGCAACCCAAATAATGACACATTTTGTTTGCTTCAGTGAGATTAATACAGATTTTCAGTTTGATGAACCAAAGACATGCAATAGCAGAAATTAAGAGAGAAACTGTTCAGTTCAAGTTTCAACTCTTTACTTACTACAAAATAGTGCCTGTTTGAGTCATAGTTCACCCAGAAAAGCCTATTTCAGAACTAGGTAGTAACTGATTACATGCAATCTGGATTGCACAATCAGATTCTAAAAATTAAGCACTTGAAATTAGATTAAATTACATTTTAAAATACTTGTAATCAGACTACAGTTACTCTTTGTGGATTACATGATTACATATTATTTACACAATAGTAATAAATTGTTCAGAATTTATTGATTCTTCCTATTTCCTCTTTTTCATCTTTTAAATTTTCTTTTCTAAAATAGCCTACTGCTTATATACATACAGAAAGTTTTCCAGTTTTGTGGACATTCACACAAAGACCTGTCATTAGTCAGGTGACAACAGCTTTTGACCACTGATTTACAGAAATAATTTCAGGTTTAAGAGGTGTTTCAAAATTGCATTAACTACTGATAAACACATTCATTTTTTTTTTTTTTTGAATTATCACGCTGTAGGTTATTTGACCGTGCATTTCAATGTCTTTGGAAGGCTTTTGCCTTTCAAACACATTAAAATGCACAAATTAACAAACTTTTTTGTCATCTGATCTTCTTTCACATAATACATTTACTTGAAGTACCCCAGAGATTTTAAAATAAATATTTTAATAATTAATTATCATGTCTGCATGTTTATTGGTTCACTGACACTGGTTATGGTCACATGACATGCAGTTAAACAAATAAAATATTTGATTTTTTAGTAAGTTTTTTATTTTGATTTTAAAACGACTTATTTTAAATTAATATTTTTTGTATGATTTAATTAATTATTAGCTTTACATTAAACTCATGAAAACCCCTGCAGTTCTATCACAAACACCATTTGAGAAACCTTGACATAATATAATGTTTATTGCACTTAATGTTGTTAATAACAACATATGGAAAATATTTTCTTACGCCTTGTATTTTAATGTCAATAAAAATGATCCTATTTAAAGATTATCCTATTTAAATCAATGTGATAACCAAGTTAGGTCAGAAGTAATCTAAAAGTAATCTGATTATATTACCTAAAATGTGTAATGTAATGGATTACGTTACTAACTACAATTTTTGTCATGTAATTTGGAATCAGTACCAGATTACAATTTGCAAGTAATCTACCCAGATCTGACTATATTTTAGAACCATACAAGTTATTTGTCATTGTGACATTTTCATGACAATAAAGCCTTTGAGTTTGTAGTGCTAAGACCAGAAAGACAATTTGCATTTCGAGACATGGGACTCTAGACTTTGCTATTGTTTTTGTGCATGGCTTAGATATGATAAAATATGGTCTGTGGTTAACATTACTTGTTGAGACTTTCACGTTTTGTTCTGCAACACAAATTGCAGTCATTCCTCCAATTCACTTTTGATCTGTGGCTGTAAATTATGTTGTAGAACAAAACAAAAAGAAATTCCTGAGGGAACCCATGACAACAGTCTTCCCTTGGAGAATCTGGATGGAAAATGTGCTTGGTCATGAGAACTAATAGCATTATGCTATCCGTGGTATCGAACCGAGCATCAATCCCAATGCCGTTTTAAGTCTGGACAAGAACACGGTTCATCAGCCGCTACTGGGAAATAACAAGAAGAATAACAACGTGTAGTAAACGGTTAAACTTTGCACTACAAACCAGTGTAGTTAAGATATTACATTAAAATAATATGGTAAGACACCAATTTGCAATATCAAGCAGCAAAACCATCTGTTTGTACAGCTAAAAATATCTGGATGTGGATGAGACAAATAAAATATTTTATTTTTTAGTAAGTTTTTTATTTTGTTTAGACCGAAAGCCAGACCCATAAAATTTACAAATGGCCACGCCCACTGTTACAGCAAAAATAAGGTGGATAAACTACTTTCTTAAAGGAGAAGTCCACTTCCAGAACAACAATTTACAAATAATTTACTCACGCCCTTGTCATTCAAGATGTTTATGTCTTTCTGTCTTCAGTCGTAAAGAAATTATGGTTTTTGAGGAAAGCATCTGAGGATTTTTCTTCATATAATGAACTTCAATTGCGCCCCCGATTTTGAACTTCCAAAATGTAGTTTAAATGCAGCTTTAAAAGGCTCTAAACGATCCCAGTCGAGGAAGAAGCGTCTTATTTAGCGAAACGATCAGTCATTTTTTTCGAAAAATAAAAATTTGTATACTTTTTAAGCACAAAAGCTGGAGTAGCACAGGCTCTCGGATGCGCGTCCACGGGTCGTTCTTGAATGATCGGTTCATTTTGAATGAAACTTTAATGTGACTCGGGAAGAACGAGTCGTCTCGGGGAGTGATTCGTTCAGTCGCGCATGTGCAACATCCTAATATGGTTCTGTACTGGAGTTAGTTCACCTGTTTCGAGTCTTCGGGTTTTTCAAGTCGTTGGTTCATCTTATGGGGCTGTCACGTGATGCTGATTTTGCTAAAATTAACGAAATGACTCGAAAAAAGATTCGTTAATTTTGCTGAACGAGACTCAAAGTTCCGAGTCGGTAAAATGATCCAAACTTCCCATCACTATCACATCCAAGTTCATCGTCTGTGTATTCCGGCTAAAAAAGGTAGAGTATGGCGAAAAACTCCATCTTATTTTCTCCTACAACTTAAGAATCATCCGAAAATGTGGTACCTTTAAGTTTGCACGTTTAGTTTCGCCTACGTTCGGCGTGACCTTTTGATATGATTCAATAGTACGTAGCGTCGTGAACGCGCATGACAGGACCTGTGCTACACGAGCTTTTGTGTTCAAAAAGTATACGCATTTTTATTTTCCGAAAAAAATGACCGATCGTTTCGCTAGATAAGACCCTTCTTCCTCGGCTGGGATCATTAAGAGCCCTTTGAAGCTGCATTTAAACTACATTTTGGAAGTTCAGAATCGAGGGTACAATTGAAGTCCATTATATGAAGAAAAATCCTGAAATGCTTTCCTCAAAAACCACGACTGAAGACAGAAAGACATGAACATCTTGGATGACAAGGGGGTAAATCTGGAAGTGGACTTCTCCTTTAATGTTTCTGCCGTTTTTGAGCTTTTGCGTTCAATGTAAAGAGATCATACGGTTTTGGAACGGCACGAAGAATGACAGATTTTTTTTAACTGTTTCTTTAAAATATCAAGAAATGATTTTAAGAGCGTAAACAAACTCCTACACTTTCTCTGTTCAGAATATGAGACATAAAAACATTCCACAGCTCCAAGGCAGCGTGCCTGTTTTCCACGCAAAACTGAACTCCGCCCCTGATCTGTGATCTCTTTGGCTCTTCGCTGTAAGTAGGAACGCATAAGCCAATAAGGAACGAGCAGCGCTAGTCTCTGCTCCAATCAGATTCAACACGCACACGCCGTCTGCCCGCCCACCGCTTTTACTGCAGCACATCTGTCAGCGCAGGAACACTGGAGAGTTCGGACCTGCTTCTGAACTTTGTGTCCAGTCACTTTGATTCACAGTTTTACAGGGAACGACAGGCTCGTACGCACAGGGTAGGTTAAGAGGAAGCGAAGTGTAATAATAGCTCGGCTTTTCGCATGAACACGTTTTCAGTTCTCGTTCTGGAGTTTATTATTGTGTTTCGTGCGCGTTTACGCACAAAGTGCAACATTATTTCTAGACTTCAGCCTGTCTCTGCCAGTGTCCACCTGAGATGGAGTGATCAGACGAGAACAACTTTATTCTCCTCTTCAAGACACAGCAGAAATCCTTCATCATCATCATCATCACCACATGCAAATATGAAGCAAATCACTAAGCCCACCAGAATCCCATCAGAGAGTCACTTTATAACAGCAGGAAAAGGTATGCTTTATTTATGCTTTATTAAGTTACAAAAACAGTAACAGAAACATATTGTAAATACACAATGTATTTGTAATTTTAACCTTGTTTTACTTCAGTTATTGAGTTTGTGGTAGCACTTTACAATAAGGTGTCATTTGTTAACATTAGTTAATGTATTAACTAACATGAACGAACAATCAACAATACATTTATTGCACTATTTATCAATCTTTGTTAATGTTAATGAATAAAAATACATTTATTCATTATTTGTTCATGTTAGTTAACAGTGCATTAACTAATATTAACAAACACAACTTGTGATTTTAATAATGCGTAAGTAACTAATGTAGTTAACTAATAAACTTCATTGTAAAGTGTTACCAGGCTTGTTTGTTCTTAAACCCTTTGCATATGTGTATAACTCATTTTTACACACATACGCAACTTGTGAGCTTGATTTATCTGCTTCTAAGTCTTAATTGTTGAATGCACTCTTTTTCCTCAGGTTATATCAATATTTTATGATTTAAATAGAACCTGTTTTGTGCATTTGTTGTTAAAACACTGAATAAAACAACACTGTTGTTTTAGCCTTTGTGTAAGTAAAATGTTGCCCGGTGTCATTTAATACAAAATCCCTTACAGAATTATCAGATCCTTTACAAAGAAAATAAGAAATGATTAGGAAAAAATGAAAGTAGGTGGGATGTCAAAGTTTGAGTTAGGACCCAAACCAATACTAGACCCACTTAGACCCAGATCCAGACCAAAATTAGACCCTGTGAAACCCAGATCCAGCCCAGTGCCACATTTCTGTGGTCATCAGACTGCAACTTTGTGTGTGTATGTGCGTGTGTGTGCATTAATGTACAGTATGTTTCTGTTAAAATACAGTATGTTTCTGTTAAAACAGTTGAGTTATGTTTATAGCCATGTGAGTCTTCTTTCTTTTTCTTTCTTTCTTTCTTTCTTTCTTGTTTTATGGCCATGTAAGAATCTTTCTGTCTTTTTTTCTGTCTGTCTGTCTTTCTTTCTTTCTTTCTTTCTTTCTTTCTTTCTTTCTTTCTTGTTTTATGGCCATGTAAGAATCTTTCTTTCTTTCTTTCTTTCTTTCTTTCTTTCTTTCTGTCTGTCTGTCTGTCTGTCTGTCTGTCTGTCTGTCTTTCTTTCTTTCATCATACAGCCATACATTCTGGGTAATTTGGAACATGTTTATAGCATATGAACCACAAACCACTTTATGAACCATTTTATGAAGTGTCTTATATTTTCATTTTATTGCACTTGTTTCTGATTGGTCAGTAGTGGCATTCGACATTTATATTTCATTATAATGACACTAACCTGTATAACTGACCGTTTCCTGATCTATTTTGTTTTGTTTTGTATCATCAATATTCCATGTTCATTTATTTATTTGACTGGTAGCTCGTTTAAGATATTATACAATCAGATGAACATCACAAGAACAAATTATATTTTATTTAGCAATAATGGTTTATTTTTCAGTAATGACCATCTGACTTAACATTTCCTCAGATGACATGCATGTCGTCGCTGTAGTCACACTTGCTGTTCGGAAAAGCATACTACCATAACACTCTTTTGCAATATGCAATATATATACTGTACAAAGTATTTTCTGTATATATGGAAATCCAGAATAACCTGAGAAGGGAAAATAAAGGGGAATGCAATGCTCTCAACTTGACCTTCCGTTTTAAATGTGAACTGGAAATAACTTCAGTCGTGACCTTTACAGCTGATCTGTTTCTTGATTCCTTGTTTGATCAGTCCACCAAACCCTGATATATTTTTTATCATTTTAATATATTACAAAATTGAATATTTTTTGTTTTAAGGTGCGTTCAGGTCCTCCTGGAAAGTTCGTATTTACGAGTCCAGAAGTTATAATTAAGACATCAGTCACTTTGGTTGGAGTAAGTTGGCAATGTACATTTTTTTACAAAAAATTAAGCAGGATTTTTAACTCTACTTCTGCAGAATTATAAATGAAGAATGTGCGTCAGTGAGTTGCTGTAAATTAAAGTTATATTATGTTATATCTGTCATTATTTTATAGTGTTTATGGATTTCATACATGCAGTTTTGCTACTTTTATTGTGAATGAAACAAAAAAATCATCAGATTTACCATCAATACAGATGCTGCATGCATTGTGTCTGACATATGTGACCCTGGACCACAAAACCAGTCATAAGTGTCAATTTTTTTGAAATTGAGATTTATATATCATCTGAAAGCTGAATAAAGTTTTCCATTGATGTTAGGATAGGGCAATATTTAGTCGAGATACAGTGATTTGAAAATCTGGATTCTGAGGGTGCTAAAAATTATCAAAATATTAAGAAAACCACTTTTAAAGTTGTCCAAATGAAGTTCTTAACAATGCATATTACTAATCAAAAATTAAGTTTTGATATATTTATAGTAGAAAATTTACAAAATATCTTCATGGAACATGATCTTTACTTAATATCCTAATAATTTTTGGCATTAAAGAAAAATCCAAAAATTTGACCCATACAATGTATTTTTCACTTAAATGCCCCAAACTTGGAAAGTCAGAGCTTAAAAAAAGTTTGTCGTTTATGTGTGTTTAACTCATAAAAACAATCTTTCCGACATGACTTGAACGCACTATAACCACTCACTGACAACAATGTTGCACACTGTTTTTGGAGACATTTGTAATGGTGTTGTGTTTTACAGTACGTACTAAGTAGATACTGTACAGTATTATTGCACACTACTCAGTAGTTAGTAAGCTACTATTCCATTGTCTTATCTACTTGTGTTTCATTGTGTTACCAATTGTTCACAAGTGTTTCTTTGTGCAAGTTCAGCAAAGAATTTCAAAAACAGCGTTTTGACAGTCATTCACATTTTTACGTCCCGTTTGTATATGAGTAAACTACTATTGTCTAAACCGTTGTGGCCAGGCAGGCTGCACCTATTAAGTCGGACAGCTCTCTATCTCCCGTCCTCATGGAGTGCCTGATGCTTGTGTAGATTTGCATTTGAAACGCTTCTCCTTCACACAAAGACCTTGCAGCTGCCTCGCTGCAATCTGCAAGTGAATGTAGTGTAGCCGTCCCCCAACAAGTGCATTGAGAAAAGGTGTGTGTACTGGGCTGAAAATGTTTCAGGGTTGATGCTTATCATTCAGAGCGCTTCAGTGTTCGAGGCCTGCTGAACTGTAAGCTGCCGTGCTGTGACACGTCTGATAATGGGTGTCACTTGCAAGTTGCTTTTTTTTGGAACAATGGTGTAAAACAATGAGCAGAGGGTAAACCGACAGTGCCATTTTGTTGGCTCTTTTGCATAGGCTTTGACATTTGTGTTTGCAGAGCTGGAGCAGAGAGCAAACACTCGCATGAATCGCTCTGTGGGCTGCATGCAAGCGAGTTGTTTTGAATTTCAGCTGTTGGTGCATGTGTGTACATGCATGTGGGTTTCACTGTGAGCAGTTTCACTTCGTTTCATTTCCTCCTGACTGTCCTCAGAGCGTAACCCTAATGTGAGAACATTCATTTGTAGTCAATTAGTTGATTTCAGTTCTTATATAGTATAATATAATATATAAAAGTGTGTGTGTTTGTGTGTGTGTGTGTGTGTGTATATATAGGTAACTCTTTACAATAAGGTTCATTAGTTAACATTAGTTAACTACATTAATTAACATGAACTAAGAATGAACAATACTTCTACACCCTTTACTAATCTTAGTTAATGTGAGTTTCAGCATTTACTCATACATTATTAAAATCACAAGTTGTGTTTGTTAACATTAGTTAATGCACTGTGAACTAACATGAATTAACAATAAACAACTTTATTTTTATTAACTAACATTAACAAAGATTAATAAATAGTGTAATAAATGTTTTGTTCATAGTTTGTTCATGTTAGTTAATACATTAAATAGTTAACAAATGACACCTTATTGTAAAGTGTTACCTATATATATATATATATATATATATATATATATATGTGTATGTATATATATATACATACATATACTTAATGTAATATATGCATGACAATTTTTGTTCTATTGAGTATGTGTGTGCGTATGTATGCATTCAATTATATATTAAATATAATGTAATATATGCATTATTTTTTAAACAAAACAAGACTGAGTGTATTCTGTATTACAACCGTAAAGTTTTTTTTTATTAATATTAATAATAATTATTTGTATAATTTCAAACATTTTTCAAACTAAAATTAGGGCTGTCAAACTGTTAATTGTGATTAATCGCATACAAAGTAAAAGTTTGAGTTTGCCTAATATATGTGAGTGTACTATGTATTATGTATATATAAATACACACAAATTAATGAATATATTTAAGAGAAACATGTTATTTATGTACAAAATATTTTTAATTATATATATTATAAATTATATAAAAATCATAATAAATACATATACTTGTAAATATTTCTTAAATACATACATGAATGTGTTTGTATATATATATTAATTACACACATTTCATACACATATATTAGGCACACTCAAACAATTAATCATTTGACATCCCTATTAAAAATATTTAATAAAACTAGTGTTGTTGTTATTATTGTTATTTTATTTATTATTCAATTGTAAAGTATATGAATAATTATAAGTTAGTTTTTTTTAATAATATTTCATAAAGCTATTATTATGTCACTGTTATTATTGTTATTTTATTTATTATATTTTATTTTTTATTATATTAAAATACATTATAAAGTTTGAGTGTATTCTTCATTGTGGTTGTGAATAGATGGATGGATTTTTGGGCGATGGACCATAAAATGAGCAAAAATTAAATCAAATTAATTTATAAAAATAAAATAAAATGAAATAAAATAAAATATAGAGACTTGATTAAGCTTTGTAAGCAAGTATGTTTATAGCAGCATTTTTTGGGATATTTAATATTTGACAGTAATCAGAATGGAAAAGTAAAAAATAAAATTATTAAAATTATTATTGATTCAACAATTTTTCATAAAATGTAAAATAACGTGAACCAATAAATAATATACAGTAAGACCAAAAACATCTTTTTATTATAGTAAACATGCACCAATAAATAAATGTATTTTTAGTATCTAAAATAATGTGCACCAATACAAAATTCTCAATAAGACCAGAAAATATATAAAAAGTATAGAAAAAAATATAAAATAAAATAGAATGGATTTACACTGACAGAGGAATCCAAGCCACGTCTGGAGATCAGATTATCATAGAGACTTGACTTAGCCCTGTAGGCAAGAGTATTTTGCATGGTCAAACACTAGTCAGATTTTCTTCAGAAAATGTAAATATCAAGTTTCTGTTACTTCCGTTCTATCATAAATACAATCTGTTCTTGTTCTGTTTCAGTACCGTTATGACAATGCAGGCAAAAGCTTGTCAGTTTCCAGTGACACCCACCGATTTCCTCTCCGTCACTGCACTGCAGTAATGTCTTATGTTACTGTCCACTGCATACATAACAAAAACGCCTCTTCTTTTCTCACAAGCTCGATCAGCCAGTCGACAGCCGCCCTCATTGGACAAGCTGCCTGAGCAGTACCTAATTGGACAGTGGCCGCGAGAGCCGTACCAACCCCAGGCGTCCTGCATGAGCGATAAAGCCACACAGGTGAGTCAATGTCACATGCAGTTTGCTTCACAGTTCACATATAGTAACCCCTAAAATAATGAGACAATTACAATGTCTGAATGCCAGTGTATTAGACAACAAAAGATCAAACTAGTTGCATCTGCAAACCATTGATATGAGGCCTTTTCTCAGAACTAACTACCCATTATTTTTTGTTCAGTGAGTTTCGGCACTAAAACTGATGGTTCATAAATACCAAATAGTAACTTTTCAAAATCCCCATTTTATGAAATGTTTTGCTTAATGCAATGATATAGATTTTGAGACATTTACATCTTCAAATCAGCATGAAATGGTGTCCAGAATTGATTTATTTTAAAAAGTAGGCGTTACATAACAAAATAGAGCAAAGTTAAAAAATAAGAGGCCAGTGACGTAAATGGAAAAGTGAAGTCATTGCAGAGACGGTGGAAATTATTCCATTTTTGATGAAAGATTACAAAGAAAATTGTGCATTATTTGGAATTTTGTGCACTGATGAATCAACCAGAAACATCACACTTCAAATGTCTATCATTGCAGTACATAAAAAAAAAAAAAAACCATTACAGTGTTCTCATAATTAACTGTACTCTTTTCATCAGTATTGCTCAGAGTCTTACTAATACTAATGCAATACTGGTATTTCTCAAACACAAAGTGACCAATCACTAATTTTGAGATTTCTATTGTTTAATCACTTAAAACATTTGTTTTTTTGGCCATTTAGTGGTTCATTTAAAAAAAAAAACATTTAGTTTATTTCATTTATATTGTAATGGCATTTAGTTTTTTAGACAATTCACACACAATTGAAGTCAAAAGTTTGCATACACCTTGCAAAATCTGCAAACTGTTAATTATTTTACCAAAATAAGAGGAATCCTGCAAAATGCATGTTATATCCTATTTAATACTGACCTGAATAAAATATTCCACATAAAATAAGTTTACATATAGTCAACAAGAGAAAAAAAGTAGTTGATTTTATAAAAATGTCCCTGTTCAGCAGTTTACATATGCTTGATTCTTTATACTTTGTTGTTACCTGAATGATCCACAGCTGTGTTTTTTTGTTTAGTCATAGTTGTTTATGAGTCCCTGTTAAACTGCCCGCTGTTCTTCTGAAAAATCCTTCAGGTCCCACAAATTCTGTGCTTTTTCAGCATGTTTGTGTATTTTGAACCCTTTCCAACAATGACTGTATGATTTTGAGATCCATCTTTTCATCCTGAGGACAACTGAGGGACTCATATGCAACTATTACAGAAGGTTCAAACGCTCACTGATGCTCCAGTAGGAAAACCGATGCATTAAGAGCCGGGGGTGTAAACTTTTGAACAAAAATTAAAATGTGTACATTTTACTTATTTTGCTTAAATATCTTTTTTTTTTCCACTGCCCTTCAGAAGCTACAGAAGATACTTACATGTTTCCCAGAAAACAAAATAAGTTAAATTTACCCTTCAAATTCAGAAAGTTTTCACTCCTGGCATCACCCAATGCATCAGTTTTCCTTCTGAAGCATCAGTGAGTGTTTGAACCTTCTGTAATAGTTGCATATGAGTCCCTCAGTTGTCCTCAGTGTGAAAAGATGGATCTCAAAATCATACAGTCATTGTTGGAAAGGGTTCAAATACACAACAATGCTGAAAAACCGCAGAGCTTGTGGGACCTGAAGAATTTTTCTGAAGAACAGCAGGCAGTTTAACTATTCAGGACAAACAAGGAACTCAAGAACCACTATTACTAAACAAACAAACAAAAAACAAAACAAAACAAAAAAAACAGCTGTGGATCATTCAGGTAACAACACAGTATTAAGAATCAAGTGTATGTAAACTTTTGAACAGGGTTATTTTTATAAATTCAGCTATCATTTTCTCTTGTGGACTATATGTAAACATCTTTTATGTGAAATATCTTATTCAGGTCAGTGCTTAGTAAAAAATAACATGCATTTTGTATGATCCCTCTTATTTTCGTAAAATAATTAACATTTTGCAGATTCTGCAAGGTGTATGTAAACTTTTGACTTCAGCCGTATATGAATCAGCATGAAACGAAGTTTGCAGCCAATTTCAGATCTATAATCTGATGTGTTTCCAAGTTAAACAGGGCATTAAATAAAACATGTCAGTTTTATGAATCAGGGATTGATTTATTGGTTCACAGTGGATGTTAGCAGAATGGAAAAAGATGTGTTTGTTTATACATATTATTTAGATTGTTTGTGTGTTTTTTTTTGTTTGTTTGTTTTAGATATTTGCATTGCAAATAGAATTTAAAATGAATTAAAAAATGTAATCATGAAAAATGAAATACAGTGAAAAATATATTTATTTATAGAGGCATATTCAGTACATTTAATATTTTACCATAAACGGAATGGAAAAGTGAAACAAGTTTGAAAAAAATAATACAATTTGCTGTAGAGGCAATGCAAATTGTTACATTTTTTTTGGTTAAAGATTTTTTTCTGTAATAATCAAACATCTTTTTGTAGTATCCAAATAAACATGCACCAATAAATGATTCACAATAAGACCAGAAATGTCTTTTGGTAAAATGTGACCCTGGACCACAAAGCCAGTCATAAGGGTCATTTCTTTTAAATTGAGATTTATATATGAAGAGCTCAGATGCAAAACCAGCTAAAAGCCATCTCGGTCAAAGATGAGGTAATGATACTGAGTGAATGCTCTTGACCCATATTATACAACTATCAAATACTTTTTCTTCAAACTCGCTAAAATACCAGCCTCAGCCCAATCAGAAGTACCGGTACCTACATAGAAACCTATACATCTGAGCCTGATAAAAATGCATTTTTTAAAAAAGACGTCAGATGGGTTTAGTTGCTTTTGCATCTGAGCTCTTCATGTAAAGTTTTATATAAAGCTGACTAAATAAGCTTTCCATTGATGCATAGTTTGTTAGGATAGGATGATATTTAGCCATGATACAACTATTTGAAAATCTAGAATCTGAGGGTGTAAAAAAAAAAAAAATCTAAATATTGAGAAAATCACCTTTAAAATTGTCCAAACGAAGTTCTTAGCAATGCATATTACTAATCAAAAATTACATTTTGATATATTTACAGTAGGAAATTTACAAAATATCTTCATGGCACATTATCTTTACTTAATATCCTAATAATTATTTGGCACAAAAGAAAAATCGGTAATTTTGAGCTGGCTATTGCTACGAATATACCCGTGCTACTGGTTTTGTGGTCCGGGGTCACATATTTAAAATAAAGTGCACCAAAAAATAAATGTCTTTTTGTTATATATAAAATAATGTGCACCATTAAGACCAGAAATGTCAGTTTAAGCAAGTAAATTTGGTTTCTTTTTGACTTGAAGCATTCAAATGGATCCAGCTGGAGCATACCGCAGGCCGGTTTTGCTCGTTAGCTGTGCTTTTTTCTGACTGGTCGAAATGGTCATCTGTGTGTAATGAGGTTTATTCTTACAGGGTTTTGTTTCCTTTATTCATTAGTATCATGAAGTCTTTGACCGCTCAGTGGTTTAGCTCCACGAGACCCCTCGCCTCCCCTGAAACAAAGCCGTCACAAAGGCCCGATGTTTCGTGGCAGTCTGCCGTTATAGAAAGTTCTCTCTGCCGTTGTGTGGAGTGAATTCTTTCTGGAGGTGCAGCAGTTTGCACCTGTCGCTCTGTGTGTGTGTGTTTGTGTGTAGGTGCGTGCACACGCCACCTAAGGTTTGAGAGCACATGGCTGTGTGTCTCTGCACCACCTGGCGCTCTCCGACAGCTCTTTGTGTGCCTGCGCTGAGCTGCCTGCAGTGAGATCCATACATATGCTAATGTCTGATCCGGCTCGCGGAGGCCTCGCGCTCCCAGAGCGGCCGAGAATGTCAAAATCAGCCCGTTTCTCTCAACATCTCTCTTCACGGCGCAGAAGCACGCCGAGGCTCTTTGTTGACAGTAGCAGCTTTTGCCATTGTTTAAAGCGCTTGGCAAATTAATGATTGGTGTTTAAAAACTTCTGCTGGACTGTTTTCTTAGTCCACATGAATTCAGAATTGACCCTGTTTACTTATTGAAAGGGATAGTTCATCCAAAAACTACTTTCTGATAATATAATATTAATGATACAGGGTTTCTGCACGTCTTAGAAAGGTCTTAATTCACCCTTCTACAAATTAAGGTCTAAAAGGTGTTAAATTCATAAAGACATGGCATTAAATGTTGCATACACTGCAAAATATGAATATCTTCCTCAGTATTTTTGCTTTGTTTTTCAATACAAATATCTAAACATTCTTAAATCAAGATATATTCACTTGAGAAGCAAGTTGAAGATACAGTATGAAGTCTTGTTTTCTGAAAAATTGAACAAAATTAGGTGAGTTTATGCTTACAAGAACAAATATCTGTCAGTGGGGTAAGAAAACATGTTTCCCCTTTAAAATAAATTGATTTTTCTGAAATTACTGGCAGATGTTCATGTTTTAATCATAAACTTCATTCTGATTATTTCCTCATAAAACAAGACTTCATTTTTCTTCTGAAGTAAATGTGTTGTGATTTATGAACTTTTAGGCATTTGCACACTGCCTTTAGGCAAAACAAGACAAATTTTATTTTATTTATTATTTTTTTTTTATTACTAATTTATTAGAGACTTCTTAAGTCATTTTTCTTCCTAAGTAAATGTATCTTAATTTTTTTAATTTTTAGGCATTTGCACTGGAAAACTAAATTAAATTAAATTAAATTAAATTATTTAATTTGATTTAATTCATTTACTTAATTATTTATTCATTTATTGGAGACTTCCTATTTTATTTTTCTTCTCAAGTAAATGTATCTTGATTTAGCAATCTTTAGTCATTTGCACTGGATTTCATTTAATTATAATAATTATTTTATTTTTTGTGTTTTGTTTTGTTTTATTTTATTATTTAATTTAATGCAATTCAATTTTTTAAAACAATTTTTTTTTAATTTATTGAAAACTTCTCATGTCATTTTTCTTCTCAAGTAAATGTACCTTGATTTAAGAATCTTTAGGCATTTGCACTGGAAAAAACTAATTTTAAATGAATTTTATTTAATTAATTATATTTAATTTTTTTTATTTAATTATTTATTAATTTATTATATACTCACACATATACATATGTTTTTTACACATGCATATACATGCATATATGTTAAATACATGACATTTCAATAGATTTCAGTATATTTTAGTTTACCATAATATATTTTAGTTTTTTCTTTTTTCAAAAGTATACAAAGGAATACTGTACTTCTTTTTCCACAAGGTTCGTTTCATTACAAACCAGTATGACTTGCTTCCTTCTGGTTTTTTTTTTATTTATTTTTATTTCATAAAGTGATGGCTCCTATTACATTTACTGAAACAGTTGAAACATTTATAAATATTCCTCCACCCTTCCATTGAACCTTCTTAGAAATGTATCAGCTGACATACCACAAAACAGAAGTGATTCAAGAAGGCCTGGAAGTTCAAGTTGCAACATGACACGTGCAGGTTCGATCGAAAAAGATGTGGAAAAAGATGCACTTATTTGTGGTGCTCACTGTCCATCTTCTGTGGCTGCCTGTAGCTCCGGTTGTTTGTTCGTTGCTGTGTTGTGGTTTCGGTCAAAGCGACACACATGCTGTTTGCCAACCACAAATATCCTGTTGTTGTTTGAATGAAAAATTCACATATCTAGGTCACATGACTTCAAGAATATATACTGTATAGGACAAAAGAAGCTATAAACCATGTTTTTACCATGTTTATTGCAGACGCCTGGCTTTTGGACTGAGGATGGAGGAGAGGTTAACGTACACAAACGCTCGGCATCATGGGGCAGCGC
This sequence comes from Cirrhinus mrigala, assembly GCA_036247105.1. Taxonomy (NCBI): domain Eukaryota; kingdom Metazoa; phylum Chordata; class Actinopteri; order Cypriniformes; family Cyprinidae; genus Cirrhinus; species Cirrhinus mrigala. Next base: position 5,514,098 of record CM070022.1, read on the forward strand.
TGACCATCTCATAGAGGTATGTGTGAAAATACACACAGACAGCTTTTACTCATTGAAAGTGATGGGTGGTAATGTGTTTATAGACATGCTTTAGGCGTATAATTGGCCTCTTTTCCCATAATGATCCTCAAATGTACCCACACATTGTGTCTTGACTTGCCATTATTGGCTGTTGTGCACTTGAAAAGTCAGTTTGGGAATTCCAAGCTGTGGCAACATAAACGTCGATGTTGTTGTGAAGTTAGCTTTAGCTAATATATATAGCTAATTGTAGTAAACAGTAGTCATCCGGTGTTGGGCTATATGGCTTGAGCTTAGGTTTTGTGACACCATTTGTTCCTTCCTTCTGTTGCTAATGTTAAAAATGTTATTTTTAGATTGCTAAACTCCGTCAGCAGCTCCAGCGCAGTTTGCAGGGCAGCCGCAGCATCAAGGAGAAAGAAGAAGTGACGCAGATGAATCCGGCTCAGGTACCGTATATTGAGATTTTAGGGATTGTTCTGATCTGTAACACTAGGAATTGACCACATGAAGAAAAGTTTTCTAAGCAATCAGAATTGTGGGGTTATAATCAGAATATTAGTTTTTGCTTTTGAACTATAGGATATAAAAGTTTGGGTTTAGTAAGATTTTTTAAATGTTTCTGAAAGACATTTCTTATGTTCACCAAGGCTGCAATAATTTTTTAATCAAAAATGCGGTAAGGAATATTGTGAAATATTGTATTAAAACTTTAGATAGAATATATAGATAGAAGATATAATATAATTCTTTTTTACATTATAAATATTTACTGTTAATTTCTTAAAAAAGCAAAAAAAAAAAAAAAAAAAAAAAAAAACCATTTGAACGATTTGTATTTAGAATGTCATTGGATAAATTTCAATGTTTTAAATTCTATCTAAAAATCTGTTTAAATTCTATTAAAAAAATAAAATATAATAAAAATATTTTGTTACACAATAAATGTCTTAACTGTTATTTTATTTAAAAATATCATATTGACCCCAAACATTTGAATGATTTGTATTTAAAATGTCATCAGATAAATTTCAATTTTTAAATTCTATTTTTAAAAAATATTTATAAAAAAAGACATTTATTTGAAATAAAAACATTTTGTTACGTTATAAATATCTTTGCTGTGAATTTCTTTAAAAAAAATCATATTGACCCTAGATATTTGAATGATTTCTATTTAAACTAATTATTTAAAATGTCATCAGATAAATCTTAATTTTAAAAATTCCTTTTTAAAAAGTTGGTTTAAATTCAATTTTAAAATGTAAAAATTACATTTATTTGAAATAAAAATGTTTTGTTACATTATAAATATATTTAATATTAATTTCTTAAAAAAAATCATATTGACCCCAAACATTTGAATGATTTGTATTTAAATGTTATCAGATAAATGTCCATTTTTAAAAATTCTATTTTTACAAATATTGTTTAAATTCTATTAAAAAGTTTTATTTATTTGAAAACTTTTTAAAAAATGCGTAAAATTTATTTGAAGTAAAAATCTTTTCTTACTTTATAAATATCTTAAATATTAATTTCTTTTTTTTTAATTCTATTAAAAAAATATATATTTAAATTTCAAACAATTTGTATTTTAAAAGTCATCAGATAAATCTCAGTTTTTAAAATTCTGTTTAAAAAAAATGTTTAAATTCTATTAATTTTTTTTATTTATTTAAAAAATGACATTTATTTGAAATAAAAATATTTTGTTACATTATAAATATCTTTAACATTAATTTCTATTAAAAAACAATTATATTGACCCCAAACATTTGAACGATTTGTATTTAAAACATCATCAGGTAAATCTCAATTTTTTTAATTCTATAAAAAAAAAAAAAAAATCTTTAAATGCTAATAAAAAAAAACACTTGAGCAGCTTTGATTTGTTCTGCCATATATATATATCACGAAAGAAAAGAATAAAAGTAGTAATTTATACTTTTTCTTAACATTTTTGTTTTATTTTTTGATTGAAATGTGAAAAAAAAAATGTGAATTTGATTTAAAATGTTTTTTTTAACTAATATTTAATTTATGTTGTTTATTTAAGCATTTAATTGAATTGAATTATAATATAATATAATATAATATAATATAATAAAGTTAGAATGCAACATTTGCTGGAACATTTTTGGTCCTTTGTATTCATAGGTTTGGGTACCCCTTGAGTGTATATACTGTATATGTATTGTGTGTATATATATATATATATATATATATATATATATATATATATTAAAAAAAACATAATGAATGCAAAACACATCCAATATGAAATACCATAATGATCCTAAAAACAAGCTTCATTTTCTTTAAGCAAAATGTGATTTGACATCTTTTAAGGGTGAAATTTGATACTGTTTTTGTGAGATTAACCCATATTTATACGTTTTATAAATTCAGACTCTGACATTAATCAAATTACTGGTGCTTTTTATTTTTCAGCCAAAGCGGCTCTCGGCATCTTCATCTAATATGGTCATTTCCAGACCCGTCATTTGTCGAATGCCCAGCTACAGTGACTGTGTTAACCAGGAGCTGGAGAACGTCTTCATCTGTGAAGACTGGGGGAGAGAGGAGGAGAAGGTACAAACACACACAGATTTCAGTGGGACATTTCAACTTTGTAAAACTTCTGTAATTATTAATGTGTTTGTTCTTCCTGTTTCAGGCTTTGGAGGTGCGGGACGGCGGCCGCGCTCCTGTTCCTCCTCTTCATCACAGTGAGTTTCACACACACAGCGCTGAGACGCAGATCTCCTGCAGTCCCTGTTACTGCTGCTCTCCTGCCGGCGACGCTGAGAAAGGTAGCGCTCGTTCAGTACCGATACCGTGCTATTGCCGTCTGTCACCATGACTGTGCTGTGCTACTTCAGCAGTATGTTTATAAGAGATTTGATTAAACACACAGCTCGATTTGTCCTCTCAGATTACAGGTGCGGTTCACCTCTGCCTCAGTTTTCCAGCTCTCCCAAACCCAACAACAGTTACACGTTTAAACGAGAGCCTCCCGAAGGCTGCGAGAAAGTCAAAGTCTTTGAAGATCTCATGTAAGTACTGTACCATTTCCTTCTTTTTAAACCATGTTTTTTAAAACACTGAATTGTTGTTGTGCACATCCAGAGATCATGCTTTGGTTTTTGTGTTTGCTGGTAAAATTGTTGGGTGATGTTCCATTTTGATAGCTTCAGTTTAGCACTCAAAAGCACTTGAAGCATCATGCTTAGACATGTTGTTCTAGTTCCATAGTAATGTAATGTTTGTAGACTATAACATAACTTTTCCAGTCATTTGATATTTAAAAAAAAAAGCATTTTGTAGAGATTGCAAACAGAAACAACATGTTCTAGCCAAAATATTTGTAATGTCTATATTTGTAATTTGTCTAATAATATTACAGTGTGTAATGTGTATACACTACCAGTCAAACGTTTTTGAACAGTAAGATTTTTTTTTTTTTTTTAAAGTCTGTTCTGCTCACCAAGCCTGCATTTATTTGATCCAAATTACAGCAAAAATTCAGCTTTAAAATCACAGGAATAAATTACATTTCAAAATAGAAAACAGTTATTTTAAATAGAAAAAATATTTTCAACATTTTACTGTTTTTGCTGTACTTCAATCATCAAATTAAAAAAAAAAAAATGCAGACTTGGTGAGTAAAAGAGACAGTGTAATATACTTGAGGGCAAAAAAGTCAGAATTATGAGTTTACAGTATATTTTATATATATATATATATATATATATATATATATATATATATATATATATATATATATATATATATAAACATTTTATCAGTATTAAAAAAAATAACGACAATAATAGTACTATTAAATATTATTAATATTTAATATTATAATATTATTATACATATAGCTTTTATTTAAAAAATAATTATTAAAAAATAATTTATTTAAAAAATAATATGCTATTAATTAGCATTTTTGTTATAATAATAGTTTAATAATAGTTTTATTAATAGTGACGTAATAACATACTATTTTTGTACTGTTTTATATTTTATGTTATATGTGAATGTATTTTATATATATAATTTTTTAATGTGCATTTGCGTTGTGTATATATGTATATATAATTATTTTTTAATTTGCATATATATTTGCATTTGTTATAATAGTTAATATTGTGTTATTAATAGACATATGTACTAACATATACTATTTTTATCCTGTTTTATATTTTATATGTTATATGTGAATTTCTTGTTATATATATATATATATATATATATATACATGAATATGCAAATTAAAAAATAATTTTATAGAGATATATATATATATATATATATATATATATATATATATATATATTATATATATATATATATATATATTATAATAATTTTTTAATTTGCAGATTAATTTGCGTTTCTGTTGTAATAGTTATAATAGTGTTATTAATAGTGACATACATGTAATAGCGTATATATATATATATATATATATGTTTTTGAAATATTGCAGTTTTAACTATGTTTCTTGACCTCATATTATTTTTTTCCTTCGTAACAGTTGTAGGACACAAGGCTTTCCCATCTTTTCCTGCCCAGACAGAAACAAGGTGAACTTCACTCCGAGCGGCTCGGCCTTCTGTCCGGTGAAGCTGCTGTGTTCGTCTCTTTTCCCGTCAGATGATGCTGCTCGTCCCAGTTCGCTGGATAATCAAACTTCAGGACAGACGTCTGGTTCGTTTACAGAGGCCACAGTACAAAACGGCTTCCCGCTGCGGCCCGTGACGTCTGAACGCTGCAGTATTAGAAAGTGCCTGCTGCTCAGTTAGCCAATCACAGCTCGGATCTCAAACAGCTGAAATTTCTAGGAAATTTCGTACTTGCTAATGGTACAAAAGGACAATTATGTTGAACTTTGTCTTGGGGTTTCATGTATTTCTACAGGAATGCACAAATCTTTACTTAACCTTACAGCACATCCTACTAACCAGGTAAAATGCATTAGATATGAGATAATCAACAGACCAACAGCCAAAAATGTGCTTCATGCCTTAACACATAACTCAGGTTTAACTTCCATTAGGGCTGGACATTATAGCTAACTAATTATATTATACAGTATTTTGAGTCGTCTGATGATATATATATATATATATATATATATATACACACATGTATGTTTTTTTTTTCCTGTAGAAGAAATCATCCCAACAGTGCCAGCAAATATATTGTGCATATTCAATATGCTGCCCAGCTCTAACATCCATACATTAAACAGTAAAAATGGCTTTGTTTTTAGCCATTTTTTAATAATCTTTTAATAATGCGACACTGGTATAGTGTATAAATATGACTGCTGGATGCTCACATTAAAGTGACATTTTTCAGAGTATAATATTTGGATTCATTTCTGTGTGTTTTACTCCAACTATGTGGGGATTTTTAATGAAAAAAAAAATATAAATGGTATAACCACACTATTGGATAAAATTAAGCTGTTTTTATTCATTTCATGCTATTCATGTTTACAGCCATATTAGAAATGGAAGCAATGTAAACACATGAGTACAACACAAAATATTGAAATTATCTGCCATTATTTTGGTGTAGTGGGATCTGATTTATTATGATGCATATTTTACTTCATCTAGTAAAGCACTGATATGAACTGACTTCAGTAAGGCCTTTTAGTCTCACTGTGTATTAAGTGTTATGTGGAATTTACATTATTATTACATTTTATTGCACGGTTAACAATATGTATGGTGAAAGGTAATAACCAGGTAATCATATTTAAAATGTTCAAGGATATTTGTAGCACATGGGAATCAGTTTTCAGGCACACTAAGCACTAAGAAATACTATTAACAAACATACATAAACGATTACTATTTAAGACCTGGTTTTTGCCAGAAAAAATGTACTTTCAGAGCCACGACTGTAAAAGTTACATTCTATAACAGAACCATAAATAAAATCTTAAAAATATGTACACCTTGCTTTTCACATCAGCTTAAGTTTTCATATACGATAATATATGATTTTTATTAAAATAAATAAATTGAACTGTCTCATATTTAAGGCTTTTGAAATGCAGCATTAGTTTTAGTTGACAGCACTAAAGTAAGACAAAATTCATCCTTTAACTACAGTTGAAATGACATTTGCAAAAATACTTTTCATTTCTTTTATAACTGATCAAGGCAACATCTAAAATAAATAATGATTAAAAAATCATGCAATATCACAATATACAAACCCAAACGACTTACCGTTGCTGATAATGCTGTGTCAGTCAGTATATACATTTATGTAATACAAGAAAATCCATAATGTTATGGCAAATCAAACTGCCTTGACAATACTAGCAATGGAAAAGGAATCAAGGCTAGAGTGATTATTATTAGTTTCCTTTGGCAGCACATATTTATTCTTTAAATAATTAAGGTTAACTGCTATGGCATAAAGAAATCAGTGTTGATATCTGTCCAGTACAGGCGAACTGCCGATTGTGCGACAAGAGCGATAAAGTGCATCTGTAACGGGGCAGATTAAGCGTTCAGGAGCTCACGTTCTTCATCGGTACGGCCGATCGCATCCGGGTTTGACAGCGGATCCAGGTCGGCAAACAGACTGAACCATGCAGAGAGATCTTTTGAGGTTTCTGAAATGGGAAAAAAGGAGTATTAGAATTAGAGTAATTAGAAATAGAGTATTTTTTGGTTTTTGCAAAGGTGCATTACAATATATATGATACATACAATATTTATGATTCATACTGCAAGTATGTTTCCAATTGAAAATAGAGCAATTATTTGTATTATTATAATATAAACATTAAATTCTGTAATAGTGCAAATGCACTTTTTTTTTTCTTAGATTAGTGCATCACAACTGATTTTTTTTTTTTTTTTGCAAAGATGCATTACAATATACACAAAAATATAACCTAACATTAGGTATTTTATTATTCAATTTGTGCATTTTATTTTATTTTATTATTTTATTTTTAAGGGAGGGAGTATGATTCATATTTGAGTACAATTACAACTGAAATTAGAGCAATTATTTGCATTATTATAATATAAGCATTAAATTCTGAAATACTGCAAATGCACCTAATGCAATGTTTTTCTTGGATTAGTGCATTACAACTGTTTTATTTATTTTATTTTTTTTTTTACAAAGATGCATTACAATATATACAAAAATACAACCTAACATTAGGTATTTTATTATTCAATTTTTGTACTTTATTTTATTTTTAAGAGAGGGAGTATGTCTCATACTTGAGTATAATTACAACTGAAGTTAGATCAATTATTTGCATTATCATAATATAAGCATTAAATTCTGTAATACTGCAAATGCACAATGCAATTTTTTTCTTAGATTAGTGCATCACAACTGATTTTTTATTTTTTTTTGCAAAGATGCATTACAACATACAAAAATACAACCTTACATTAGGTATTTTATTATTCAATTTTTGTATTTTATTTTATTTTTAAGGGAGGAAATATGTCTCATACTTGAATATAATTACAACTGAAATTAGAGCAATTATTTGCATTATTATAATATAAGCATTTAATTCTGTAATACTGTAAATGCACCTAATGCAATTTTTATTTTTCTCAGATCAGTGCATCACAATGGATCAATGCATGTTTACCTTTCAATACTGGTTATGACTGACATATTATAAATGGCTCTGATCATATTTACCTTTTACTGCAGGTTTGGAAGAGATTTGACTCGCTACAGATGAGTTTTCAGGAATATTCTGTGGAATGGCTGATGTCCAACCTGCAATACAGACAATATTCAAAAGCATTTACAGGTTTTTTTTTTTTTTGGAAGAAAATAATACTTTTTTATTCAGCAAAAACACATAAAATTATGGAGCCTATTTCCACCACATAATAAAAAAAAAATAAAGGTTAACAGTGTTTTTTTTTTTTTTTCACAATTTAGACTTTTTTCTTGCAATTCAAAGTCAAAATTGTGAGATATGAACTCATAATTCTGACTTTTTTGCCCTCAAAATTCCGTTATATTAAAATTTTGAGTTTCGCAGTTCTGAGAAACAAATTAATATAGTTCTTTTGAACTTACTCATCATCAAAGAATCCTAAAAAAAAAAAAGTTTCTTAATTAGCATATTAGAATGATCATGTGACTGAAGACTGGACTAATGATGTTGAAAATTCAGCTTTGCATCACAGGAATAAATTACATTTTACAATATATTTAAATATAAAACACTTATTTTAAATTATAATAATATATCACAATTTGTGCTGTAAATGCAGCCTTGGTGAACATAAGATAATTTCTAAAAGGTAAAAAAATATCTTACCAACCCAACTTTTGAACAGTAGTGTATAGTTTATACCATAATAATCTATTATTGTTGTATCATCTATTTCAGACAGAAGATACAGTTTTCTTTCTGTTCCTGTCTAAGTGGACAGTTCTCGTCCAGAAAAAGCTGCCAAATGAAGCAGACTTAGTCAGATGTTTCTGCTAACCTGAAACTGTGGACTGCAGGTCATTCATGTTCTGATCAAGTAGTTTGGAAGGCAGAAAGAAAGCGGGCTCCTCTTCAGGTGGCTGCATCTCTGCTCTGCTACTGCCGGCTGAATCATCTTCCCCAAACACATCATGCCATTCCTGTGAGAAACCCCCGTCCTCCAGAGAACTGCTGCCCAGAATCTCATTCAACAAACTCAAGCCATCCTTCTCCTGACCGCTGAAGAAAGTGTCATCACTTCCTGTACAGACAGTATGAAGTCACTGGTTTAAGGATGAACTTCTCTTCATGTGTGGACAAAACTCATTTAGATTTTATGAAAGCTTTACCTGTTTGCATGAGGTTACTGCTCAGAGTTTCTTCTTCAATTGAAATAAGCCTGGAGGAGAAGACATGAGTGATTAGAGGTTTATATCACACGCTAAACGACAATAAATGAGGACAGAAGAGCTCCTACGTTTCATCTGTATTCTGACTCGTCTCCTCGTCTTCTGCTTTTGCCTTTGTTTTCTTCTTCATCTTTTTCTTTGCAGCTTGATCTGAACCCTGGAGTATCAGACGCAACAGAAGAACTGATTTATTGGATGTGCATCGTTATATCACTGCCTGTTTGTCTAAACTATGAAAGATGGGTGAGTATATCATAAATTTCTCACATTTCTGAGATAAAAGCCCATTTAGGGATGAATAATCAATAAGCAGCGGGCTCTTTTTGTGTTATCTTGCCCCATTCAGCGTAAAAAAAAATTCCTCTACTACTGACAATATCATGAAGGTATCATGAGTGAGAACTGAGACACTACTACTCAAAAGTTTAGGGTTGATGAAAGTCTTTTATTCTGTATTTATTTTATCACAAATATAGTAAAAATTGTGAAATATTATTGCAATTAAACAAAGCAGTTTTCTATTTGAATATGTTTTAAAATAGAATTTATTTCTGTGATGCAAATCTGAATTTTTAGCATCATTACTCCAGTCTTCAGTGATCCTTCAGAAATCATTCTAATATGCAGATTTGCTGCTCAAGACACATTTCTTATGATCAGTGATAAAAATATTTAATATTTTTGTTAAAAAGTATGACAGTTCAAAAACGTTATTTAAAATAAAAATATTTAGTAACATTATAAATGTCATTTTTGCCAATTGAATACATCCTTGCTCAATAAAAGTAGTCATTTTTTTTTAAAAAATCCTATTGACCCCAAAATTTGCTATGTTAAATAAAAATATAAAATATAGGAAAATAACATTTCTTTTAAACTAAAAACATCTGAGAGAAATCCAGATTTCACTGAAAAATGAAACAAATTTATTTAGCTTTTAGTTTTAACACAAGTTGAGAGCCATGAAAGTAAATAACCATCCATATGAATAAATATGAATAATATCAAACGTCTGTATAATGAGATTCATTTCTTCTGAAAGCTCTTACCCCCAGCGCTGAAGCCTCATGAGTCTGGCAGCCTTTGAAGCTCTCATGAATAGCAGCCATAGTGTGAGAAGTTTTCTCCCAGAAATGTAGCAATGTGGTCTGAAATACATGAAAAGACAGATATTTATCCTCATGACACGTCTTTCTGGAAGACTTTATTCTGCTAAACTGTAAGAAATTATTATTATTAACAATAAACTTAGATAAAATAATAACAATACAAATAATAAGTCATAAAAAACGAATAATTAAAAAAATCTAATTAGATTAAATTAAATAAGAAAAAAAGAAAATAAAACTCATTCATAGCTTAATATATGATGATTAGTACAGTTTCACATCAAATTCAAAAATCCAAAATAACATGTAAAACATTTAAATCAAATAATAATAATAAAAAAATACAATACTAAAAAATAAAATAACATAAAAACAATAACAATAAACATAAAAATAAATAGAATAAAATAATAAAACAAAATACAATAAAACTCATTCATAGCTTAATGTCTAATGAATACAGTTTCACATCCAATTCAAAAATCAAATATTTCTGCTATATTACAGTAAAATGTTAAATGCATCACATTTACAATGCTCACTAAATAAGTAATTAAACTAAGTCCTAAATAAATACATACATACACTGCCATTCAAAACTTTGGGATCAGTAAGATTTTTTGTTTTTTAAAGATGTTTCTAATGCTCATCAAGGCTGAGTTTATTTAATCAAAAATACAGAACAAAAATGTAATATTGTAAAATATTATTATGATTATAAAATAACATTTTTCTATTTTAATATACATTAAAATCTAATTTATTCCTGTGATTAAAGCTGAATTTTCAGCATCATTACTCCAGTCTTCAGTGTCGCATAATTCTTCAGAAATCATTGTAATATTCAGATTTATTATCAGTGCTAATATATTTTTGGAACCTGTGATAGTTTTGTGACAGTTTTTCATAATATATATATATATATAAATATACACTACAGTTTAAAAGTTTAGGAGCAGTAAAATTTTCTTCTTTATTTTATTTTTTTAAATAAATTAAAGTTTTATTTAGCAAGGATGTGTTAAATTGATAAAAAGTAAGTAAAGACTTATTTTGTTATAAAAGATTTATATTTTGAATAAATGCTGTTCTTTTTAACTTTTTATTCATCAAAGAATATTTGCAACTATTTGGCTGGTGCCAACGTAGATAATTCTAATAATAAATCAGCATATTAAAATGATTTCTGAAGGATCATGTGACACTAAAGACTGGAGTAATGGCTGATGAAAATTCAGCTTTGAATCACAGGAATAAATTATATTTTAAAGTATATTAAAACAGAAACCATTATTTTATTAATTTAATAACATTTGGCAATATCAGTTTTTTTGATCAAATAAATGCAGCCTTGATGACCATAAAAAACACCTTTAAAAAACATTACAAGTCTTACTGATACTGAACAGCAGTGTACGTTACAGAATAATAAAAATAAGCACCAAGAAGCAATTAAAATGCAGCACCTGATAGGTTGTCAGGACGTGTGAGAGCAGATTACAACGACTGGCTCCGAGCAGATCAACCTTCTGACACACATCATTCTTCAGTTTGTCAAAACTTGTTTTGGTATGACGCACCTGAGTTTGAACCTGAGGGATGTACAGGAAAAAGATGAAACATGCTGCTCATCAAAAACAACCAGCAGAACAAACAAGAGGTGATGACAGAGCTGAGCGATATGGTCAAAAAATTATCATGATAATACATATCAGTCGATATCGATAATTATCACGATTTTTATTTCTTTCAAGTTTAAATGCAGATTTTTGCTACAATGTGAAAGTTGTAAAATACAGATGGTTAAATGTGGCTTTAAAATATTCTTTATGTTCAGAACATGACAAACACTTCAAGTTTTTTGAATTCTTCACACTTTTTCCAGTCATTTTTCCTTAAAATATACATCTTAATAGAAAAAAAATAAATAAAAAATTAAAATTAAAAACAATTTCTTAGTTCTGTATGTTTTAATGAGTAATATTGTTTCAAAAAAAAAAAAAAAAAACTAGTTTGTGTTACCTAATAATAATAATAATATAACTTTTTGTTATCCCTTTGAAATACACATTTGATAGTAGCTTGAGTTAGGATACAGATGTATATTTATGTTCATTATCAAAATCAGTAATATCTGTAAAAATTGTAGTATCCTCATTTTTATATGGTTTTATAAATTATTCTGACTGTTTTGAGTTTTTTTTTAATTAAAGGAGAAGTCCACTTCCAAAACAAAGATTCAAATATAATGTACTCACCCCCTTGTCATCCAAGATGTTCATGTCTTTCTTTCTTCAGTCATAAAGAAATTGTTTTTTGAGGAAAACATTTCAGCATTTTTCTCCACATAATGGACTTCTATAGTGTCCTGATTTTGAACTTCCAAAATGCAGTTTAAATGCGGTTGTAAACGATCCTAGCCGAGAAAGAAGGGTCTTATCTAGCGAAACCATCGGTTATTTTCATAAAAATAATACAATTTATATGCTTTTTAATGTCAAATGCTCATCTTGTCTTACTCTGCCTGGACTGTTTTTTTCCGGTTCATGACAGTTAGGGTATGTCGAAAAACTCCCATCTCATGTTCTCCCTCAGCTTCAAAATCGTCCTATATCGCTGTTTTACCTTTTTTGTTAAGGGTGTTTGATCATCTTTGCATGTTCACTTTGCAAAGACTGGGTCGGTACTTCTGCAGCGACGTAGGATGATTTTGACATTATTTTTACGACATACCCTAACTGTATTGAGCCAGAATACACAGCGCTCAGGCAGAGCAAGGCAAGACGAGCGTTTGAGATTAAAAAGTATTTATATTTTTTTTTAATGAAAATAACAGATCGTTTCGCTAGATAAGACCCTTCAGCTGGGATCATTTACAACTGCATTTGGGATCATTTGAAGCCGCATTTAAACAACATTTTGAAAGTTCAAACTCCACCACAGCAGTCCATTATATGGAGAAAAATGCTGACATGTTTTCCTCAAAAAACAATTTCTTTACAACTGAAGAAAGAAAGACATGAACATCTTGGATGACAAGGGGGTGAGGAGTACATTATATGTTAATCTTTGTTTTGGAAGTGGACTTCTCCTTTAACCATTGCTCTTCCATAGTATCATCCATAGATCATGATAATAACAGTTAAAACCACAATACAGCGTCTCAATACCATGGTAAAAATGTAAAATGGTTCCTAGGCATTTGTGTGAAAAACAGTCTAAATAAAGTTAGTATAAACGCATTAACGCTACAGCTTAATCACAAAAAATACTGTAATTATATTCCATTACTCCTATTTCAATACATTTAATACATGTCTACATTAATAATACAATTCGACACAATACCCACATTTCTGATACAATACCACTGTGCAGTCAGGGCTACTACAGTAAATATATGGTAAATATATGGTAAATGATGGCGATTTGTAGATTTAAAAGCCTTCTGACTGTATCGTTGCGCACAGTGTTTATCTTGTTTGTCTGCGCTGTTTCATCTGGCTTTAAACCGAGTCATTTGTGTTCTTCACTGAATTCGAGGGCTTCACGCTGGTGCTGTGACCGAGTCACTGACACTCACCAGTGAATGCACTTATCTCCTAAGTTCGCGCCGCACCGCCGTTTAAACTTTGATCCGGGCGGATAAACGGTCCGAGTGGCGCGCTTTGACTAGCGCTCTTTTGTTCCGCCTTCGCGGCATAAACATTATATCTTAACTTTTGTTATCGTTTATCGAGGAAATTCATATTGCGCGATAATTATCGTTATCGATTTATCTCCCAGCCCTAGGTGATGATTAGCAGTCACATTTCAGAACTTGAACCTAGAGGCATTGTCATCACACTCAAGATGAAAATGATTAGAAGATGCATTACTCCTTCTGCTGGTGAAAGGCTTTCACTGCAGGCACATTGTCATTTCCAGGGTGTGAGACTGACCTTACGAAACTTCTCCATCTGCTTGTGTGTGTCTGGGTCGAGCTCCTGAGAAACGTCCTTCATCCAGAGCAGAGCTCCTCTGTACTCGGTCCGTGATTGTTCCATCCTGTTCACCGTCAGCCATGTGTCCGAAATGGCTCGGTAACGAAACGTCTCCACCTCCTGGTACAGACGGCCCAGCGGACCTCGCAGCGCCAATCTGCAGTGAGAAACGAATTAATCAAATAAAGAAGAATTCTGAATTTGATTAGAAGCTGGTTTTATAATAAATGAAAAGACCTTTGCTGTGAAGAGAAGCAGAGAGCTTTCCCAGTAGCTTGCATGATCTTTCCAGCACGACTTTTGTCCTGAGAGCCCTGTGAACGCAGGAACCGGCCCAGTTCATTCTCCTCCTGGGACAAAACTGAAAAGAGCATCAGAATTTAGCCACATACATGTGTTTTCTTTGAATAATAAATCACGTCCGAAATCTACCTTTAAGTTTTAAACATTTGAACGGCACACTCTTAAAAATTAAGATTCCAAATAAGGTTTTTGTAGCGATGCCATAGAAGAACCATTTTGGGTTTTTTCCAATTATGGAAAAAATATACTTTAAAAGAATATTTTTAAGTGCATCCTGAGTGTTTTCAGACCCTTAACTGCATGTTATTTAATGTATGATTAGCTGAAAAGCATTCAAAAATGAAAGTTATATTGTATGCAATTAACTGAACATAAAAGTGCTTTTGTGAGCAATTTAAGCAAGACATAAGTGTTTATATAGAATTTAATAATTACTTTAACTGAAAATATACACTACCAGTCAAGTTTTTGAACAGTAAGATTTTAAATGTTTTTTTAAATAAGTCTCTTCCGCTCACCAAGCATGCATCTATTTGCTCCAAAGTACAGCAAAAACAGAAACATTTCGAAATATTTTTACTATTTAAAATAACTGTTTTCTATGTGAATAAATTCTAAAACGCAATTTATTCCTGTGATTTCAAAGCTAAATTTTTATCATTATTACTCCAGTCACATGATTCTTCAGAAATCATTCTATTGTTCTGATTTTCTGCTCAAAAAACATTTATTATTATTATTATTATTATTATTATGTTGAAAACAGCTGAGAAGAATTTTTTCAGGTTCCTTTGATGAATAGAAAGTTTAGAAGAACAGTATTTATCTGAAATAGAAATCTTTTGTAACATTATAAATGTCTTTACCATCACTTTTGATCAATTTAAAGCATCCTTGCTAAATAAAAGTATCAATTTCTATAATTTCTTTCCCAAATAAATAAAACAAAACAAAATAAATTAAAATAAAATAAATTAAATTATACTGACTCCAAGCTTTTGAATGGTATAAGTGTATAATGTTACAAAAGCTTTTTATTTCAGATAAATGCTGATCTTTGGATCTTTCTATTCATCAAAGAAGAAGAATTGTTGAGTAAAATCATTATTGTGCACGAAAAGTATTCTCATAGCTTCATAAAATTACGATGAACCACTGATGTCACATGGACTATTTTAACAATGTTCTTACTACCTTTCTGTGCCTTGAATGTATCAGTTGCATTGCTGTCTATGCAGGGTCAGAAAGTTCTCGGATTTCATCAAAAATATCTTAATTTGTGTTCAGAAGATGAACGAAGGTCTTACGGCTTTGGAACAACATGAAGGTGAGTACTTAATGACAGAATTTCATTTTGGGTGAACTATCCCTTTAAGTGACCTTTCACAAGTGCACATTAAATATATTTAAGCATACTTCTTTTTCACATGCAATTAATGAATATTAGAGATGTGTGAATTTGAAGTTTACTTACGGCTGATCCTCCTCTGATACTGTTCGATCACCTTAAGGAGCTCCATGCACGTTCTCTGTACTGAATGAAACACCTGAAAGAAAGTATGAAAAAATGACCATTTGTTTCATTCAGACCCAGAGGAAAGTTCGGATTGGGTCCGTGCCTTACCTCCAGTTTAGCGTCCAGATCAGCATCGGAAGCAACGACATGTTCATCCTCCTTCTTTCCTGTGACTTTAATCAATGTTTGCTTGGTTTTCCAGTATTTCTGCTGGAACTTGTTGACCACTGATGATTCTTGACTTTGAAGAAACTGATCGAAATGAGAAACACCTCTGCAAAAACACAACAAACCAATCATGAAAGCATCTCATTTGTTTAAGTCGATACTTTATAATGAATGTCTGAAAATGAATGGTTTCTGAATACTCACTGGTTCCCTTTCTCCATGTTTATCAGTTATCTGAAATAAAAATGTCATTATTTCATTATAACTGTAAATAATGTCACGTTTAACACATTGTTCTAATTTATAAAAGGTAATTAGCCATTGTGTTACTGAAAAAAGCATTCAATAACGAAACCTGTATAACGTTTATCACTGCATCTTGTAAATATGAAATAATACACTGAACATACGGGCCTCTTCCTCATCTTTCACGTACATTTTTCTATAGGAGGATATTACCTTTATTAATAAACCTAATTAGCAATATCCAAACTACAGTAACGTTACACAAATCACACAATATTCAACCTGGATGTGATTCTCACATCCGTATTTCATTCTCTGCCGCACCAAAACAAACACTATATTCTGTCATTATACAACCACTAAAGTATATACAGGAAATGATCCATTTCTAATAATAATAATGAATTGAATTTTTGTGAGACTCACCTTACGAGCTCGGATACCGGGTGCTGATGTTTCTGATGTTTAAAACATGCTGTAATAAGAAAATTAAACGCTATAGGCTATAGGTTCATCATCACTGCGTGTTTTTGGTGCACGTCCTTGCAGAAGAGCGATGACGTCATGCGCACTGCGAACATAAAGGAGAAATGAGGGGGTAGAGCTTGAAACAGGCACATTAAATGCGCAGTTGTGATCGTTCTGAAAGATTTCGAGATATTGTGATGATATTTTAGGTTCCAGTAGTTTTAAAATGACTATTAAAGTTTCTTTTTATCAGTATTCAGTTGTAAATGATTCAAGAATACGGCAGAAGGTGCGCGCATACGTTATCATGTGGTGCCTGTTACTTTTCTCAACGCTTTTAATAATAGACTAATCACAGTCGTTTGCGATTACGTACTTTTTGAGACGCTCGGGTGGAAAAGGGGAAATAAAAGAAAAAAGACAAATTATTTTTTGCACTAAGAAACTGAAGCCTATTTTTAAATAAGTCTTAGTGTAAAAATATTAGTGCAGAAAATAATTAAATTGTGTACACTATACGATAAAAACGCATTTGTTTCGTATTATTGTAACAAGGAGGAGATACACGTTGAAGCTCTCTAAAATTATTACCTTTACAAATGTACAAGACTTGATAAACATTAAGATAAACATGCATTTTACATTCATTTTCAATATAATTGCCTCCAACAGCAGTGTGTGGCAGCAAACTGTATTCATTAATGAAATTACATTCACTTTCATAGCAGTTTCATTAAATCATCAGAGAAATGACAAAAACGTTGACACACGATCTCAGCAAAGCAAAATCAATTACAGGAGCTCATTAAGTTTTGCTCGGTGTGTCAGAAATAATGACATATATAATGACATTTATTCACCAGCACCTGCCACTGCAAATCAACTTCTGATGAAGTTCATAAGTGTGCAAGGAGACAAACTTGTACTAAGGATGTCTGTACTAAGTTTTCACAAAAAATAAAAATAAAATTGGATTATTGTAATATAAGCTGGTTTTAGATGTATCATATTCTCCCCAAAATAGACTTGAATAAACATTCAGACATGCTTGTATTAATAAATTGGTTCAGTTGTAATATGGATTTTGTATGCATTTTCAGTGACACTTGTTTTGTGATGTCCATTGCATGAAAAATGTCTTCCAAAATAAAAGTAATTTGTGACCCTGGACCACAAAACTAGTCATAAGGGTCAATTTTTTTAAACTGATTTATACTGAAAAACTGAATAAATAAGCATTTTATTTATATATGATTTGTTAGGATAGGACAATATTTGGCAGAGACGCATCTATTTGAAAATGTGGAATCTGAGGGTGCAAAAAAAAAAAAAAAAAAAAAAAAAAAAAAAAATTCTAAATATTGAGAAAATTGCCTTTAAAGTTCTCCAAATTAAGTTCTTAACCACGCGTACTACTAATCAAAAAAAGTTTTCGCATTAAAAGAAAAATCGATTATTTTGACCCTGGTTTTGTGGTTCAGGGTCACATTTGTGTAAACACTCATGCCAAACACAATCAAAAGATCATAGATTATTACTACAGATTATTACTGTAAATCAGAACATGTAAAACATGACGATGTTCATTTGGTGAACTTTTTCTATTCCAGTTCAAAATGGAAATCTGTTAAATGATGTACTAATTTCTTTCATTATGACACAAAATGATCATCCAAAAGGTAAGTACGGAGACTCGCTGTGGTAATTATAGTCTGGACAGACTTTCTGCACCAGTTTGTAGTCCAAGCTATAGAAGTATATATAGACACAGATGACTTTGAACGGTTTTGAGCAGAGCCAAGAAACATGGCTGTGAGTCTGATCCTGGTCACAGCCAAGAGATGGGTCATACCAGCAGCGTGTGCTTTTAGTACCTCTCTCTACCCTCTCATGTTCCACCCTGCAGTTAAACATCCTTGACTCTACCGAGTGCAGAACGGTTTGAGCCGCTGCATCAAATTCCACCACTTTGCTTGGAGGAACCAGCCCTACGGTGACGTTTCCACCTCCGGTGGTGTTGTATCGGAAATAAACGCTGAACGTTCCATTGCCGTGATCCACGATCTTTCCAGCAATGAGCAGGTTGAGGCTTGTGGACTTCACTTTGCACTGGAAATCTCCCCAGCCAAACATCTTCTTAGCTTTTCCTCTCTTCACCGTGACCCGTTTCCTGGATTGTTGGGCAGACGGATGTGTCTCCGTCAGGTTTGGAGACCAATCCCATAGCTCCTGCTCAGGGCATGGCTGGAGTTTGTCAGACAGGAGGGCTGGGGTTTGGTCAGAATCATCAGGACTTGACGTGGGCAATGGATCGGAATCAACACATGGATGCTTCATTGTCCTCTTAGGCCCGTCCATTTGTAGAGACCTTGCGGTCAGAGGAATGTTTCCTTTGGCATATCTGACCTGAGACAACAAAATGAGACAAAAATGTTGGTTTCACACACAAAAAGAGACAATGAAAAAAAAAAAGATATCAGAAGGACAAGATCTCCTTGACTTCACTCGAAGTGACTTGACAGCAAATTTGTCATACAAGAGAGCTTTTGTAAGTGAGCTGTTGGATCAATAATACAAATATGACAGTTTTTATATAGTATGTAACTTAATTAAAGAGTGGTTCACATCCAGCGTCAGGGTCAGTGCAAGGTCTGTCCTGAAACAAATATGGAGATTCAAAAGGTGTCAGAGAGGTGCCTGTAATTGAAACTCAGTCATCAATATCAGATCAAAATGACCTACATGAATGTCTGGGAAAGACGGCCTGCCTTATAAAAGCGATAGATAGATAGATAGATAGATAGATAGATAGATAGATAGATAGATGGATAGATATATAAAACAACAGATAGAACGATGGAACGATAGAACGATAGATAGGTAGAATGACAGAACGATAGAACGATGGATAGATAGATAGATAGATAGATAGACAACGACAGATAAAATGATGATAGATAGATAGATAGATAGATAGATAGATAGATAGATAGATAGATAGATAGATAGATAGATGGATAGATAGATAGATAGATAGAACGACAGATAAAATGATGATAGATAGATAGATAGATAGATAGATAGATAGATAGATAGATAGATAGATAGATAGATAGACAGACAGAATGATAGAATGATAGATAGATAGATAGAATGATAGATAGACAGACAGAACGATAGAATGATGGATAGATAGATAGATAGATAGATAGATAGATAGATAGACAGAACGACAGATAAAATGATGATAGATAGATAGATAGATAGATAGACAGACAGAATGATAGAACGATAGATAGATAGATAGATAGACAACAATAGAACGATAAAACGATAGATAGATAGATAGACAGACAGAACGATAGAACGACAGATAGATAGATAGATAGATAGATAGATAGATAGATAGATAGATAGATAGATAGATAGATAGATAGACACACAGACATAGATAATCATAACAAACATGTTTCACAGTGTTGACAGTATTGAAAAAACAAGCATCATCTAATTCCAGCCCCCTGCAGTGACGAGTTAATGAGATCATTTAGGAAGATATAACAAAAACCTTTAATCTCGTTCGCCTCATTTACATTTCAGAATTACTTTTTATGATACACAATACAGTCAGACATGCTGCTTTAGCGCCAGAATGCTGTGAAACATAATTAACTTCATTTGAAGACTGACAGTTTTCCCAAACAGCTCCGGGCAGGATTACGGCTTTCCGATGGCAGATTTACAGGAAGCTGGTTTAATGGATTAGGTCTCCAGCAGTTCCACACCGCCATCACACTCCAGCTATAAATAAGATCAAGGTGTTCCCAGCTCAGGGTTCATTTCCCAAAATGGAAATTTATGGAGTTGTAACATTCATAAACGTTGCTCAAAGCAGCCAGACGAGTAATGCGTGTGAACAATAGCACCTTCGTTTTGGATTAAAGTATGATTATGTATGATGGAATGCTAAGTAAACAGAATGGAACTTGAGCAGCGATCATTTGAATGATTTTTCTTAAAATGATGAGTAAAAACAGTGAGAAGTTTGAAAATAAGGCTTTTTAAAGGAATATCAACACAGAATTTTTTTGGCCTGCAAGGCAAATAAATAAATATAAAACGGAATGCAGATTTCTGGGGGGAAAAAAAAACAGTAGTATTTAATGTAAATATTTTTAATTATATCAATTTAATATTTTAAATTACTGTTTTTACTAGAAAGTATATATATATATATATATATATATATATATATATATATATATATATATGTATGTATATATATATCACATGCTTTTTATGCTTATTATGCAATACCTTTGAAAGCATTTCTAAGCATCTGATCAGGTAGAAAGACCTGTACCTTCTCACTCTGTACAGTGCAGCCAGTCAGTCAGTCAAAAGAGGAATGAAATTCACCTGCAAGGATGAAATCATGACATACTGTAACTCATCTGAAACATTCCCAGAGGGAGACACTACCTCTGAAACCAGCGCTCTCCTCAAGTTGAAAAAGAATCCTAGATTGCACAGAGAATATTAGTGAATAAATCAGCAAGTCGTGATTTAACTCCACAGATCATGGGTAAAAACATAAACAGCACCGTAATCAGATGAAGGCAAAGTTACTGCAACACTCGAGCAATTCCATTGAACACGTCCAGGCGGAGAAAAAAAAAGGGAAACCCCCAAAAATCGAAACTTATGATATCAACTCAATAGCTCTTTTCACAGAATTCGTATATTGGATCTTTATCTCCAGGGGTCAGACACTTACAGTCACACTTATATATTTATATAAAAAAGCAATAATCCTTTTGAGGCTCGAGCACCACGTTGCCTCTTATTTCAATTAGAGACAAATCGATCTTCAGTCTGAGGTGTGAGCTGGACCTTATACAGGGAAAGGAGGAGGCAAGAGTGAAGAGACAGATGTCGAAAACAAAATACTATGTCTGATTCTTCAGCTTACAATACTGGAATGTTGCATTATTAACGGTATATGATGAGAAATCCTGGTCTGATGAATACTGGAGAACATCTCAAAAAGCGCTATTAATGATAAACTGCAATTGGAAGTACATTTGTTTACATGATGAAAAAACTGCTGACGTATTTGAGGTATTGATCATTCCAGCGCAGTTTCCAAATGGCAAGTTAAACATTGATGGCCAATACTATATGTTCCTTCATATGATATTCTTAACCAACCAGTAAATTAGAATTTCTTTCAGTAAAGTACAGTTGACAGAAACTAAACTAGGCAGCATGCATTTGCATCTACTTGCACCTGTTAATGCAATAAAGATCCGTCATTAATGATTATTTAAATACGAGGGTTTTCTGACAGGTTTTAGTTAAAGAAATGTAAGATTTGCTAGTTTTAGCTGATTTCTACAAATCAGACTGATCTAATTTGACAATTTTAGGAGGTTTATGGGCACATTAGTTGGACAGTAGCACTATAAAAAATTATTTCTGAGCTGTAAATAAAATGATTGGACTGTTTTACTGCTTTACAAAGACAGATTTACAAGAAAATGCTATTTTTACAAGTTTTCTACTTCAAAATTTTACATTTAATTCAATGGGTTACTTGCTGCTTTTTATTCCTGAGTGAAAACTGATTCTACGCAGATTTATTTATTTATTTTTTTACATTTATTATTATTTTTAAGTGTGAACCATCTTAAACAGGCTAAGATCACAAAAATGACTGTTAAACTGTTTTTTGTTTCTTTTTTGTTTTTGGTGGTCAAAAATGTCAAGAATGTTTATAGAATTCCATTTGGAATTTTTGGAATTAAACATTCGGTAACACAGTTAAACAACTATTTAAATTAATGTTACATTTTTATTAAATATCAAATCTTCCAAACAGGTTTTAACTATAGTTCTAACAGTAGAACAAAACACAAAATATATGATCACAGTATGGATTAGACTAATTATATATATATATATATATATAATTTATTTATAACTGCCTTAATATGACAACAATAAGGCATAAATTAATAATAAGGCATTCAAATACATTTAAAAAAAAAAAAAATACTGTAGAAATTCCAGGTTCAATTTCTGCATACTCTTAATCCATCTTTCATAAAGCTCTCATAAACTGTGTTTCGGTCTGTGACCACATCTTATTTGATTCTTACAGGATTCATAACTGATCCCATTAGGATTGGTTCCAAATTCCAATAGAAATCAAGTACAGTATGTATTCCTTAAGAATCTGAGTTGACTGCGGCGCTGAGCATCAGACAGCCAAATACATCAAAGAGCAAGTTCAACACCCGCAGCAAAGATAAGTAAAAGAATTGGTGATAAAATGTAGATGTACTTACATCATTAATGGAGAGGAGTATCATAAGACACATCAAACTGCTCGCAATCATCATCATTTATACGGTTTCTGATTCTTGAACTTCCCTCGCAGCTGTTCAGATCCCTGTGAAATTCTCAGTGGGATTCAGTGAAGTTCAGGGGAAGCTGATCTTCCTGATGCACGGCTCTTCACCGGTCTGCGCCGTGAACACATGGTCACTCGGCTCCATCTGACACTGACAGACGCTCGCATGAGCGAGGAACGCCTATAAATGTTGAGACAACCAATCCTATGACTTTCATTAATGCATGCCGCCCATCATATCTGTTTTCATAATAGTGGATAAAAGATTAAACGCATTAACAAACAGAAGAAATCTCATTCATACATGTTTAATACACCAGTATTTATTACCTGTAGGTCATCAGAAAACATAAGCTGTACAAAAAAAAGACCTTGGTACTTTACAACATGACCATAATCAACAAAGATTAGCGAGACCACTTTGCAATGTACTAAACATTTCTGTGCAATAGAAAAAAAAATAATATGATTTAATATTCATTGTTATTTACAAATAAAACTAAAGGTAAACATTCATTTCACCAGCTGCTAGCAGGACAGCCAGGTGAAACGAGTCTAATGTAGCAGCGTAAATGAATTAGGGGAAAATGAGGAGAGTTGACCAATAAAAAGCATTTTCTATATTACTACTATCTGAATAGAAGATTTCAGCAGGATTCATAGACTATCACATTTTAGGAATATCATATTCACGCTGTTGTTTCTCCTTTTTTTTTAAACATAACATGTTAAATTCAAATTAAATCAGATTTCATGAATACATACACAGTGTATTTTCTTTTTCATTGCATTTTGTATTTTTTAGACGGGAGGAAGGGTAATGTATAACCATTTGAAAATAATTTATGGATATATAAACCGAATACTATTTAATAATCTGCTGAATAATAAAACCTAAATTATTTACTGTTTGATGGCTTTGTACGTTTGTTGCAAGTGTGTGAGACAGCTCATATTTATGATGTCATAATATTATACAATAAAATATATATATCAGATCCAACAAAAGGGCTACACATGTACAATGACCCCAGAAAGTATTTGCACACTTCAGCCACACTTCATGTTTGGATGTCTTTGCATTAGATAACATAATATCAAGGAGTGAAATACATTGTCCAACCTAATCTGTTTTGCATTTTTGATGACTTCTCACAGTCCTTTTTGAAGCAGCATAAATGCAATATAAAAATTGTCCTATATTTTATAATATATATTGATACCACTTTAAATTCATTACATTTTTATAAAATTATCTGAGAAAAATAATAATCTATTGTATCAACCAGCAGGTAACTGCACTGAATTAAGTCTCACAATGCATTAAATAATATAACACACACTTGAGCTGTTTAATGAGTTTGATTCACTAAATAGAATTTGCTCAAAAGAGATGTTTGGAAATTGGACACATTGTATGTTTCTAATTCTCTAAAAAGAACTGGCTCATATGAGTCAGTTGCTCATTCGGAAATCGGACTACACTGGACATGTAATACAATTCATTTTGATTCATAAAAAAAAAAAAAAACAATTCACAAGAGTCAATTGCTCAGGACATGAACTACACTTGTCCTTTTATATGTTTTTGATTCAGTATAAAGTAAAGGTTCACAAGAGTTATTAATTCAGGAATCGGACTACACTGGACGTATATTTTTAATTCATTAAAAAGAACCAGTTCATAAGAGTCGGTCGCTCAGGAATTGGTCTACAATAGTTGCATTATGCTTTTGAATCAGCGCAAAGTTCTAGTTCATAAGAGTCATTAGTTTGAGAATCAGACTACACTGGACGTGTTGCATGTTTATGATTCAATAAAAAGAACCAGTTCATAAGAGTCATTCATTCTGGAATCAGAATACACTGGACGTGTTGCATGTTTTTGATTCACTAAAAAGAACCGGTTCATACAAGTCATTTGTTCTCAGACTACACTGCACGCATTGCAGGTTTTTGATTCACTAAAAAAAACTAGGTTCATAAGAGTCATTCATTCTGGAATCAGACTACACTGGATGTGTTGCATGTTTTTGATTCACTAAAAAGAACCGGTTCATAAGAGTCATTCATTGCAGAATCAGACTAACTGGACGCGTTGCATGGTTTTGATTCACTATAAAGAACCAGTTCATTAGAGTCATTCATTTAGGAATCAGACTACATTGGGCATGTTGCACGTTTTTGATTCACTAAAAACATCTGGTTCATAAGAGTCATTTGTTCAAAAATCAGACTACACTGGCTCATAAGTACAGTTCATTCAGGAATCAGACTACACTGGATGTGTTGCAAGTTTCTGATTCACTAAAAAGAACCGGTTCATAAGAGTCATTAATTTCAGAATCAGACTACACTGGAAGCATTGCACATTTGTAAATTCACTAAAAAGAACCAGTTCATAAGAGTCATTTGTTCAAGAATCAGACTACACTGGTTTATAGGAACAGTTAATTTAGGAATCTGACTCCACTGGACGTGTAGCATGTTTTTGATTCACTAAAAAGAACCAGTTGATAAGAGTGATTTATTCAGGAATCAAATAACTGTTAACCAGTTCCCCATCTAATGCAATAACATTCAGACATTTTAAAGCTTATCTCTCATGTCCAAATACTTTGTAGGGCCACTGTATTTTGCATGTCCACTGTCCTGTTGGAATTGGCAACAATTAGTAACAATACTTCAGTATTTTTTTTTTTTTTTATCAATAATAAGGCAAAAACTATCAGTCTTCCCACGAGACCCATTGTCTTGACACACACACATCATTCATATAATTAGATACCAGACATCAAAAATGGGGCATAAACCCCCAATCAAAAGTCATAATACTGTCACAACCACTTTTCTCCAACAACTGTATATCAACCAATTATTATAAAAATGTCTGAATGGAAAACTATAACAAAAAATACATATTTAAAGTCTGTTGAGCAGAAAAGACACATCATAGAAACTATACAATGCACAAATGAGTGAAATCAAAAGGACGTGAGGTCTTTAAAGAGTCCCACTCTGAGATTTATTTTTACACTTTCTCAGTTATCCCGTCTCATTGATGTGCTCCAGATTCATATTCGCTTGCCTTGAAGAATCGACGCTTCAGAGACATTGTTCAATGGCGAATGCTTTCCTTGCTGCACTAATATAGTGCAAAATAACACCTGGAATCAGAGTGGGACTTCCAGGAGAACATGATTTGTCTTGTTTTCACCTTCCATAGAAAGGCTGCATCTTTTGTGAGCAAATGCTGTCCATGATGTAAGTGATATATTAAGTTCACAAGTTTCCTTACGCGTTTTCTACTGTGTGTTGTATGTTTTGGCATTGTCTGTTTAATAACTCCTTCCAAAACATGAATCCTTTCAGCTGGGAAGCACAAGTCGGAAGAAGGTTGCTCCGAAAAGTTCCTGACCCGTCGTATAGAAGACCACTAGCTTGACCGCAATTGCATAATTGACAAACACCTGTAAGGAACTGAATAGAAACAAAGGCATGATCTCACAGCATGTGGAGATGTGTGTAAAGGCTCTTCCAAAACAAGAACGTGAAGTAAAAACTAAGTCTGATGGTTTTTCGTTTGCGGCTCTTGGATGTTTCTTCTTCTTCTAAGTTGGATTCAAGCATTTAGGGTCCAGTATTTGAGATGGTTAGGCATTTGTCATTTGGAGGAGTATTCGGGTGAATCTCAAGAACATTTCCGGGTCATAACTCACCCCAAAATCAAATGGCAAAACAAATAAGAAATTGTATTTTTCATAAAAAAAGAAACATAAAGATTATTTGCATTGTGATATTTTTCATGATAATTAAGCACATTTACCTCAAACTCTTTTCATTGCAATGTAAAAACTTTTTTTTTTTTTAACTATATTCCACTAAATATGTATGGATACATCATATTTGTTATGCTGCCTTTATTTTTTTCTTTTTTAAATAAAAAAAGAGAATCACCATTGAAAATACTGAGAATTACAAAAACACTGAAAGTAAACTGTTCAGATGCATTGCAGCAAAAATAAATAAATAAAATAAAAATAAATAAATAAAATAAAATTGAGTCAAATAAGAAATTAATAAATACCTTAATTAATAAATTTTAAAAATTAGGAAGAATTTAGGAAGCAAGTACTTAATTTTCATTATTGAAGAAATAATGTCATTATCATTATTTTAGTACTACAAAGGTACTAAAAAGGCTTTGTTTCTTTTAGGCAAAATATAATTACTTATTTTTTTCCTTTGAATTTGGGGTATAATGTGACCCGGACATGTTTTCATAAGATTCATCAATTTGCTGATGATATTTTCATGACGTTATTTTTTCGCGAAGGGCTACATGTCCGCATCTCCGTCGTATGCCAGGGTCAGGGGTTTCAATCGATTATTGTTTTGTCTTCGCTGAGGTTTCTTTGGCTTTTTGCTGAGGACAAAAGAATTTAAGAATTTAAAAATGTGTCTTTTTTATCTTATGTGAAAACACATTTTATATTATGTAAACATGCATATGTATATTATGGCATATGATACAAAAATAGAATCATGGAATATAATGTGTAAAAAAAAAACAAGATGATAAAAAATCATGATGATCAGGAATAGTTCAGTCATGACTTTTGTTGAAACATAATAGGTGCCTTGATAGGAGAAAAATGAGGTGTAAAGCAGCTGGACTTCATTAAAGACCACATTGACCTAATTCGTCTTTCAGCATTATTGCAAAATATGATAATAAAAAAAAAGTTGCCGCTCCAAACCTAGTGAGTTGCCCCCATAGGCAACATTATCAAGCATAATAGATGCAAAGTCTATTCCAAAACATAGGAAACATGATTATGCTGCCTACTGAAATACCTCACTTGGGCCTAATTCTAAGGCAAATTCACATGTATACAACTTGGAGAAGACAATCTCAAAAAAGCATTACAACATATCAGTGGGAAAAAAAAACAATGATGGAGTGGGAGAGAAATGTTGATTATAAATGTTGACGAACAGTTTAAAAAGCGGAATATTTGTGGACTATCACTGATATACACTACATTATATTACTACTACTATTTATACTATTATTTACTATTAAATTTGAATTAAAACTTTACTTTTATATTTTGTTCCCAATTTAATTTTAGTTAAGATTTTAGCATTTTTGTTGTGTTTTAAATGTCTATATAGTTTTACTTTATTCAGTTTTAGTTATTATAATATTTAAATTATTTCTTAAACTAAACAAAAATGAGAAATCTTGCAACTAGCAGAAATAAGATGTTTTTTTTAAATATTGTATTTGCATTTTATTTCAGTTACTATTTTTTAATATGCATTTTTTTAGTCTTAACCTTAGTCCTGTGTCAAATATTTTATTATATTTAGTCAACCTATCCTCTTTTTATTTTAGTCTAGTTTTAATCACTGAAAAAAGTCATATTTTAGTCATACTGCAAATCGTGATTACTAATCATAATTGTTGTCATTTGAGCAAAATTTATCAGAATTACTGCAATTCATCTATATGCACAAACAAAGAGAATGTCGACTCATTACATGGTTTAATTTACCTAATCTAATTTCCTGATTTATTTAATTACCTTAAGTTAAAGGGGTCATTGGATGCCCATTTTCCACAAGTTGATATGATTATTTAGGGTCTATAATATACTTTGGTTAAAAATTCTCAATCGTAGTGTAAAACAACACCCTTTTTACCTTGTCAAAATCAGCTCTGCAAAAATCAACTTATTCTGATGGATTGTTCCTTTAAATGCAAATGAGCTCTGCTCGCCCCGCCCCTCTCTTCTCTGTGTGGAGTGACGAGCTGTGCTCTGAGAGATTGTTTACTTTAGCTGCATTTAGCCGCAAAACTTGCTAACTAGTACGTTATTAGGAAAGGTGATTCATAAAAAAGCCCTTATACTCACTTCTGTAGTGGGTGAAGCTGGATCACGAATGATTTGCGTGAACTTAGATGCATTTATGTAGATCGGGAGGCGCATTCCCTTCACAAACAAATGTAATCCACCGCCGACCACTATGTTCATTATTACATCCAGCAACACAACACCTCAATCGCTCAATCTGAGATATTCTTGTCTAACTTACATCCCTGCTCTGGCATCGAAACATTGGAGGTCGGACTGTTACAGCTGATTTAGGGCGGGTCTGAAATAAGACTCTCATGTCAATCAACTATCGTGGGAGCGGCCTCAGCTCGATTTGAAAAAGGGGATATTATTTTTATCGATTAATTAAAAACCACTGCATGGATTTTTATCATTATAGGGTAGATTTGTACATGCACTGTCAACACATATTAATGTTCAAACAACATGTAAAAGTGAACTTTGCATCTGATGACCCCTTTAACACACACACTACATTATGATAACTGGTAAAGCTCAAAAGCTTCTTTCAAAAGCTAAAAGAGCGAAATTCCTGATATACAATGTACAATGCTTTGGCAATATGTACTTAAGCATGTCATGCCAATAAAACAATATGAATATGAATTGAATTGATAATAATTCCAATATTTATAGTCATGCTCAAACAAACAAACAAAAAAACAAACAGATTATTCAACATCTACGATTCCTAACAATAAAGTTGAGATCTATGTTTGGATTTTTAAAACAGAAGCTCTAAGGGGGATTTTTTGACATCTGGCAACCACAATAATAAAAATTTGTCTATACTCGTTATTATGTATGTAAATATAAATATATATGTAATATGTAATAAATATGCAAATATATATGGATATATGTGACCCTGGACCACAAAACCAGTCATAAGGGTCAAATTTGAATAAATAAGCTTTTCTTTGATGTGTGGTTTGTTAGAATAGGACAATATTTGGTCGAGATACAACTATTTGAAAATCTGGAATCTGAGGGTGCAAAAAAAGTCAAAATATTGAGAAAATTACCTTTAAAGTTGTCCAAATGAAGTTCTTAGTAATGCATATAACTAATCAAAAATTAAGTTTTGATATATTCATGTTGGAATATTTACAAAATATCTTCATGGAATATGATCTTTACCTAATAACCTAAAGATTTTTGGCATAAAAGAAAAAATTATCATTTTGACCCATACAATGTATTTTTGGCTACTGCAACAAATATAACTCTGCTTTCGAATAAATATTTTTTAGTTTAAATATTTAAATGGTTACGATAATATCAATGCTTTGAAGGCAGTTTGTAGGCAGTAGAAACCAGTGCAAGCTGACTAGGTTTTGCAACAGAGCAATTTTTTTAAATCTTTTTCTAAAGCATTGAACCAAAGATAGGCAGCCTACCCGGGCAGCTCGATTGCTATAGCATCAAAACATAAGGCACAGACTGCGGTGGAGGCACGAGGCAGAGGAGGCTGAGATGTCAGGACATCAGGAGCCTGTTTCTCCAGTGTTTAACTGGCTCTTGACTCTTGATTCGGCTGCTGGCACTCAGGGCAGGTGTACGTCAGCTCATGGGCGTCTTGGCCCATCCATACCACCGTACCGTTGGCAGAATCTGGCGTCCCGAGTGATCGCCGGATGGCACAGTAACTGCTGCTCATGACGGTGAAGGAGGCATGGATGAGGGTGGAATGCGAGTTAAAGAAAAACAGAATGCATGCATGGAGTGAATGAGAAAATGAAATGAGCGATGATGAAGCGAACTGAAAGGGTTTTCGTTCTTACCATGCGAGGTAAATCATTGACACTATAAATACCAGGAGGACAAAGACACCTGCCGCCACGCCATACACCCACGTCTTCAGCTTTCCATCTAAATAGGTGCAAAATATATAGCATAGGTCATTAAACTGAAGCAAAACTATATAAAGTTGTTTGGTTAGCCTGGGTTTTATCGCCATGCCTTGGATATTTTCATGTTGACTAAAGTTGAAATACTACTATAAAAGGCTTTAGATAAAAACTCCAAAATATATGGAAGCTTGTAATGATAATTCCAACTGTATCTTACAATTCTGACTTTTTTTCTTTGCTTAAATCTTAAAAATGGGAAGTTTTCAAATGGTAATTGAGAGTAAGTTTTCATAAGTTTGACTTTTTTATTTAGAATTCTCAGTTTAGATTTCGGAAGTTTATACCTTGGAATTTCAAATTCTAAACTAGTAAATAAGTATATCTCTCACAATTCTGACATTTTTTATTTAGAATTCTTAGTTTAGTTCATACAATTCTAAATTATTTTTCTAAATTAATTATACTTCTAAATTACAATTAGAAATTGTAATTTAAAATTAAACAAGATTCTAAACTAGTAATTTTTATGTTTTTTTTTCTTTTTTTTCCTCTTTACATCCTGAAATTCAGTTTTTTCCTGCCATGGAAAAAAAAAACTCATTGCAGTATTTTATCTCACAATTCAGACTTTTTTTCTCAGAATTGCAGGTTTATATCTCACAATTGCAAATTATAAACTAGTAATTCTGAGTGCACATCTTATTATTATTTTTTTTTCTGCCATAGTGTAAAATATTAAAAATTGCCTCTTTTTGCGACCTTTTATCTGTTTGAGGTTATATCTTTTTTCCGCTAAAAAAAAACATTGCAGTATTTTATCTCACAATTCTGACTTTTTTTTTCAGAATTGCACATTATAAACTAGTAATTCTGAGTTAATATCTTTATTTTTTTTTCACCAAGGGATAACATAAAACATAAAAAAGGAAAATATAAAAAAAAGAACCATTTTTTCAACTTTTTATCTCACAATTCTAATTGTTTGAGTTTATATCTTGTTTTTTTTGCCATGAAATAAAAAGTAAAGTAATTGTGATATTATTCTTACAATTCTAACTTTTTTTTTTTTTTTGCAGAATTGCAAGTTTATATCTCACAACTGCAAATTATAAACTAGTAATTCTGAATTTACATCTTGAATTTTTTTTTTTTCACCAAGGGATAAAAACAAACAAACAAACAAACATATTTTGCAACTTTTCATCTCACAATTCTAATTGTTTGAGTTTATATCTTGCTTTTTTCTGCCATGGAATAAAAAATAATTTATATTTTATATATGTGACTTTTTTTCTCAGAATTGCACGTTTATATCTCACAATTGCGAATTATAAATAAGTAATTCTGAGTTTACATCTTGATTTTTTTTCTTGCCATGGGAAGTTCTGAGTGCACATTTTATTTTAATTTATTTATTTATTTATTTTTTTGGCCATAGTGTAAAAAAAAAAGCAAACAAAAAAAAACTTTTTTAATCTTACCATTATGACTGTCTGAGGTTATATCTTGCTTTTTTCCACCACGGAATAAAAAAATAAAAAAGTATCTGTGATATTTTATCATCTTTATAATCTCACAATTCTGATTTTTTTCTCAGAATTGCAAGTTTATATATCACAATTGCAAATTATAAACAAGTAATTCTGAGTTTACATCTTTAATTTTTTTTTTCTCGCCATGGGATAAATTATTATTTTTTTTAAAGTACCATTTTTTGCACTTTTTATCTTAGAATTGTTACTGTTTGGATTAATATCTTGCTTTTTTGTTTTTTCTATAGTACTTTTTATTTTTATTTTTATTTTGTGGTGGAAACAGAAAAACCTGAACTGCAATATGTAAACTTAAACTTAAATAAATAAAATACTTACAGCATTAGTTATATTTTTATTCCATGGCAAAGACAAGGACTAGAGAAATCACAATGAAACATTTACCTGGTCCAAAGGGTTGCAGGTACCAGGTGCGTCCGGCGCGGCCAGGCTGTACCGTGGTGGGCAGTGTGGGGTTGATGGCCCGGCTGGTCTTCACATCGGCTTTCTTGTCCCCTGCAGTGGGGATTTCAAGCACAGGGATGGGCGTACACTGCTCCAGCATCCCCTCGGCCGTCAGCACCTCGGTATAACCCTCCTCGCACATACATACGCCCTCCTGCAGGGGGCAGCAAAGACACACAAATATGATCATGCATTCTGCTTCCTCTCAAAGCTCCTGACCCAATTCACATCCAAAATACATTTATGCACTTTCAGTTCCATCGTTTTTTGTATGAACGCCTGGAATAAGGTCTGTGGTTAACACAAGTTCAATATATTTACATATTTTATTCTATGCCATAAATATATCAGTAATACAGCACTTGTGATTTTTGTAAGCTTTAATGTCCCTTAGCTTTTTCAAGACACGTTAAAGGTCATAAAAGCAAACAGGTAAACTCAACTACCTGTACTTACTAGTCTACTTTTACAGCCTTTAAATCTTAAAATTGGTCTTGCAAATGCATAAAAAAGCTCATCGGGCATGCTTCAGAAATATAGATCAACAGCATCTAAAAATAAAAACACAAGTACAGCTCATGACCATGATTTTCTGTTGCATTCATTATGATAATTGCAGCTAGAGCAACTGTCTGCAGTTACAGACTCTCAGACTCAGAATTACAGTAATCCCACAATCCTCTTGTGTCTTACCTCTGAGCAAAATGACTGTGGTTTGTCACAAGGTGGATCACATGACTGGTCCGTCCCTGGCAGAAGCGCTGGAGGGCATCCACCTGGAAGAAGTAACAGGGCAGAGATCATTTTTAAGCTTTTGACAACAACTCGGTTTGGAAGAAAGCAATCGTCAATCAGAGATGTGCATATGTGCAAGTAGTTTAATGCAAAACTACAGAAAATTGGCTTCTTTTACTCCATCTAAAACCACTGTATTTAAAAGAGTACTTAATTCGTTTATAATTATGCATGCAGCTTTTCATGAGCTCATTTATTTAGAAGCTACAAAAATTAATTTGTCACGCTGCAGGACCATTAAACATGACCTAGTGAAGGCAAAAGGGCATTTAAAAGTGGTGAAAAACTTTTAAATGGAAAACATACTGATAGGACCTAAGATGTCCTCATTGCATATGAGATGTCCCACATGCATAAGCATTTTAACCTTAAATCTTGATGTTGATTAAAAAAATTCTACAGACACTTTATGCATCGAGGACCTGTAAGCAAAGCAAAGTTATTCCTCATTGGCTGCTTATTCATGTGACTTAAACATGTAAGGTACAGCACCTGTGACGTTTATTCCATCCGAACGCTGACACCAGATCAGCTGAGGATTGCCCATCCACTGGTACTCATAACACTCCCCATCTAGATGGAAATCAATAGAGTGAATATACATTCTGCACACTTTTAGACAATTGTAGAGAGACTCGATAATGGTGTTTTGAAACTACCTTGTTTAAAAGTAGCAAAACTATTAAAATGGTCCAATATGTGAACCAAATGCATGGTTGAAGGTAGCCAATATTCTTCAAAATATCTTCTTTTGTGTTTGACAGATGAAGCAAACTCATACAGGTTTGCAACAAGTGGATTGTGAGTAAAATATGCAAATGGGATGTTTATGCAAATGAAGGAGGAGGAGCATGTGTCTCACTGCTGCAGGGCCGGGACTGCCACTCCTGATCGGGGCACTGAGCGATGTTCTCCGGTTCCTGAGCGATGACAGCACGTGAACGGACCTGCACCGGGGTGAAGTCTAAACGCTGACCCTTTACGCACACACTCTGACACGGGCTCCAGTCGGACCACTCCATCAGGTAACAGTCACCTAAACAGATCAACATTAGAGTTGAGCTGACTGATAACAGCTGTGAAACTATATTTTGATATGCAACAATTCACTTATAATTTAAAGCAATTCAAATGTAGTCATATCTACCATTTCAAGAAGGTTATCTACCATAGAACATATACAAAAAGCTGGGAATTACATGTAAGCTATTGAAGGGGATAATGTATTTAAATGATACATTTCAGAATAATTATCAGATTATATATTTTTAAAATGCATTTGTGGCACAAAACAATGAAAATCTCAGATAGGGTGACAGAATCAAACCTGAACTGAAAAAGTATATTACATTAAATTAAAAAAAATTAATAAATGTGACCAGCCATAAGGGTCAATTTTTTGAAATTGAGATTTATACATATGAATAAACAAGCTTTCCACTGATGTATGGCTTGTTAGGATAGGACAATATTTGGTCGAGATACAACAATTTTAAAAAACTGAAATCTTAGCAATGCATATTACTAATCAAAAATTTAGTTTAGATATATTCATGGAACATGATCTTTACTTAATATCCTAATGATTTTTGGCCTAAAGGAAAAATCCATAATTCTGACCCATACAATGTATTTTTGGCTATTGCTACAAATATACATGTGCTACTTAAGACTGGTTTTGTGTTCCAGGGTCACAAATAAAATAAAAAAATTGCCCAAATGATATAGCTCTCTTGAAAGTGGTGACAAACAGTATATAGATAGAGTAAAAAAAAAAGATTAAAAATCTTAAAATATTTAAAAATAAAATTATTTAAAATTATTTTTAATATATATTATGTACATGTAATATATATATATATATTACATTAAATTAAAAAAAAATAAAAATAAAAACAATTGCCCAAATTATATAACTAACTTGAAAATGGTGACAAACAGCAATATTGCTCTATAACTAAATATTTATAAGACAAAACAAGTTAAAAGACACACATGGTCAATACTATTAAGTGGAGGGCAGGGTTTGCATGTTAATGGGAAAATAAATTAAAACATTTTATGAATTTCAAATGCATACAGTAAAAATAATCATATATATATATATATATATATATATATATATATATATATAGAGAGAGAGAGAGAGAGAGAGAGAGAGAGAGAGAGAAAGCAAACAGTTTACAAAAAAGGAAATATTTTAAAATATTAAATATATAAAAATAGTTTTATTTATTATATTTTTATGTGTTTTAATATTTTTAAATATTTTAATAATTTATATTATGTATATATATATATATATATATATATATATATATATAGAGAGAGAGAGAGAGAGAGAGAGAGAGAGAGAGAGAGAGAGAAAAAAATATATATAAAATAGGTCAATTTTTTGAAACTGAGATTTATACATTATCTAATATAGAACAATATTTGGTCGTGATACAACTATTTGAAAATCTTGAATCTGAGAGTGCAAAAAAAAAAATCAAAATATTGAGAAAATCGCCTTTAAA
Organism: Cirrhinus mrigala; assembly: GCA_036247105.1. NCBI lineage: Eukaryota > Metazoa > Chordata > Actinopteri > Cypriniformes > Cyprinidae > Cirrhinus > Cirrhinus mrigala. The sequence goes on from CM070022.1 coordinate 5,550,307, forward strand.
GTTGTCTAAATGAAGTTTTTAGCAATGCATATTACTAATCAAAAATTAAGTTTTCATATATTTACGGTAGAAAATTTACAAAATATCTCAATGGAACACGATCTTTACTTAATATCCTAATTATTAAGATTACTTAAAAGGGTGCATATAAACCATAAATTACAGCATATAAATCAGAATAAAACAGAAATCTATAGTGTTGCCATTCTTGGCTTGCTGGGGGTTGGAAAATGGTTTGTCCCAACAAAAGCCTATTACCAGGGCAGGGTAAGGTGCAGGTTTCCTCCAGAACAATATTCTTATCTCCGTCAACGGCTTGCTCCAATCCAGCACAGAGCTCTTCCTCCACAATGCTGCTCTTGCCATCGCCGGAGCCGTCTGATACAAAGCACGACAGGTTCCGGAAACGCAGGCCCACCCCACACACCACCTCCTACAACACACATGCACACACACACAGGTTCAGATGTGAGCGCAGAGCACTCATAAACACTTCCTAAATCCAAAGATCAAAAGCAGGATTGAAACGGAGGAGGATCAGAGAGAATAATAGAAGAGAAGACGAGCTTGACAGCAAGATTGGAAAACAAGGTGTTGGAAGAGCGAGGAGTTCCAGCGCGGGTCGTTAACGTATTCAGAGCGTGTACCGTTGGGCGACTGAGGTGTTTAGCTTCAGCTACTGCTCTGTTGCACAATACAGTTCAATAAACACTAAAACATTTGAATTTTACAATGGAGCGAAGCAGAAGAAAAAAAAAAAGTTTTAAGTTTTTTAAATCAAATTTGCCTTGATCTTTTGGCATATCGACCGATTATTTGTTAGTAAACATTCGGGATGCGCACACATCATGGTTGCAGAAAATTCAGGAGAGATAGCCTTATGGCTAGAGAATTACACGGATACAGTGCAAAATGGTTAGATTTAAAAAGATTATAGATTATATTGATTAGATGTCATTTTTAAAATGTTCTCCGCATATTACAAGAGCTTGACCTCCAGCGATAAACACTGTTATTCAACAAAATTGATGTTAGATAGTGGTCCGATTACAGATCCAAAGCAGTGATGAGATTTTTCTGTGGATGGAGCTTATCTGCTGGTAGAAAATGGCATTTTTTTTTTTATGGAGCCATGGAATAAAAGAATTTAACTTATACATTATAAGTAAATGTCAAGGAACATGTTAACATGACAAAAATAAATAATTAATGTCAAGTCCCCTTAAAGAAATTAAAACTTTTATTTAGCAACAATGCATTAAATTAGGACATTAAGATATGAATAATATAATAATATATTTATTTCTATTATAAATACTTATCTTTTGAACCTTATACTCATTAAAAAATCCTGAAAAACTCATAGTTTCCACAAAAATATTAAATAGCACGACTGTTTTCAACATTAATAATCAGAAATGGCCTTTGAACGTGGAACTATTGTGAACCTTTGGATAGTTTGTGAATAGCTTGACACTGACAATTTGTGTTTCTAAAAATTTTCAGTAAGAAAAATACACAAAAACATGAATTGACCTAGAACCATCACAAATCTGAGTTCACCAAACCAAAAGTTTTTTTTGTTTTTTTTTTTTCCATGTGAATGCGTTCCTTTGATGAAGTTTCATCTTGCAGTGCAAATTTGATGAACTCTGATCTGTGAATTTACATTCAGCCATTTGATCTCTAAGAACTGAAAAATACCTCAACACGGCACTCGGACCAGGGACCGTACTGCCATCTGTAACAGGGTCGCACAGGACACGGCTTCCACTGCTCCATCTGAGACGGACAAGGCCGGCCGTCCCCCTGAGACGCCTGAACAACCGTCCGTCTCCTCCACATCTTCCCTGAAGAATTGAAACATAAGATAGAGGAATGAGTCTGAGCTTCGGTTTCACAGAGAACAAGACAATTCAAAGAAACAGCTGAAACGCTTTAAAGTGAAAGCTGAAAAATGATTGTTCTCTATTAGTGTTAAAATATGATGAGGTGATTTTTTTTATGTATTTTTATAGTTATAATAGTTTTTTTTTTTCAGTAAGATTTTTTTTAGTTGTTTCTGAAAGTCTCTTTTGCTCACCAATGCTACATTTTTTGTCTTAAAAATATAGTAAAAATAGCAATATTGTGAAATATTATTACAAATTAAAATAAGTGTTTTATATTTAAATATATTTTAAAATGTAATTTATTTTTGTGATGAAAAGCTGAATTTTCAGGGTCTTCAGTAGCACATGATCCTTCAGAAATCTAATATGCTGATTTGCTGTTCAAGAAACATTTCTTATTATGAGTTTTGGAAACAACTTAGCTGCTTCATATTTTTGTAGATACTGTGATACTTTTTTTTCAGATTCTTGAATAGATATAAACTTCGAAAGAACAGCATTTATTTGAAATATAAATCTTTTGTAACATTATCAATGCCATTACTGTCACTTTTGATAATGTATTGCTGAATACAATTATTAACTTCTTAAAGAAATAAAAAATAAATAAAAAAACTTACAGACCCCAAACTTTTGAATGATAGTGGAGATTATGAAAATGAAAAAAGACACAAAAGTTTTGATAATTTGGAGTGAAATATGACCTGAACTTGTTTTTGACAGATTTGGTGCTCTGCACGTACACACACACACACACACACGCACACACACATCTCCACACACTCATCTTTCAGTTTCTAGCTCAAGGCACGGCAGTCTCAGATAACTCGCTAGCTCATCCCACATGTGTTTAGCATAAAACTGCACACAATGCACCGCCTTCTGTCTCGCTCTGCTTTTTCCGCCTTATCTTGGAAGTGTTTGGCAGGCAGACTGTCAGTTTCTATCTAGTGCTGCTTCCATCTGTTTTCGTTGAACAGTACTTTGTCAAAGTCCACTATTTCATCTCATGTTTACGAATTCTAGCTCCATTCTCCTATTCCATCTTTTTTCTCTTTTTCTGCATGCACAGTTTTACTAGTCTCAAACAGGTGAGCATGGCATTACCAACAAAAAGATCATTGTTTTTTAAATAAACAAACAAAAAAAAGATCAAAAATGAAGTTTATAGCATTTAAAAATATTTCTATTTCAATTTCTATTTCTTGAGCAGCAAATCAGCATCTTAGAATGATTTCTGAAGGATCATGTGACACTATAGACTGGAGTAATGATACTGAAAATTCAGCTTTGCATCACAGGAATAAATTACATTTGAACATATATTAACATAGAAAACAGTCATTGTAAATAGTAATAATATTTCACAATATTACAGTTTTTTTTTACTGTATTTTTGGCTAGATGAATGCAGTCTTAATGAGCATAAGAGACTTCTTTTAAAAGCATTAAAAAAATTTAAACTTGTGCAAATCAGCATATTAGAATGATTTCTGAAGGATCATGTGACACTGAAAACTGAGTAATGATGCTGAAAATTCAGCTTTGCATTACAGAAATAAATTACATTAAAAAATATATTAAAATTAGAAAACAGTTATTTTAAATTGTTATAATAAAAACCCGCTTTCTCAAATTCTGTTTTTTTTTTTTTCGTTTTAATTTTTCTAGACTCTGTTTTAATGGTTTAATGTTAAAAAAATACTACTCAAAAAGCATGTATAATTAACTGAAATCATGAAACTTAATTTGTTATTTTAAATTGTAGTACTAAACACCTTAGCTTAGTTTTTCTCAATTTTTTTTTTTTTTTTTTTCAAATTCCGTTTTAATTTTTCTAGATTCTGTTTTAATGGTTTACGATTTAAAAATATTACTCAAAAAGCATGTATAATTTAATGAAATCATCAAACTTAACACAATTTAACAGCAGTTCATTAAAAATTTAATTTTTTAGGCCCCTTTTTTTTTTTTTTTTTTAATTTCTCCAATTCAGTTTTATTTATTTATTTATTTATTCAACCAAATTCTGTGTTTTCCATTAATTTTCTGAATTCCATTTTTAATAGTTTCATTAATTTTTCTCTGATTAACTGATTTCATGAAAAATTATAATTTTTAAAATTATATATATACTTTTGAATGGTAGTGTTTACCTAACATCAATTTAAAACACATTTGATAAAGCAGCAAGTTGTCATATATGTCTGTTTTTTGGTTTTACCTTCAAGGCCACAGGTCTGTGAGCACTCTGACCATGCTGACCAATCAGAGAGCTGGCAGTTGACTGGACACTCCACTGTACAGGAAGCATTCATCTGCCATTTCTTCTCTAAGCGCAGCTGAGGAAAGAAATAAGGCGTAAGAAATAAGCTTTCATTAAAAAAGGTAATTCCAAAAGAGAAACATCTGAGAAGCCAGATTCTTCAACAAATGTGGCCTTATGGTCTGTGTTTCATCACATTTCTTTTTTTAGAAACATTTTTATTGTTTTTTACATTTGTATTGCTCTTTTTATTGAGATATTAAAAAAGTTTTGTGTGTGTGTTCTACACTAGAGGTTTGTAGGCCTGTTATAAAGTGAGCTGGTTGAAAACTGGGTTACAGGGTTAATATGCCATGCATATGATTTATCGCCCACAGAGTCCAATTAAAGTGACCAGAGCTGTCGGATTTTGACTGATCTTTTGCCATTTCGTTTCACATTAACCTACAGTTTAAAATGGCACAAAATAACCTTGTTTCTCCTCCACTGGACCTAGTATTAGAGACTTTTTTTTATGTTTTAGTGGTGTTTGCTCAGGCATATTTTTGAGGAATATACTGTTCAAATGTTTGGGGTCAGTAAAATTTTTTTTTTAATATAAACTGATACTTTTATTCAGCAAGGAAACAGAGACGAGCAGTAGAGACTTTTATAATGTTATAAAAATTTCTATCTATTTCAAATAAATGTTGTTTTTTAACTTTCTAGTCATCAAAGAATCATGAAAAAAAAACATATCACAGTTTCCACAAAAATATTAAGCAGTAAATACTGTTTTAAACTTGCAAATCAGCATATCAGAATGATTTCTGAAGGATCATGTGACACTGAAGACTGGAGTAATGATACTGAAAATTCAGCTTTGCATTACAGAAATAAATGACATTTAAAAATATATTATAATTAGAAAACAGTTATTTTAATTTGTTATAATAAAAACCTGCTTTGTCAAATAGCTTTTTTTCGTTTTAATTTTTCTAGCCTGTTTTAATGGTTTAATGTTAAAAAAAATACTCAAAAAGCATGTATAATTAATTGAAATCATGAAACTTAACTTAATTTGTTATTTTAAATTGTAATAATAAAAACCTGCTTAGTTTTTCTCAAATTCGTTTTTTTTTTTTTCCAAATTCCGTTTTAATTTTTCTAGATTCTGTTTTAATGGTTTACGGTTTAAAAATATTACTCAAAAATCCTGTATAATTTAATGAAATCATCACACTTTAACAGCAATTTATAAAAAATGTAACAAAAATTACATTAAGGCCCTTTTTATTTTTTTTATTTCTCCAATTCAGTTTATTCAAATGTATTTATTTATTTATTTATTTATTTATTTATCCATTTATCCAACCAAATTCTGTGTTTTCCATTAATTTTCTGAATTCCATTTTAATAGTTTCATGAAATTTTCTCTGATTAATTGATTTCATGAAAAAGTATAATATTTCATATAATATATATAATATTTTCTTTCTTTCTTTTTTTTCAGAAACACTGTGTTGTGTATTATTTTTCTGGTAAATAAATTCTGGTAAATAATTTTTCTGGTAAATATTGCTTAATGTTTAATAACTATGATGAGGCCTACATTAAGTAATATATTTTTGTCACAGTTTCTTCAAGTTAAAATTAATTTTTATTTTGACAGGTTGCTGTGAAGACCTTTAAGTTTCTGTTGCTATATGATATGACAATAGTTTTTCTCAAAATATATGGTAAAATGCTTATGAAATGGATTTATATTTGAAAAGTCTTTTTGCAGCTTTATATTTACAAAAACTAGTCCATGTCACCTTTTGAAGTGTACTGACCTACTTTTGATTAATTCATCTGAAATTTGGCAAATTACGTAACATTCCGCATTATACAGTAAATTCCATTTTTATGACTGAATTCCGCCCACGTTTTCGGCATCGCGGAAATCATAGGGCCCTAGTTTTGTAAACTATATATATATATATATATATACATATATTTATATATATATATATATATATATATATATATATATATATATATATATATATATATATATATATATATAAATAAATATATATATAAGAAAATTAATTTACAATGATAGAATGTTCACTATTCAAAATGTAGCCAACAGTGATGACATCATTGTAATACTGTAACATTGTGTAGATTTTTTTAAAACTTTAACACTATTCTCTTGTTGGTCTGTGAAAAGCAAATCTAGCTACTTCTATTAAGCAAAAAATAACGAAATTCACAAGTGGCAGTGTCTGTAAATAAATGCACAAACCTCTTCGCAGTACTTGAGGTCAACAGATTTGCCATCACTTCTAACGCAGTCCAGCATCCTCGTCTTGAGACCGATTCCACACACAGCGTTGGCGCTTAATTGGCATGTGCTCCAGTCTAAGTGAACACACACACACACACACACACAGATTTCACCCTGCGGGTTCTCATTAAACTACACGTCTGGGTCAGAGGTTGCTGGCATCCTCCAGAGCGGATGGTTTGAGGACAGCGTCTCAGCTCCATAAACTGACGCCACCGCTGCGCTTTGCTTTGACGCTCTTGGAGGGGAATGGTGAATGAAGTCTGAACAGATGGAGGAAGCAGTTCCAGTAATGATCCCAACTCTTGAATGACTCATTCATGCGAACGGCAACTCAAAACAATAAAAGAAAAGGAAGTGCCGTGTGGATAATGCCCAGACTAGAAGGACTTAAAAACCGCAGGCAGCCAAACAGCAGGACAAAAGTGTTCAAGTCAGCAAAATACGGCATTCGCAACCAATTTTACTGCAGTACTGTGGTCTGAATGTTGTATGAGAATTTCTTAAATAGATTTTTTTATTAATTTGGATCATTAATGTCACAATAACTTTAGAAAGAATACAGTTTGCCAAACCTTTTGGGAAATTAAGACAGCTATAAATATTAGCATTTAATCATTTTAATGTAATGTAAAATATAAAATTATTATAATTGTTATTTTTCTTAAATACTTTTTATTTTCTATTTACAGTGAAATATTATGATACTAATATTTCTTGTTTTGTCTTTATTTAGAAAAGTATATATTTTAGTTAGTAGCAGTAATAATAATAATAATAATAATAGTAATAATAATGATAATTTAAAATTTGATTAATTTTGTTTTGCCTTGTTTGTAAGGCCGCACATGGCCAATAATAAAATGTTAGTAAAAATATATAAATTATTTAAAAACATATATATATATATATATATATATATATATATATATATATATATATATTATTCTTAAATACTTGATTTTTTTATTTTAAAATTTGTTCTGCTTGAAAAAGGCCTTGTTTGTAAAGCTGCACATGGCCAATAATAAAATGTTTTTATTAATGCTATATAATTTTGTATTAATATATATAATCATTATTTTTATTGTTATTAATAAACACCCATGCTTTTAGTGCTGCACAATTTGCCCAGTAATAATAATAATAATAATAATAATAATAATAATAATAATAATAATAATAACAATAATAATAATAACAACAACAACACTAAACATATTAATAATAATGCTAATAATAATAATAATACTTATTATTATTGGTGATCTGTAGGGATTTTTTAACTAAAAATAATAATAATCACATTTCAATTATTATTATTTATTATTGTATGTAGACCAAATTGTGCATCAAACAAGCACAGGACACCTGGATTATTTATTTATTTATTTATTTATTTATTTATTTTTTTTTGCATTCAATTATATTTTTTCTTTGCAGTCTTGGTGTACTCACCGGTGATGTTGTAACTGTAGTAAAAGCAGTTGCGGTTTAGGAAACAGGGCTCGGTCTGCATGCTAACGGGACAGTCCTCTCCCTCTTTAGGCAGACGTAGGGCAAACGCCGTCCTCTCCCGATCTCCTCTTCCAGAACACGGCTTTAAGAGGACGATAAAACAGACTGCTGTTCATTCACATTAAAGAGCTCATAATTCTCTCATATTTCTCCTCAAGCTGTTCATTTACCGTCTAGCAAGTGACCTACTCTGATTTTTTTATGCCACTATTTATGCCCCAATGTCAGTTGGCTCTAACTGAAACCATATAAGCCCAGGATAAAATGATGTCCCTGTTAGCATAAGCCAAAAATGTTATTGCCCAGATAGATCAGATTTAAGGGGTTTCTGAGAATGTCTCAGATGCTTAGGATAAAATCAAATCAGTGTTGTAATTGTTAATCAGTGTTGCTATTGTTTGGGGGATTTAAATAAAGCTGGAATAAAAATATATATATATATATTAGATTAAAAATATAACTTAAACAGACGTAAAGCAAATTTAGAAATGTTGCATTGGCAACTACAGTAATATTTTTTTAAATTATTAAAATGACTAAAACTAGAACTATAATTAAAGACATAAATTAATAAAATAAATCAATAAAATAAAATAAATAAATATAAACAGAAATATAAAAACTAATGAAAAATGACAAAAGCATATAATTTATAACATTATTAAAAATATTTTTTTTTTCTGGGCTGAAATAAAGCTGAAATAAAATATAATTATTAGATGAAAAACTAAATTAGAAATGTTGCCTTCGCAACAATATAATATATTAGTATTAAAATTACTAAAACAACAATTAAAGAAATAAGTTATATTATATTATATATAGTTATATTATATTATAAGTTAAATTACAAAAGCACATGACAAAATTAACAACACTATTACAATTTTTTTTGTATTGAAATAAAGCTGAAATAAATTATAAATATTAGATGAAAAATTTCAAGGAAAATAACTGAAATAAATATATGTAGGTATTACAAAGTCTAAAACTATAATTAAATAAATAAATTAATCAATTAAATACATAAAAATAAAAGCAATAAATTAAAGCTAAACAGAGATATAAAAATAAAAAACCTAAAAAACTTAAAGCTAAATTAGAAACTGAAATAAATATCTATGTTCTAAAATTAACAGAAATAATTATCAAATAACTGAAATAGTTCTCAAATAACTGAAATAAATATATTTAGGTATTAAAAAGACTAAAACTATAATTAAAGAAATAAATAAAAATAAATGCAACAAATTAAAGCTAAACAGAGATATAAAAAACTTTTTTTTTTAATTACAAATCATTTTTGGACTGAAATAAAGCTGAAATAAATTATAAATAACAGATTAAAAAAATGTAACAAAGCAAAATTAGAAACTGAAATAAATACCTATGTTCTAAAGTTACTAATGTTATAGAGAATGTTATAAAACTAATAAAACTGACAAAATCACATATACAGAGATATAAAAAACTAATAATAAATGACAAAAACATAAAATTAATAACATTATTAAACATTTTTTTTTTTAGATTTAAATAAAGCTGAAATAAATTATAAATATTAGACGAAAAACTTAAATGTTGCATTCGCAAATAACTAAAATGAATATCTTTTTTAAAGACATTAAAATGACTAAAACTATAATTAAAGAAATAAATTAATAAAATAAATAAATAAAAATGAAAGCAATAAATTAAAGCTAAACAGATATATTTAAAAAGCTAATATAAATGACAAAAGCACATAACAAAAATACTAAAAATGTCAAGTAAAATTTGAGGTTTGAAAACAAAAAAATAAATGCCAATTCAAAATATTGTGCATAACCGTAAAAAAAAATAAAGTGGATAGCAGCAAAGTTGATTTGTTCTGAGAAAAGCTAAATAGAATGATATAAAAACTAATAAAACTGACAAAAATCACATATACAGAGATATAAAAAACGAATAATAAGTGACAAAAAACATAAAATTAACAACATTATTAAAAAAATTTTTTTAGATTGAAATAAAGCTGAAATAAATTATAAATATTAGATGAAAAACTTAAATGTTGCCTTCGCAAATAACTAAAATGAATATCTTTTTTAAAGATATTAAAATGACTAAAACTATAATTAAAGAAATAAATTAATAAAATAAAAAACAAAAAAATAAATTCATTAATTAAAGCTAAACAGATATATATATATATATATATATATATATAAAACTAATAAAAATGACAAAAGCACATAACAAAAATACTAAAACGTAAAGTAAAATTTGAGTTTTAAAAAACATAAAAATAAACGCAAATTCAAAATATTGTGCATAACTGTAAAAAAATTAAGTGGATAGCGGCAAAGTTGATTTGTTCTGAGAAATGTTTGAGTTTATAATGAGATCTTTTGACACTGCTGAGATCTTCTTTGAAAATTGAGATTACTTTGGTCTTTTCTGAGAAGTTGTTAAATATTACAGAGATCAAATGCTGAGATGCAACCCTAGTGTGAACAGGGTTTAAATGGATTAGCAATAATCCTGACCAGGTCACATGAGGTCCAGGAGCTCCAGTCAGACAGCACACAGTCCTCAGGACAGGGCAGTCTGCTCTCCCTCGTGCCCTGTGGCATCTCCTCTGGATCACACAGATAGTCTTCCACCGCATCAGTGGGACCGTCCACTGTGTTCAGCATACACCTGCAGTATAATGTCAGGGTGTTATGGATGGAGCAGCAGTACAATAAATATGAGGAAAGGCATCTTTAAATCTCACCTGACTCTTCTGGTCTGAACGCCCTCGCCACAGTTTTCCTTCAGATCCACATTACTGACCTTCCACACGCTCCAGGGTTCAGCTACCCAAATATACTGACTGCAGTCACTGACGCACGGGACCACCTCATAGACCTGAAACACCAGACCACCAACCACAAATATATACAATCACACACAATCCAACAGTTCTCACTAAAGGAGTCGAGCTGGTTTGAATAAAAAGAGTACAATAAAATGTTCAATGAAACGTCAAAGTATACATTACTGTATATGAGCTGCTTTATTTCCTATTCTACGTAAATATACTAAATTTAATATAAATAATTGCAGTTTTTTGCTCACACTAAAATGTGGGACATTTTTAAAAGCAGTTTAAAGCCCTGATTTTTCTGTTATTTTTTTTTTTTTCTAGAAGGAAAAATAAGAATATTAAAAAAAAAGAAAAGAAATATACATAAATCAATTACAATTAAAACAAAACAAAACACCAGAATGTTAATTCAACATATTGTCATAATTAGATCAATAACTAAAGAGAAATACTTCTCATAATTTGAGTAAAAATAAATAAATAAACCCAACGGAATATGAATTCAACAGATGGTCATAAATAAAAAAAAAATAAATAAAAATAAAAAAAAAATGCTAAATTAACTACAGAACATACACAAACAAATAAATAATGTAAACCAAACCAAAATAAAAACACAAGAGTATTAATTCAACATATTATCATAATTGGATCAATAACTAAAGAGAAATACTTCTCATAATTTGAGTAAAAATAAATAAATAAACCCAACGGAATATTAATTCAACAGATGCTCATAAAAAAAAAATAAATAAATAAAAAAGCTAAATTAACTACACAACATACACAAAGAAATAAATAATGTAAACCAAAACAAAACAAAATCACCAGAATGTTAATTCAACATACTGTCATAATTAGATCAATTACTAAAGTGAAATACTTCTAATAAGTTGAGTGAAAATAAATAAATAAACCCAACGGAACATTAACTAAACAGATGGACATAAACAAATAAATAATTAAACAAACAAACAAACAACTAATAAACAAACATTAAAAAAATAAAAGCAAAATTAACTACAGAAAATAAATAAATAAATAAATAAATAAATAAATGATGTAAGACAAAACAAAAACACCAGAATATTTAAATAATTAAATAATTAGATTAATTACTAAAGTGAAATGCTTCTAATAATTTGAGTGAAAATAAATAAATAAACCCAGCGGAATATTGTTTCAACAGATGGTAATAAATAAATAAATAAATAAATAAATAAGGACTAAAAGAAATAAAAAGCTAAATTAACTACAGAAAATAAATAAATAAATAAACACTTTTTAAAAAGAAGGTAAATTAATTACAGAAAGTCAATCAATTAATCAATAAAATTAATTAATCAATCGATCATGATATTAATTCAACAGAGTATGTCAAAACAATAACATTGATTCAAGTGTGCCAGTTTCCAGTGTGCCATAGCATTAAGGTGGGACAAAGCATTTTCGTAAGGGATGCAACTTTTCATGGTAGGTTCATAGTTTATCTAGCAGTTCTTGCAACAAAAAGCATGGGATTTGTGCCTCTAATGCTTTAAAATAATAATCTCACACCAAAGTGACAAACACAACAACATATAATGCATTAAAAGATATCTAAAACAACTGAGAAACGTAAAAACAGAAGAAAGAAAGAAAGAAAGAAAAAGAAAGAAAAGTGTTTTTACCTGTGCCTGTGGCCGAGCAGCATTAGTGGAGAATTACAGAAAAATGTCATTAGAACATCTGCGTCTAAAGACCAATAATAATAAAACATCATGTTCAGCTAGGAATGCACTTCTTATTATTGTTTCTGTTTAAGAAATGGGAGTGCTTAAACTCAACATGAAATACAGTTTACAAGACCAGAAACGTCTATTAAGAAAATAAACAAGTTCAATTTTGATTTTACATTGATAAAGTACAGAAGTCTGGGTAATTTCTTGCTCTAGACATGTTCAAATTTGCCAAATGTAAAACAACATGACCTCTAACCACCCTAAACAATCTGTTGATCAATAAAAGGCGAGCATTGAATCGCAACATATTAAACCAAATCCAAGAATACATATTTGTCAGGAGCAAAGACCTCAGAAACGCTTTGATGTGGAGTCATCTATTTCTAGCTAATTTCAGTTAGAAAAAAAATTAGAGATGAAAAGACAAGTATTTCTGAATAATTTGAGATTCACTTGTGAACCTATTTTTGGATTTTCACTGTATAATCAAAGCTAACGGTTCCAGAAAATGAGGAAACTTTAAACTCTGTTTCAAAGTCTAGTGAACTGCCTATGTAGGCAGTATTTTAAGATATTACAGGTGCGCTCCTATGCCTTAAGCAATGAAAAATCAGCATGCTTGACACCTTCTTTTGGACAAAATTTTAAGGTAGCACTTCATGTATCCTTTTACAATCCCATAATACACTCAATCCAGACTACACCCTTGGGGGAAGAGGAAAGATAAATGATTTTAAGTATACTTATAATGTATTCAACATCAAAAAGTAGCAATAAAATAGTTTAATCCAATAAAAATGTATTATTTAATACAGTATTTGCATGTGCTATGCATGTTTCAGTGTCACTGATATACTGTACTATTAAAAAATTTGGTAATATTTTGAATTAGATTGTATTTTTACATTATCTGTCTTTAATTACTGTTAATTTAAGTTTATTAAGCAAATTTATTACTCGAAACCCCTGCACCTCTATGTCATGGGCTATTATCCATATAAAACAATGCAATTTAACTTTGCTTTATTTATATTATTAAGCAGATTTATTTATTTGAAACCCCTGCGCCTTAATGTAATGGGCTATATCTATATTAAAAATGCCATTTAATATGAAATACTTTAAAAATGTGTTCTTCAATGCATATGGACTTGTGGTATTTACCTGGTTAAGGTGGTCCAGTTTTGGACAGGGTCTTCCTCCATTGTAAGGCTTTTCTCTGAGCCATTTTGAGCGAACTTTGACCCCACTGCCACAGGATTTACTGCAGCGTGACCAGTTGGACCACTCGCTGAGTTTACAATCAGACGGGCAGGGGACGATGCAGGCCTCTTCGATATACCCTGAAAAACAGTACTGGTGGTCAATATGTATGCGAAAAAGGGAACATAAATACAAAACGAACTGCAAAACAAACATTTTACATGTCATTCAGTTAGACCTAGGGGTGTGTGATATTGACAAAAAAGATATCTTGATATTTATTGGGATTTTTTGATGTTTTGTGTTGCCTAATAAAAATAAATAAATAAATAAATTAGGGGAAAAAAAAAAGTTTCACAATACCCGCTCCTTCCCGATCTGAATCTAAAGATTCATAAACATGCACAGAAGTTCGGAACTGAATCAAAAGATTCACAAATCTGCTCTGAAGTTCCGATCTAAATTAAATGATTCTCGATCTACGCTCTGAGGTGACTGTTCGTGAATCATTATTCAGATTGGGACCTCGGAGTGCGGATCACGAATCATTCAATTCTCAAAATGATTCGCAAACCCTCTCTGAAGTTCCGATCTGAATCAAAAGATTCATGAACCTGCATCCAAGTCCCGATCTGAATCAAAAGATTTTTGAATATCCTCCAAAGTTCTGATCTAAACGAAATGATTCACACTGTGCGCTCCGTAGTCCCGATCTGAATAATGATTCGTGAACCATCATTTCAGATCAGGACCTTCGGGCACGGATCACAAATTATTTAATTCTTGAAATGATTCGTGAACCCACTCCAAAGTCCCGATTTGAAAAGTGATTTGCAATCCATGCTCTGAATCTTTGGAGCAGATTCACAAATCTGCTCCAAAATTCCGATCTAAATGAAATGATTCTCGATCCGCGCTCTGAGGTCCCGATCTGAAATGATGGTTTGTGATTTATTATTCAGATCGGGACCTTGGAGTGAGGATCGCAAATCATTAAATTCTCAAAATGATTTATGAAACTGCTCCGAAATCCCAAATCTGAATCAAAATATCTGTGAATCTGCTCTGTGCTCCGTAGTCCAGATCTGAAGAATGATTCACTTACTATCAATTTAGGGACTTCGGAGCAGGTTTGCGAATCATTCATTTAGCGAAGTGATTTGCGAACTTGCTCTGAAGTTCTGATCTGAATCAAATGATTTGCTATCGCGCTCTGTATTTAGAATCTGAATCTAAAGATTCACAAATCTACTCCAAAGTCCTGATCTAAATAAACTGATTCTTGATCTGTGCTCCATAGTCCCGATCTGAATAATGATTCGCAAACCATCATTTCAGATCGGGACCCTGGAGTGCGCATCGCGAACCATTCAATTCTCAAAATTATTTGCTGCTCTGAAGTTCCAACCTAAATCAAAAGATTCACAAACTCGTACCGAAGTTCTGATCTAAATCAAATGATTTGCGATACACTATCCCATCTAAATCAAAGGATTCAAAAACCCATTCCAAAGTCCTAATCTAACTTAAATCAAATGATTTGCGATCTAAATCAAATGATTCGCTATACGCATTTTGAATGGTTCCTTGTTTTGTTTTTTTTTGTTAGTGAATAGCTTGAACTGAATAATCGGATTCATGAGTTTGAATCAAACAGATTGGTTCCAGCGTTAACGACTGATTCGGTCTGTCTATTCCTTCACTTTTCATGTCTTCAGCCATGTTTACACAACACTGTCAGTACTACTGCTGGCTTAGCTTGCAAGTTGTATGACATTAAGTGAAGAGAGTATGATGTTTACAAATAAAATATCCATATTTCCATTTCAAAGATATCTTCCAACACAAACCTACAAACATATTCAGGTGAGGTAACTGCTTTACTGCTTACTAGTGAATCACTCCATTAATATTAATATGACAAAATACATGTTAGATAAAAACATTGTGGATTATGATCAAGTTTGTAGCTTAATTCACTATATTTTAAATAGCTTGACTACTGCCGTTCAGTTAGTGACAGTTCACTAGGAAATCAGTTGAAAGCATAATCATCTCATACTATTAAGTGAATGTTCAATTTAACAGTATATACTGTAATAAAAATGTGAGCAATTATCGTTGTATCTGATTGTATTAGTCTTTATAGAGCGATAGTCAATGTAAAAACAGCACTTCGTCTACTATTATGTTCTCCACATTTGTATTAAGTATAAGTCCTTGAAAGCGTGAACTTTTCAGGTAATATCAATGGTATCACCTATTTCAAATGCGGCCGAAATTACTTATACGCTTGGCCTGAGTGTAATTTAGAGCTGGTACCTTTGCTGGTTTAGGCCTGTCAAGAATAAATAAATATTACACTAAAACTGCCAGTAGGTGGCAGCAAGTCCCTGTCTTAATGAGTGATTCATTGAAAACAGCTGATTCGTTAAGAACGAAGCAAGTGACTGTCTTTCTAAATAAATAACTGAATCATTGACTTAAATGATTAGTTCAAAAACAGGCTTTTGTATAACTGTATAACTGTTGTATAAAATTAGTTATATCACACTTGATATAACACGCTCACACGTTAATATTTAGGAAACCGGCGTTGTTGCTAACCCAGGATCTTATAGCAGCTTTAAACAGATCAGTCCTACAAGCTAGTCCAGCTAAACTAATATCATGGACCAGCTAATGACTATAAATAACCATCCAGAAACCACGCAAAACAACCATCAGATTTAGCTGGATTTTCCTGCAGGGTAATGATAAATTGAACAGACTCGCTGATTAAACATGCCGCTTTGAAGTGGTTTAAATCTTGATTAAAAATGAAAAGCAAGCTTGTACCTTGCAGAGAACATTATGAGGTGCATACAAAGTGTACAAGCAACTGGTATAAATAGGCATGTTTGGAGCCGCAGTATTTGTGTTGAGAGTTGGCTGCGGGGTCAGCGAATGTTATATGTTTTAGCAGCTAATGCTGAATTTTATTACCGCTGTTTGCTGAAGCCATGTGTACTTCCTACTCATTTGGCTCAAGAGGATCTGCCTTTTCCAAGTACATACTGCAGACCCAATAAACACACACACATTATGTTGTCTCTGAACACCATATCCTTCACAGCAGCCTTTCATAAGCGGCCAACACTTGGCTCAAATGTGGCAAACGCTGCTTCCAAAATACTCTGGTAAATAATACATTATAAAATGGATGCTTCTGGAAGCTGATTGGTCAGTTCAACGTTCCAGTCATTCATAAGCACATGATTAAAACAGCTATGATGTCAAACATATGCTCACCATATCACTGCACAACACCCACAGAGATTATTAACCTCAGCTTACATGACATGTGCTAAATCTTTAAGCACAGGGTTTATAATACATGTGCTTAATGTGTAAAATTGTTTCCTTCATATTTTAATGCAGATTAATAACAGATAAGCATGCATATAAAAGCATACACACACACATAAATATAATATTGTTGTGCTTCTTGGGTGTTGATTGCTTTGCACAGCTTGTTTTAATACAAAAATAAGAGAAACACTTGGACGAAGGTCAGACGGACTGTTTTCAACCTTGTTTTTGTTTCCTAAAACAACCAACTGGCCAGTTTTATTTGTGTTATTCCTTGCCAAAACCAATTATTACAAGCATTTGGCGCTTGCTGAGTGTTCATTTTGGACTCTGCATGCAACTGTGTGAAACTACGGCGCTAATGATGACATGAGTATCATGCATCAGAAGAGTTTAATGAGGAGACTAGATGTTATTTAATAAAATATATTTCGTATATAGAAAATTAAGCCTTTTTAGAACCTCCTAATTTTTTTTTTTTTTTGCATTGGATTGTATTTCATTTTATTTTCTTGACGATTAATATTGTAAAAATCTAATAAAATATGCATGTTTGTTTATAAATTCTGAACATACATAAAATTATATATTTAAAATTCTTATATAAAAATATATAATAAAATTAAATGTGTGAAATTATATATATATATATATATATATATATATATATATATATATATATATATATATATATATGGTACAAGACTTTTTATATTGTACAAATTTAGTTTGAATAAAATAAATGAATAAAAAAAAAATTTCTGAACTTATATAAAATTATACATTTAAAATTTGTATATAAAAAATACAATGATAATAAAATTAAATATATGTTAAATATATTTGATATATTTAATTTGTAACACACACACACACACACACACACACACATATATATATATATATATACAACTATAATTAACCTTTGTTAATGGTACAAGACTTTTTGACATTGTAAAGAATATCTAAAAGTAAACTCATTTTGTTTAAATTAAATAAATTAATCTAAAAAAATAAAATTATTAATAAAACAACTAATTTATTAAAATGTATAATTACTAAAATCGAATAAAATGTTATATCAAATGTTCAAGTATGTTGAAATCAATTTAAAAATATAATACATTATTGTTATTATTTTTTTTAATTATGGTTCAACCTTTTTTAAATTCAAATAATGTCACAAAGCAAAACATCTTAGAACCTAAACATCCTAAAGTAACTTTTTATTTCTTTGAAAGAATAACCCAGACATATTCTTGACAGGTTTTGTGAGATTCCCTTAAATTCCTTAGTCCTAATTTAGCTCAACACCAGCCCTCAAAACGTGGCACATCTTGTGCTACTAACAAGCAATTTGAACACAAGCCGTGAAACATGTACCTAAATGGGTTTCTGATTGAAAAATCAAAGCAATTAATCAGAGACCTCTAGGGTGAGTTTCACAGCTTCTTCTCCCTCGTGGTCACCCGGCCGAACGATTAACCAGGATCTGACACGGCCGTGACGGGCCGGAGGAGATAGATACTGCAGTGACCCAAAATACCCTGCACAGTCACAATGCATCTGTATAAAGTAAAGTGGCTCTGCCGTCTCTTCTGCCCTTCAGTGTTAAGACATGTCAGGCCTGTTACACGGCTAACACAGAAGAAACACCCTTTAGGTTGAGAAAACAAGGCCTACTGGCCATGTGCTGACCATTTGACCCAACACGCAACGGTCTCTGTCCCCACAGCCAGTTCAGACAGAGACGGTTGCGTGTTGGGTCAAATGGTCAGCTATCGGCCTTCAAACATGGCGGATCTCGTGTTACTCTTTTGTGCCCGCACTGACCTCATTCCTTCAACACATCCATATCCTGTCTGAGTTCTGACCCCTGAAACAGAAACACACACAGATGTGCACTAAAGAGTGAGTCATCAGAGGAAAAACAAGTTACTTGCACAGTTTCTTACTCTGAAAGCTTGAGGGAACAGCTCAAATTCTGTCAAAAAACAGCCTGTTCCTGTACACTTGGAAAATAGAGCATAAATCATACAGTATAGAATAGTCAGATCACCTTTATTTCTATGCCGCTTTATACAAAACAGATTGTGTCAAAGTAGTTTCACAGCATAATCAATTGCTGCATGTAATTCAATTATTCAGCTCTAAAAGACAATAATGCTATTATTTAGCTCAAGCAAGTTTAGTGTTGGTTCAGTTCAGATCAACAACTGGCTCATGCTGTATGCTATTATTGTATTGAATGTTTTTGGGTTTAATGGTAAATGAAGAGTTTGGTTCCAAAATGCAATAAACGCTATTTTTTACAAAACTGAGTTCCTGCCAAAATCAGTATTGTATCTGGTTGGTATTGAAAAGGCAATTTTTAATTTTACATAAAATGCGATATCCGCCGTTCTCCCTATCTTTCCAAACCGCGACAAGCGCCAGTCTCCCTTCTCTGCAAAACGCGATACAGCCGCTCAGCCAATCACAGCGCAGCATTTCACACATTGTAAACAGTAAAGGCGGTGCTTTCAATACACCCCGCACCCTAGTTTTCAACGTTGAGTAATGTATCACAGACATATCTGACGAATCCTTTCATAAACAAAGTGTATAAAGAATGTAAATAAGACATTCATTGTGCAGTGTAGAGAGCTTTGTTGATTATAATGGAACTTTGTGAAGAAGTTATTTTCATAAAGAAGTCACTTGCTTTATTCCTGAACAAATCAGCCGTTCGAACGAATCAATGAATGATATGACTCAGTAATTAAAACTTTAATTTTTAAAGTATCTTCTTTACAGTTATTTAAATCATTTAATATTTCTACACTGTAAAAAACAATTTGTTGAGTCAACTTAAAATAATGTGTAACCTGGCTGCCTTAAAATTTTAAGTTCAGTCAACTCAAAAAAAGTTTATTCAGCTTGAAATGTTAAATTATACTAAGTGACAACTTAGATATTTGAGTTGAATCAACTTAAAATTTTAAGGCAGCTGGGTCACTTACCCATCTGTTAAGTTTAGCAAACATGAATATCTAAGTTGTTACTTAGTACAACTTAACATTACAAGTTGAATAAACTTATTTTAGTTGACTGAACTTAAAATTTTAAGGCAGCAAGGTAACAAATTATTTTAAGCTGACTCAACAAATTGTGTTTTTTATTTTTTACAGTGTATATTCAAAATTTTATACTTCAACATGAATTTATGAATTTGATTGCACGCATACCACCTCTGAGCCTCATTAAACATATAAAACAAGCCACTTTTGTGTTCTTCTGTGCCACCTCTGTAGTACAAATTAATTTTGTTAATACTGATTTCATTTGATTGCCAACTTATTCTTATTCTGTTGTTTTAATTAGAAATTTTAAAAAGCTTATTACATTTTTTTTTTTTTTTAATTTGACATAAAAGATGATATACTTTTAATAAAGTTAAAAAATGCCATTACAAAGGTAAAAACTAAATTCCCTTCTAATTCACTTTAAGGAGTCAAATATCACCTCATAATGCGAAGGCTAATTTTTGATCAGATTTTTTATTATTGATTAGAAGGTGCTCCTAAAATTTTGACTGTGCTCCTAAAAAGAAAAGTAAGTGTAGAGCGCTGATGGATTTATTGCATTTTGGGGTGAAAAAAATAATCGTTTTTTTATAATAAATCTCTGAAAATCAAAATCTGGATTTGAATTTTTAATGTTATTATATCCTAAAGACGCTATGTGAAAGTTTAAAAACAGAAAATAGTGGTTTTTATCTAGCCACTTTCTTGGTAAAGAAAACACATTTTCATTCAAAATTAATCAAAATGGATTTATAGCATTTTGGAATCAAACTCTTCAAATAATTAGGCATGACTGTGTAGGGTATCAGAGCAAATCAGACAAATTGAAGATTCAATAAGAACATTGTTGAAACCAAAGAGCCAAATTCCACAAAGAGGCCCAGGCTAACCAGACAACATCATAAATCTGTCCATGACATCCTGGCGCCAGGCAGCCTGAAGTACACTCTTAAAAATAAAGGTGCTTTAAAAGGTTCTTCAAGCGATGCCATAGAGGAATCATTTTTGGTTCCACAAAGAACCATTCAGTCAAAGGCTCTTTAAAGAACCATCTCTTTCTTACCTTTTTATAATCTGAAGAACCTTCTTTCGCCACAAAGAACCTTTTGTGAAACAGAAAGGTTCTTCAGATGTTAAAGGTTCTTTATGGAACCATTTAAACAAAAAAGGTTCTTCTATGGCATTGTGAAGCAGCTTTATTTTTAAGAGTGTAAGCCTAACCAACCAACTCCTTCACAGCTTTGAACAACTTGCAACATTAACAGAAAAGAACACAATTATTGGTTATTCCAACTCAGGAAGAAGATTGTCCATTTTGGGGCAAGAAACCCAAGATTAATGGTCAAATATACAGCACATCAGGACCATCACATGAGGAGACTGTGTTGGGTGGTGCTCCCCCACCCAAGACAAAGACCAGACCAAGATTCCTTCTAAATCCTTTTGTTCAGAACATGCCCTTAGTTCACAGAATGACACTGAGACTGTCTTTTTACATAAATATGCACCAAAACGATGCTTAAAAGGACTTGTAAATGAACATCAGTCCTATGTATGTTACCCACACATTTGTCTATTATGTTCTATTCACTCGTTTTGTACTTTTAATAACTATTGAATAGCTTAAAGTTTTATATTTGTGTTTGGTATGTATGAGTCTGAATTCATGCTTTAAACATTTCTATCATTCAGTTCTTTGTGAAATGTATGGTATTCTTGTTATAAAAATCATGTCCAAATTATACTCTGCAATAGCGGGAAAAATTCGGACCATGTGACTAATAAGATAACGTGTTGATTTATGTTTTGGGAGGAGGAACATAGGAATATCCCGAGTTAAGACAACATCTAATTGGTCAAGACACCATTTTGGGATGTGTCCAAAGCTGAGTTTAAAAGCTCAGGACACCATAAAATTTTGTTTTAGTTTGTGCTTTTTGCCATCGCTTCTAGCCATGCATTTAGCCATCACTTTTGCCGCCGCTTTTTGCGTTCTTTGAACGCTTCCTGGCTTGTATGCCAGCCACTCCTCTAAAAACGAAAACATAAGTGAGATCGTCACATTTCTTTCTTTTACTTTAATCTTTTACTTTACGTTGAGAGTTTCGTGTTCTAAGTTTCTCAGACTTCGTGCCCGCCTCAAAACTTCAACCAGCGTACACGACTCCATCCTCCAGCCAACGCCCAAGATATCACTTGGAACGAACACAAACTTCCAGCCAATCAGCAACCTTGGGGAACCCCCTTTCTGCAACGAGGTCATCAAAGGGAATCCCCTAACATAAAGGCAACGCAAGTACAACCTCCAGGTTTTAGCTGAACTGGTGCATTTGATATAAAGTTTAATAGCCTCATTGAGAAACCCAATGCGAGGGTTAATTAGATGATTGATGGTTGTTCAGGTCTAAGCAATTGCATATGTTGCTATAAACTTGGGATTTCATATTTTCACTCTTCTTAACTAATTCTTTCCTCACTTTTTCTCTTTCTGCAACCTGTGGGAACACGCGTGTCTATGTGTTAGATTAGTTTATATGTCTTAGATTTATCCAATAAAGCCTTATTTATATTAAAAAGAGAAGCATCTTGTGTTTTGTGCTAATAAATAGTGTTTTCACTATATTTTGGATAATAATATCCATTGCAGAGTTGATGTTATATGGCTCGTTCCATGAATCGCTGGCCGATTCATTGATCTGCCGTAGAACAGAGATTCTGTTCAAATTCCCTTTAAAATATTAAATAATTCTCTTTGAGCTAAATTGACCTGTTTCCCTTACAACTGTGTGTTCATTTTCCAGTGAACTGATCTTTTGAATCAGGCTGTGAAAAACAAACCACAGTCTATAAAGTTTGTGAACACAGCATTAAACATTCATGTTAAAAACCTGTTAAAGAGGACATTTAATAAAAATCAGACTATCTCCGTGTTTAAGTGCTATAATCGGGTCCCCTGTGCATCTACCGACCCAGAAAATGTGAAAAAGGACAACCTAGTAACTTTTGGAAAGCCTTTCTCCGCAAGCATGTGAAAACACAAGCTACTCAGATTTACCATTTATTGATTTACTTACTGTATATTACACTGCTGCCACACAGATCTAATATAAACATGCAATTTCTTTCCCAGCTGTTTACCTTCTCAGACATAACTCGTGTGTTTCTAACATAAACTTGTGCGTATTTGACCGAAGCGCAATAAGACATGAAAGAGAACTTAGTTTAGTACTCACAAGCTGTGTCAACTGCCGCTTTCTGTGCGTTTGCTTCAGATGTGTGCGCTCAGAAAACCCTATATCAGAAGTTTAAACTAATATGGTTTAAAACGTGTGATTTCAACGCAATAGATATGAAATGAAAAACCAAACATTTGGTTTTTTTGGCAGAATATCTGAGATATGAATTGTAAAGGCACAGCCCTATTCTGGAAAAGGGGGCAGGGAGCAGCAGCTCATTTGTATTTAAAGAGACATGCACGCCTGTTTCTGCTTCTACTTACAAAGCGGAATTTTCAAAATGATATAATAAATGATCTGTGGGGTATTTTGAGATGAAACTTCACAGACACATTCTGGGAACACCTGCGACTTACTCTTATATTACATTTATTTTGTAAAAAGGGGCATTATAGGTCTCCTTTAATATTTCATTCAAGATATCTTATGCTCACCAAGGCTGCATTTATTTGATCACAAACACATTAAAGGCAGTAAAATTGTGAAATATTATTATTATTTTAAATATCTGTTTTGCATTTGAATATCTTTTAAAATGTATTTTATTTCTATGACGCAAAGCTGAATTTTCAGCATCATTACTCCAGTCTTCAGTCACATGATTCTTCAGAAATCATTCTAATATGCTGATTTGGTGCTTAAGACATATTTATTATTGTTGAAAACAGTTGTGCTGCTTCATATTTTTGTGGAAACCATGATAAATGATTAAAAAAAAAAAAATGTTACAGACAGCATGCACATATATTGTGTGGAAGTTGTCCGTTTTTAATTAAATTTCATTATATTTATCAATTTGTGCAGTATTTCGTGAATTATGTTACTATATTTAGAACCAGCATTTGAATGTAAAAAACTATGTGTTTTATTACATTGCATTTCCTAATAATTTTTTGTTTTTCGAAAGATTTTGTTAAAAATGGGCTTTGATTAAAGTCACATTCATAAAAAAATACATATATTCTTTATAATAAACACAATGAATGAGTTGGTAAATTAAAAAATGTATTTTAAAAATATAAAGAATACATTATAAAAATCATTTGACCCCAAAAAACGGTAGTGACAGTTATAAAGTTATAAAGTAAATACTAGACTTACATGTGTTGCATTCAAATTAAACATTAGAAAAACATTCTGAAATAAACAAGCATTCATGTTTAGCTCTCTTTTGGAGTCAAGAAATAAGAGCATTTAACGATTCACTTAGTAGCCTGAGGCAGCATGTAAGACAGATTTCTGTTAAGAGGAGCTGTAGTGATTAACTGAGAGAGTAGAGAGCGAGCAAGAGAGAGAGAGAGAGAGAATGGCTCTGTTCCAAAACCTAGTGAGCTGCCTTCTAAGACACATTCTTAACCAAGATGGAATGTCATAAGTGACTGATTTGGAACGTTCTACATGACGTGTTACTCTAATAAGCACAAAAATACACTGTACATGTACAAATTGAGCAAAGTACTTCGTTTTCAATTGGATTTCACTGTCTTTATCAAAATTTGTGCGGTGTTTCATGAATTATGTCACTATATTTAGAATCAATGTTCAATTGTAGCATCCACATCTTTTTTTTTGCCATTGAGGCTGTCGTAATGTATTATGGGAATGTCTTTTCTGTCAAAGATATATGCATAGCTGCCTTCGGCGATACCTTGAAATGCTGCCTACGTAGGCAGTTCACTGAAGCATAGCTTTTGACAGAGAGAGTAATGAGATTGAGGAAAAAAGATCTGTTGGGGACATCACTCTGAAGAGTATTAGGAGATGCCACGTTGAGATCATGAAGCTCATGGATTCTGGTGAAACTTCATCTCTCTGTTTGATTTTGTGTGAATGTCCTCGGGAGGGCATTCATGATGCATCAGATTACGAGCAAGATTTTTTATGTTTTCTGGAAAATAATTCGACCTGAATCAATTGTGGAGTTACATTCTCAAGCCTTTAGACTCTTGGGAAATAAAGTAGAGGAAGTAACCGAATAAGACGACATTTGAGCCGTTTGACAAGATTCTTTTAAGATTTCATTTAATTTCATTTCTCATAGCAACTCTTCATTTTCATTTGACAACTCTCATCTTGGTTTTTAAATGTGGGCTGCTGATCAGCCCGAATAACACTGAATCATCATTATTATCAGTATTCATTATTGATGTTCGGCCAGTCAAGCATTGCTATTTATATACGGTAGCTCACAGTATCACTAGTATCTCATCTAGTAAAGAAAATCTGTTGCAAATTATCTTAAAAATAAATAATTAAATATATATATATTTTTTTACATATAATAATATTTATATATAATATTTAATATTTATATATTTAATAATATTTATTCTTTATAAATACAATGATGTATATTATATATTTACAATGTAAATATAAAAATAATAATTTAGGAATAATTCAAATTTAATTAAAGAATAATTCAAATTAATATTATACAGGATAAATATTTAAATACAAAAAATCCAAATTATAAATATAAAGAATATATAAAATCCACATTATAAAGAATATATACATTTAAAAATATTATATCATAAATCCAAATACTAAATATATAAATACAAAAACAGGCACATTACAAATATAAAGAATGAATATACATGTATATTTCTTAATTTTTATACAAGTACAAATACTAATATGTAAATATAAAAATATATACATTACAAATATAAAGAATCTATATATAACATTTAAAATATGTATATTATAAATAAATAAAGATATACAAATATAAAATATATATATTTAATAATATTTATTCTTCATAAATACAATGATGTATATTATTAACAATAATTAAGGAATAATTCAAATTAAATTAATTAAAGAATAATTCAAATTTATATTATACAGGATAAATATTTAAATACAAAAAATCCAAATTATAAATATAAAGAATATATAAAACCCACAGTATAAAGAATATATACATTTAAAAATATTTATATCATAAATACAAATACTAAATATATATATAATAAAGATATATAAATATTAAATATTCAGATTATAAATATAGAAAATAAATATAAATATCTAAATATATATATTTTCACATTTTAATTAAAAATATTCAATATTTTAATATAAAAATATTTAGATTACAAACATAAACAATATTCATATTAAAGTAATGGCATATTAACTGTAATCCCATGAAAATCATTCATGCATTCTAAGCATTTTTTTTGGACTCAATCCCGAATAAGAGCCCTTTCTCGATTCCCAACCCCACGTGGTGTCGTGTGCTTTAAAAGCGAGAGTATCTGTCAGTGGTTAATGTCAGCTCTGATTAGGCCGGTCCAGGGACAGCATGCGGTCTTTAATGAGGGCCGGAGATTTATACCTGCAGATCAGCAGGGCGCAACGGCTACTCGGGCAGAGGACAAAGTCAAGTGAGCAGCGCCTGGCGCTTGTACCAGTCCGCTCGTCATCCAAATAACAAGATTAAGTGAGCAATGCACCAAAAGATTCACGAACAGAGAGAGCAGAAGAGCTAAAGACAGAGTACAAGAAAGGTCACAAGTGAGAGGAAGCTGCAGACAGATTAATTAATAGGGATAAAACAACATGCATCAATTGAAGGTGTGAGTTACCTGTCCTTAAATGTCACGCTTCTTAGCCAGAAAAAGCTGCAATTTGGACTTGACGTAATGAATCGTACAAATCTGACAAACTTAGACATGAATCAGCAAATTTAGACATAAATGCTTGATTTTGTCATACTTTTTTTTGTACACAACCATCTTTTTCATCTATAATATTTATGCTATAAAATAAAATAGCATTACTTAATTACAGTTTTGTTTTGTCTGGGTTTTCTATGGCTGTGGAAATCTAATTAAAAATCTTTGAAAAGCAGCTTATATTTGAAATTAAAATAATACTGTACCATTATTTTAAATATTATGTAAAAAATAAAATAATACTCAACAGAATAAAATAAAGCACATTATTAAAGCTCCAGTTTTAAATGTTTCAAGCACTTATATTATCTGCTTATATTATCCGCTTTTAAAATAATAAAATTAAATAATAAAATTAAATTAAATAAATAAAAAATATTAAGCTCCAGTTTTAAATGCTTCAAGGATTTATATTATCAGCTATAAAAACATATTTAAATAATTATATAATATAATCATTTAATACTATACTGTCTTGCAATAAAATAAAATAAATAAAATGTTTATTTATTTATTAATTGCCAGTTTTAAATAATTATATATTTAATATAATTTAATTTAATTTATTATAATTATTAAACACTATATTACTGTCTCGTAATAAAAAAAACTAAAATAAAACACAATTAGAATTAAAATAATAAAAAACATTATTAAGGCTCCAGTTTTAAATGCTTCAAGCACTTATATTATCCACTTTGAAAAATACTAAAATAAGAAATAAAATAAAATAAATAAAAAATATTAAGCTCCAGTTTTAACTGCTTCAAGTACTTATATATCCGCTATAAAAACATTATATTTAAATAATAATATAATATAATCATTAAATACTATATTAAGACTGCCTCGCAATAAAATATAAATAAATAAAAAAATGATTTATTAATCGCCAGTTTTAAATAATTAAATATTTAACATAATTAAATTTAATTTATTATAATTTTAAACACTACATTATTATTTAAATATGTTTTTATTAAAATTAAATAATAAAATAAAATAAAACACATTATTAAGCTACAGTTTTAAATGCTTCAAGCTCTTATATTATCCGCTCTGAAAAAAATTAAAATAAATAAAAAATAAAATGAAATAAAATAATAAAATAAAATATATTAAGCTTAATAAAAAATATCAAGCTCCAGTTTTAAATGCTTTAAGGACTTACAATATCAGCTACAAAAGCATATTTAAATAATAATATAATATAATATAATCATTAAATACTATATTAAGACTGTCTCGTAATAAAATAAAAATAAATAAAATATTTATTCATTAAACGCCAGTTTTAAATAATTATATATTTACTACAATTACTTTTAATTTACAATAATTATTAAACACTATATTAAGACTGCCTCGTAATAAAAAATAAAATAAAATAAAATAAAATAAAATAAAATAAAATAAAATAAAATAAAATAAAATAAAAAAATAAAAATGTATTACAACTGAATGATTGATTTTTTGTCATTTTTGTATGCAAAACTGGTTGCATGCTTTAAACTAGAATAAACTTTACATTTTTTAAATACATTTTCAAAAGTGATATTTAAAATGTAGGTATGTATTTTTTTTATTAAAATAATAAAAAAAATTATTTTAGGGCTCAGTATGCAAGGTCATACATCTACACCATCAAATCTTCACAAGATGGGAATTCATCCCATGGCTTGGCTTGTTAATATAAATCAGTTAAGTGTAGTCTAGAAAGGTTACTTAGCACCGTCAGCTAACTATAATTACGTCCTAATGAGCGTCAATCAGAGTCACGTGATGATCATCTTACCATGACTGTTACAGCGTGACGTCTCCACGAGCCTGTTGTCCTGGTCGTAGCACACCATGGCCTGGTAGCGGTAGCCCTGTCCGCACTCCTTGACGTCTCCCTGCACCTTCATGCCCACGGCGCTCTCCACGCGGCCCTCGGGCAGGATGCAGTCAGACCAGTTTCCCACGGGCTGGGCGTTGTATTTGTCACAGGGGCAATACTGGGTCTCGCTCAGCGGGTACATCTGGCTGTTCTTACACTTATCCTTCTTCTTGCTTTTTCCTGTAATCAGAGGAAGCAAGTGTTGATTACGGCACTAATTAAGCTCACTAATGAATGAGTCATGAGCGCCGAGGTCACCTCTAAACCCCCCGCCTACCTCAAATCCGCCGTGTCTTGCACATGCACGACTGGCTGGACTAATGCTTAGAAACATTATAATCATATTACAATGATTTTTGGACACGAGGCAATAACATGGTCAGGTTGAATGATGTCTCTAATATTCACGATATGTTTGTGAGGTTTTTGTTGGCTATATATAATTCTATTCAAATGTTATGGTTAAAACAAACACAGGTTTATTAGATATTATTATTAGGTTTATTATGGTAAATTGTCGGTGTATATAAATAAAAGGATTAAATATATCATAATACACTACTATTCAAAAGCTGTAACTTTTTTTGTTGACAAAAATAAATAGTTTTATTCAGCAAGGATGCATTTTATTGAACAAAATTTACAGCAAAGATATTTATAATGTTACAACAGATTTATTATACTATCTATTTATAAAAATACTCAGCTTTGCCGTCTCTGGAATAAATGTAATTTTAAAATATTGAAATAAAAAAAAAAGGTTTTAAAAAATTTGTAATTTGTAATTCTGTTGTCTGTTTTTGTCATTTTTTATTTAATTTTCATATGCTCCTTTATAGTTTTTATTTATTTATTTAAAACAGGTAAAACTACATTAAAATGAGAAAAGTTGCCTATAGCTGAATATTTTTAAAGAATTATTTTGTTTTATTTCAAAATTGTAATAATAATAATAATTCACAATAACTCCGGTTTTATTGTATTTTTGATCAAACACATGCAGCCTTGGAGCGATGCTATTTTTTATTATTTTATTATTGTAATTTCTACTAATATTTTTAATTTTAATTTTATTTTTGACATTTTTATTTTAAGTTTTAGTTAAGTATTAGTAATTCTGCTGTTTGTTTTTGTCATTTTTTATAGTTGTAATTTTTTTTTTTTTTTTATAGTTTTTATTCATTATTTCCTATTTATTTTATTTATTTCAATTTTAGTTTTATTTATTTTGGTACATAAGTTAAAACTACATTAACATGAGAAATGTTGCCTATAGCTAAATATTTCATCTTAAAAATATTGTATTTATTTATTTGTTTATGTATTTATTTTTACATTTTATTTTGTTTTATTTTATTTTATTATTTAAATTTCCATTTTATTTTTTTTGGTACATGAGGTAAAACTACATTAAAATGAGAAATGTTACTTATTTTAAAAATATTTATTTTATTTAATTTTATTCTTTTATTTTATCTTATCTTATTTCAATTTTAGTTTTATTTATTTTGATACATCAGGTAAAACTACACTAAAATAAGAAAAGTTGCCTATTTATTTTATTTTATTTTATTATTTTATTTTATCTTATTTCAATTTTAGTTTTATTTATTTTGATACATCAGGTAAAACTACACTAAAATAAGAAAAGTTGCCTATCGCAGAATATTTCATTTTAACATTTTAATTTAATTAAATTTTTACTTTTAATTTCAGTTTTAGTTTACTAAAAAGGTAAAACGACATTAAAATGAGAAAAGATGCCTACAGCTGAATATTTTATTTTAAAAACGTATTTATTTATTTTTTAATTGAATTGAATTGAATTGAATTTTTTACTTGTTTCAATTTCAGTTTTAGTTTACTAAAAGGTAATACTACATTAAAATGAGAAAAGTTGCCTACAGCTGAATAATTTATTTAAAAAATGTATTTATTTATTTTTAATTTAATTTAATTTAATATTTTGCTTTTAATTTCAGTTTTATTTTACTAAAATATAAAATCTTGTTATAGCTGCTTATAGCAGCAAAAAAGTTGCTTATAGCTGAATATTTTAATTATTTTTTAAATTAATTTTATTTTATTTTTAACTTTTAATTTCACTTTTAGTTTACTAAAAGGTAAAACCACATTAAAAAGCTGCCCATAACTATATATATATATATATATATATATATATATTTTTTTTTTTTTTATTAATCATATTTTTTACTTTTCATTTCAGCTTTAATTTACTAAAATAACTCCACCTCTGTAAATCTAAGAGAATTTCTTTCAAAATTTCCAAAGACTTTTGAATGTTAGTGTACGTTAAAAATTTAGAAACAACAGATTTTTACTGTATTTTACCCTTTTAAACAACTGTATCATTATAAAGATATTGATTTCATTCATTATTTCTGAAGTCATTTATTATTTACACTACCTGGAGTTCAGTGCCTCAGGAAAACCCAACTGAAATATCTCACTTCATTCTGGGATGGAACCAGGAACCTTCTGAGTTCAAAGCATAGTGTTAATGATGCATATGTCCTAATTACCCACGAGAACTCTCCTCCGGGTACGGACCCCCACGCAGTCCGAGGTGCAAGGAGAGAACTTGGACCAGTTGGTGAGCTGGCAGTCGTCTCGGCACGGTAACTGGCAGGGCTGGCTCATAAACGGCATGCTGCTGGCAAACTTCAGACACTGAACCACATCAGCCACTGTACCATCCAGCTGCCTACAGGAGATAGCTGCAGATCACACACACAAACACAGCACTGAGACTCCCGCTGATTACAGAGAGGATGTGCCACAGCACCAGACACACAGAAAAAAGGTGCAGGTGAACAGAAGATGGTTATTTATAGAAATGACACACGCAAGAGAGAGAGAGAGAAAGAGAGAGAGAGAGAGAGAGAGAGAGAGAGAGAACGAGAGTCATGCTGTTCACTTTGATCAGAAACCAGTTTAAATTATGCATTACATCTCTGTAGCTTTTATATAATCCAATAATTTTTCCCCCCAGTTGTTCTGGTTTATTATTATGTTAGTTATTTTAGGTCATCAGGTTGAACTACATTAAAATGAGAAATACTGCATTGGCAACGAGTTGAAATATTTAATAATATTTATTTTATCTAAGTTAATGTTTTTTATTTATTTATTTATTTATTTATTTAAAATTTTACTTCTAGTTTTAGTTTACTAGATTTTTCCAAGTTGTTCTGGATTACTATTAAGATTTAAAGAAAAACATTTTTTTTGGGGGGGCTTTTCTGTGTAATTATGCTTATTTGTATCCAATATGACAATATCTAGCTATATCTGAAATATTATATAGCAGACCATAACTAAACACCATTAATATTTTTTTATTGAATTAAAAATATAAAAAATATATTATAGAATAATTGTATAATATATAACATGTAATAAATAAATAAATACATACATATATATATATATATATAAATAAAGAAATACCAACATTGCAAACAGACTTCCAAAGGGGGTTTCTATGTAAATATACGTGTTAATCTCCAATATGACAATATTTAGCAATATCCAAAATATTTAATAGCATAACTAAAAACTATTCAGTATATAATTTAAAAATCAATACATTTTACATATAATAATCTAAACTATTATATAATAAATATATAACATATAATATAATATATATTTTTTAAAATTCATCTAATATAGATTTCATTGTTTTTTTTATATAATTATGCATATTAATGTCCAATGAGGCCATATCTATCTATCTGTATAAACATATACATTTAGAATAAAATTATAGAATAATTTTTTAATTACAACTTACTTTCCCCACATTTTCTATAACTGAAAACTTGATAATTTAGATTTTTAAATAAAAATGAAAAATACATTAAAATCACTGATATAGAATTTTTTAGTTAATACTGATAGCTTATAAGTATTACATTAAATTTATAACAAATATTACTATTAATAATAACAATTGTTAATCATTATGTACAGTTATGTAAAATAAAAAAAATAAATATTGCTTAGGTTTTAATTACTTTAAGCACTTATATTATTAGCCTTAAAAAAAGCATTTTATTTCAAAAATTAAAAACTATACATTATGTTTAAATAATGTAATGATTAAATTGTATATTAAGAATGGCTGCTTTAAATAGCATATTAAGAATGACTGGTAAATTTAATAAAAATTAAATTAAATTAAATTATCATTAGTAAAGGATTTTAACTAAATTATATTATTATAAAAAAGTTTAAAAATATAAAACTATGCATTATATTTAAACAATGTAATGATTAAATAGTATTAAATAAGAATGGCTGCTTAAAATAGCATATGGTAGATAAATAAAATAAAATCATTAGTAAAGGATTTTAACTAAATTATATTATTATATTATCAGTCTGAAAAAAGACACTATACATTATATTTAAATAATGTAAGGATTAAATAGTATATTAAGAATAGCTGGTTTAAATAGCATTTATATGATTGGTAGATAAATAAAATTTAATAAAATAAAATAAAATAAAAAACAAAATTATACTTTTTTTTAATAATAAAAAGCTATAATATGGTACATAATCTAAGAGTGAACGGTTATAATATCTCAATAATTAATTCATTATGAATGGCTATTACATCTGTATGACATGCCTGTAAAGCTGTTGTCATTCTGATGAGGCTGTGTAAACTATTAAGACACACAGTCACGTTGGAAGTGACGTGAGGACAGTAAACGGCAACCATTAGGTCACACTTTAGGCCACTATAGAGTTCAATATAGTGATGACGCCAACACAACGGCGCCCTTCCGTACTGTCGAGAGCAATCAGATCAAGAGTTTGAAGGATTGCTTCTGCTCCTGACATGCACTGAAGGGCAAATGTGAAGTCTAGTGTGATGGAAGACCCTGTCAGACCAATATTTATACCAGGATAATACATAATAAAGTCTTCCAATGCCTCACGAATGACAGGAATGTCTAAATAAACTGGAAACAAAAAGGCACCTAAAACAACGGTGGAAAAACAATTATGAAAACACTTCCCCGACTTCAACTGGAAAACTGAAAATAATAATACTTTCTTGAAAGCGACAGACTCTGAGGCATGAAGCAGAATGCAAATGAGAGAAAGCAATTCACAGATTCAAGAGAAGATCTTATATCAGATAATATACCAACTTTATGGTTATTGCATGAGATTTCACAGCTACAGAAACAGTATTTGGACACTGCGGCGGAAATTCACTAAGAATAAATTGTGCACACTCTGTCTGAGTTGCTTAAGCATTCGATTAAAGGAATTATGCAAATATGCACAAAATCTGTGTTGAATGCATTTTGCATGCTGCAATTCTTGATTATGGGTAGTTATTGAATAAGACACAGATTGTTGTGCAGGAATACTGTATGTTAAGTGAATGTGAGTGTGTAAGTGAAAGGTCAAAGGTCAGGAGATTCATTTTGCACATGGCAGCTGACATACCTCTAGTTTGGACTCCAGCTCCACAGTTCTCCTGAGCTCCTTTACTGTCTCTGCGGATGCTCCATGGGACCAGCTGACATTTACGCCACTTGTGCGTTTTCCACCTGCAATTTCGAAGCGATATCATTATAATTATTGATAGAGGTTGATCAGTTAGGGAACTGGAAATCCTAATTAGCTGTCTTAACTTGAAAAAATATCAGGAAAATGATGTCTTGGAAAATGAACTCATTTGA
Source organism: Cirrhinus mrigala (assembly GCA_036247105.1). Taxonomy (NCBI): domain Eukaryota; kingdom Metazoa; phylum Chordata; class Actinopteri; order Cypriniformes; family Cyprinidae; genus Cirrhinus; species Cirrhinus mrigala. The sequence goes on from CM070022.1 coordinate 5,585,024, forward strand.
GCTAAGCTGCCCACAATCTGATTAAAAAAAAAATAATTTACTTAACTTTATTCTTTTCATTGGGATTAACCATTTCGCTACTGAGAAAAAAAGCTGAATATGGTTTTTGACAGATAGTTCATTCTGGGGTAAACTATTCCTGTTGTACATACCTTTATTTACTTACAAAGGTCAGTTTTAGCAAAAATCTATAGTGAATGTCAATAAATGTGAAATCCAGCATAGAATCGCTGATAAGTGCAGAGGCATTGCTTGCGGGTGAAGGTGTACCTGTAACCCGGACAGACAGATGGAGCCGCACAGTCTTTCTCTTCATAAAGGACGTCTGGACACTCCTGTCCTCCATTAGCTGGCATCTGGATGATCACTCGATAGCGAAACTGTTTATTCTTCTGCCCATTTGCACCTGTCAATTCACAAGCTCAGTTCATATCATGCTGAATTATATTGCATTGTATAGTGCATGACACATTATTTCAGCTGCTGCAGTCATGGTTATTGTTGTTAACAAATATTTGGGATGGATGGATGAGAATGACAGAACGATGATAGAATGAACAAATAAACAACAGACTAAGAGATAGAGAAATAGATACATAGAAAGAAGGAATTTTAGATATAATGAACAATGGATAGACAGATAAAATGAAGGACAGAATTAACTATAGAACAATAGACAACAGAACAGACAGACAGACAGAATGAATAAATGAGCAAACAATAAATAAATAGATATAAAATAGAACAGAGCGGTAGAATGAACGAACGAACGATAGATAGAACAAACGAACAAACAAACAGAATGAACAAACAAACGATAGATAGATAGATAGATAGATAGATAGATGAACAAACGAACGAACGAACAAATAAACAAACAAACGAAAGATGGAATGATAGATAGAACAAACAAACAGAACGAAAGAACAAACAAACGATAGATAGATAGAACAAACGAACAAACAAACAGAATGAATGAACGAATGATAGAGAGATAGATAGATAGATAGATAGATAGATAGATAGATAGACAGACAGACAGAATAAACGAACAAACAAACAAAAAACTAATGAATGAACAAAAGAATGAACGAACGAACGAACAAACGATAGATAGATAGATAGATAGATAGATAGATAGATGAATAGATAGATAGATAGATAGACAGATAGAACAAATGTACAAACAAAACGAACGAACAGTATATAGAACAAACGAACAAACAAACAGAATGAACAAACGATAGATATAGATAGATGAACGAACGGACAACGATCGATCGATCGATAGATAGATAGATAGATAGATAGATAGAATGAATGAACAAACACAACGAATAAATAATAGATAGAACAAACAAACAAACAGAACGAACAAACGAACGAACGAACGATAGATAGATAGATTAAAAAAACGAACGAATGATAGATAGAACAAATGAACAGACAAACAGAACAAACGAATGAACAATCGATAGATAGATAGATAGATAGATAGATAGATAGATAGATAGATAGATAGATAGATAGAATGAATGAACAAACAAAACAAAAACAAAACAAACAAAAACAAAAAATACATAGAACAAACAAACAAACAGAATGACAAACAGAATGACAAACAATAAAAATATGTGATAGAAAGATTTAATTATACATTTAATACATATAATTATACAACAATGGATGGATGGATGGATGGATGGATAAACAGATGTGGCGTACCTGCTTCACAGGAAGTGGGACACTCGGTCCATTCACTGAAAGGAGTCACTATACAGTCTCTCTTGCAGGGCAGCAGACAGGGTCGCACCGACTCTGGCCGAGGGGCTTCAGGACATCTGGAACATCAAACAGACACGCCGAAAGATCACCAGGACACTCAACGCAGCACAATGTGACGCACATGTGTGTTTTGATCACAGGAAGCAGGTGGATAAAGAAAGCCCTGTGTCGCACTTTCATCAAAGGCCCAATCATCTAAACGAGATTCATTATCAGGCTTAACTACTGCAGGTCACTTGAGCACACATGAATTCAAACACTTTCACTGCACATTTCCCTGCTATCGGGCCAAAAGAGGTCTTCTAATGGATGTTTTCTTAAATTTGCAGCATTTTATTTTCATGCAGCGTTTTAGTCCAGGTTTTCACACTATTTTCTGCTTTTCCTCTCTGACCCTTCAAATGAAACAGACCATTACTGCTGCGCTTGTGCCTGCAGGATTTTTGAGAAACACTATCTTCGCTTATGAAATGAGTAACAGCATTGTGTTGCACTCATAGTTCATCCAATATAGTTTTTAACTCCTCCATGTTTCAATAACAACATCTTTGTAAAGCATTGCATTATCTGGTTTACAAAATGTTCAGCATTGAAAAGCACACCGCATCTCAGAAAACTAGAAAAACAGCATTAGAACGGAGTCATTTTCGTGAATCAATTCAAATTGTCCACTTCAATGCATCAAATCAGCTTTCAGATTTAGCCTCCATGTCGCATTTATTCACGTTTTAAAATGTAAGACCTTTTAAAAATCAAGCAAAGAAATTGTAAGGAATAAAAGGCAAATGTCTTATATTAGCAACATGAAAGTTTGAAAGTACATTTACCAACAGATCTCCATTTTCTTAAAACTTGAGGCTTGAATATTTTTACTCCCAACCACTAAAATATAGATTTTTTTTTTTTTTTTTTTTTACTGTTCCTTCTAATCACACTGCAAAAACCTGACATTCTTCATCAGTATTTCTGTCTTGTTTTCCAGTGCACAGTGCATACCTAAAGATATTTAAATTAAGATTTACTTGAAAAGCAAAATTACATGAAGTCAGGTTTATGGGAAATTGGTCAAAATTAAGTGAGGTTATGATTAAAACATGGGCTCAGGGAAAAAAAAAAACTTAATTTAAAAGGAAAACATGTTTTAATACCCTATTAACAGATATTTGTTCTAGTTTCAAGCATAAACAAATTTATTATTTCTTCAATTTCTCAGAAAACAAGATTTCAATTTGCATCTCAAGTAAATATATCTTGATTTAAGGATGTTTAAATATTCGTATAGGAAAACAGAACAAAAATACTGAGGAAGATCTCAGTTTTGCCAGTTCTTGTAGAATTGTGCTACTTTAATTGGGGTTTGCTTCGTAGACCTGGCCACCCTGGAAAATATTCTTTTTTTTTTTAGCTCATTTTTAATAGCTACTGGGCTGTTTTTTGCTTTGCAGCCCTGGCAACCCTGGAAGATATTAATTTTTTTTAGCTCTTTTTAACAGTTACTGGGCTGGTTTTTTCCTTCGTGGACCTGGCAACCCTAGAAGATATTCATTTTTTTTAGCTCGTTTTTAATAGCTACTGGCCTGTTTTTTGCTTCACGGACCTGGCAACCCTGGAAAATACTTTTTTTTTTTTTTTAGCTCGTTTTTAATAGCTACTGGGCTGTTTTTTGCTTCGCAGACCTGGCAACCCTGGTAGATATTTATTTTTTTAGCTCGTTTTTAATAGTTACTGGGCTGTTTGTGCTTCGCAGACCTGGCAACCCTGAAACATATTAATTTTATATATATATATATATATATATATATATATATATATATATATATATATATATAGTTCCCCCAAAAATCATTTACTGACCTACAGAAGATGATACTTTTTTATGATTTTTAAAGATTTTTATGATCACACTGACATTCTTCATCAGTATTTCTGTCTTCTCTTCCAGTGCAAACGTACTTGAAAAGCAAAATTACATTTACAAAATTACAAGCAAAATTAAGAAGTCCAGTTTATGGGAAACTGGTCAAAGTTATTAGAGTTTATAATTAAAACATGGGCTCAGGAGAAAAAATGAACTTACTTTAAAAAGTTTTAATACCCTATTGACAGATATTTGTTCTTGCTTCAATCATAAACTAATTTATTTTTGCCTAGTTTCTCAGATAACAAGACTTTGTGTCTTCAATTCACATCTCAAGTAAACATATCTTGATTTAAGGATGTTTAGATATTTGTACCGAAAGACAAAACAAAAATACTGATATCCGTGTTGCCAAGTCTACGGTTTTACCGTAGAAAACAATTAAGCTAGTTACAGGCTAGTTTTGAATAGCAATTGGGCTGGTTTTGCTTCACAGACTTGGCAATCCTGGAAAATAGTCTTTTTTTTTTTTTTTTTTTTTTGCAGTGCATACAGTATTTAATGCCATGATTTTACAAATTTTCTCTGCTCTGACTTAAGACCTTTTTTAGACCTGCAGAATGTTTTAGTAAAAATATATGCGGTTAAAAAGTGAAAAGCAATCTGGGAACTTGATTTTCTCAGTATTTTACTTATTTTGTTACAATATTTTATTTGTAAACAGACAAAAAAATAAGTAAATAAAAAAAGCAAAAAATAAATTAATTAATTAATAAAAAAACACCTTTTTAAAGAGATAGTTCCCCCAAAATCATTCATGTTATTCAAAACTTGTAACATTTTTCAATAGAACAAGATTTTTTAACAGTGTTGAGGTCTAACATGACTTTCATTGTACGGATAGATAAAAATACATTTTAAAAAACAGCTATTTTATTAAAATATCTTGTTGATGGTGTTAATAATGGGGTGAATTTTCCCTTTAAGCCTTTTTAAAGCAAATGCATGCTATAAAAATTGAGATGCATATCATCAAAAGACTGAAAAACAACTAGATAGATTTTTTTTTAGATATACTAGTTTTAGCTATATTGCCCAGCCCAACTCCATACAATGGATTACATCAGAATCCTTGCAGAGCAAAGCTCAGCAGCATCTGTATCACAACAATGCTTCTTTTTTTTCCAATCGCATTTTCCCTGCTCTACGGTTGCATTTATGTACCAGCCAGACGAGGCAGATAAGACCTCACATCCTGTTACAGTAGTCGGTCACTGGGTAATACTCTTCTTTTATCACTGTTACAGCTCCTCAATTTAAGATCAGGGGTTAGCTTTAATCTGCTCCTGTATTTTAAGCACCGCTCCGGCTCGGACGAATTCCCCTGGATAAAGATAAACAGGGATGCAGCAGTCCAGCAGAGGGACATTCGGTAATCTGATCTTTGATCAAATCCTCTGGGCTCCGGCGCGCTGGGATGCCGGTCGCCATGTGCTCCATGTTTCATGAGGGTTGCAAATCTGCCACAATATAATAAAGCAACAGATATGTAAGGCTGATTCATTCGTAATACTAGTAACAGAAGCGGTAAATCCTACCAGAGAAACAAATCCGGTTTGGGTGTGCAGGGCTCTCCTGGAGATTGGGTAAATTTCTGACAGCGCATTAGCAACATTTCAAGACGGGCGCTGGCTCAGCTATTTAATGCCTAACCTGCTACAACCGGTTAAGAGTGCAATATAACACAAGGAAATGACTCATGAAAAATTAAAACTAAATTTGTTATTGTTGCAAACAGAAAGGATTAGACAGGAATAAGGCTTGGTAATCTTTCAAGAGTGTCATTAAAAAAACAGCTCATACATTTAACCATGAGGAAGAAAATGCATCGTTCCCTTGCCCTCTTCTAAGTTGTCATTATTTTTCAATTAGGATTAACAGTGAAGTGAGGGATCACATTTCCTTGAAGGTTTCACTGAAGTAGCTCATTAGAGTTTCTGGAAATACTATTATGACGCTGTCTGCGCATTGTTAATCACTTCTAATAGGATATTCCTTTAAAGTACAACTTTTTTGACCTGATAAGCAGGGCGGACAGAATAAAATGACCAGAACTATCTTGGAAACAAGTCATGCAAGTACAAGTTGACAATGAAGTGTAGCATCTTCCGCTCAAATTACATTATTTTCCAAACTAGTTAATGCATATGCTCATTCCTGTGTTATTTTAGTATTATTTATATACTATTATATATAAATATTAATATTCTAAATTATCTTTAATTTTTTATTAATTCAATTTTCATTTCATTTCATTTTAGTGTAGGTTTTTAGTCATGTATTCAGTTTATTTATTTATGTTTTAATATTCCCAAAAATATTCATATATTCCATTTTAGTTTTAATTGATTAATTAATTAATTAATTTATTTATTTATTTATTTTCATTCTTTAACATAAGCTTATTTAGCCAAGGCAGCATTTATATTTTTTTTTATTTTTCATATTTAAATTTTATTTACGCTTTATTTCAATTACCGAAAATTTGCTTTTGTTTTAATTAAAAATAAAAACACTTGCTCATTTTAAAGCTGCATGAGTCCAGATGAAATTTAATTGAATAAAAATGCAACATCTTGTCTTGCTGCCGCTAAAATCTTTACTAAATATTTCCATTTTCATTTTTTTATTTCAGTTTTAATTCTTTTACATAAGCGTAAATCAATTTGCTTTTAGTTTTCATAATTTCAGTTTTCATTTTAATTTGAGTTTATTATGTGTTTATTTGTTTTTAAATATATTTTCCCAATAATATTTTAATATTTAATTAATTTGTTTTATTTCAGATTTTTGTTCTTCAACATAAGCTTATTTCTTTTAGTTGGCCAAGGCAGCATTTATATTTTTTCGTTTTTCAATATATTTTAATTACTGAAAATTAGTTTTTAGTTTTAGTTAAAAATAAAAACACTTGCTCATTTTAAAGCTACATGAGTTCAAATGAAATTTAATTTAATAAAACCTCATCTTGCTGCTGCAAAAATATTAAGTCTCTGTTGAATATTTCAATTTCAATTTTTTTTAAATGTAGTTTTATTTCAGTTTTAATTCTTTAACATAAGCTTAAAGAAATTAGCTTTTATTTTTTTATTTTTTACAATTTCAGTTTTCATTTTAATTTAAGTTTTTAGATGTGTTTTTATTACTTTATATATATATATATATATATATCCAATAATGTTTTAATATTTTATTTTAGTCTTAATTTATTTTTTATTTCGGTTTTTCGTTCTTCAACATAAGCTTATTTATATTATTTAGCCAAGACAGCATTTATCGTTTTAAGTTTTTGATATAAATATTTTTCATATTTTATTTTAATTTAGCTAGCTTTTAGTTTTAGTTAAAAATAAAAACACTTGCATATCTTAAAGCTGCATGAGCCTAAATGAAATTTAATTTAATAAAAATACAACATCTCGTCATGCTTCAACATAAGAAGAATTAACATTTAATTTTATAATTTCAGTTTTCATTTTAATTTTAGTTTAGTGTTTAGTAATGTATTTATTCTTTTTTTTAATAATTCCAATATTTGAATTTCATTTTAGTTTTAATTAATTTTTTCATTCTTCAACATAAGCTTACTTCCTTAAGTTAGCCAAGGCAGCATTTATCATCTTTAGTTTTTCATATAAATATCTTTCATATTTATATTTTATTTACGCACTTTATTTTACTTTAGCTAGCTTTTAGTTAAAAATAAAAACACTCATTTTAAACCTGCATAAGTCCAAATAAAAAAAATAATTTAATAAAAATGCAACAACTCATTTTGCTGCTGCTAAAATATAAAGTAGCTCTTAAATATTTCCATTTTCAATTTTTTCCATTTTATTTTTTTTATTTCCCCTTTATTTCAATTACCGAAAATTAGGTTTTAGATTTAGTTGACAATAAAAACAAATGAAATGCAGTCTCATAAAAATGCAACATCTTATTTTGCTGCTGCTAAATTATCAAGTCTATCTTTCGAATAGTGTGTGAAAACCTTGCATGAATAATTATTGTTACAAATGCTCCTCCTTTTTGTAGTGTCTCTGTTGTGACAGAGTAGCAGTGCACATGCTCTTGACGTTCCCTACTCTTTATTCACTACATAGTCTGTTTAAGTATCCTAAAAAACGGCTAGCTTCTCAAAGCTGTCAGAGTGAGAGATAAACCCGAGCGGCAGCAGCAGTTGTCAGTTACTGTGAGGCGCATCAAAGATCTGGGCTCTGAGCTTTAACATCGCTGTCTGTGTGATTGTGCGTTTTCTCTCAGTCTGATGCTGTGAGTGACACAAAGTGGCTCAGGGCAGGAAAACCTGCGTAAGCTCTGCCTGCCCCAGACCTGGGCAAAAAAACATGATTTATGATTTACTGCAAGCAGGTCTAGACAAGATATTCAAAATGAAATGCAAGTCTGAGAGAGGATGTGAATTTTGATTTTGTTTTGGGTCACATCAAATGCCTCCGAAGCCACGTAAACATAACAAATGCATATAAATGAAGTCGAAATTCACCATTTTAGTTTTGCATACACATTTCTAACCTACCAAACACTATTCCATAGAACAGACATGACTGTCATGACTGTCAAAAATGACACTCATTTTTTACAATCCAATCAATTTCCAAAATACATCACACAAGCTTTTTTACCCCCCCAGTAAAAAAGCTAATTGTGACTTATCTAGAAATTGAAACTTTTCTCATAATTCTGAGTTCATGTCTCACAAGTCAATTTTTTTACTTGAAATATCTCTTGAAATTGCGAGACATAATTGTGCATTTTTATATAAAAAAAGTCAGAATTGCCAGATATAAGTGCAGAATTTTGAAATATAAACTCACAATTGCAAGAAAAATTAAGAATTCCAAAAATTCCAAATTACCTTTTTATTTAATTGTGGTAACAAAGAAAAACTGAAATGCAAGATATACTCTTATAAACAAATTTTGAGACATAAATGTGTAATTGCAAGATATCAAGGCAGAATTGTGAAATATAAATTGTATTTCTAAGAAAATTTCTGAAATGAGATATAAACTTGCAGCTGTCATATAAAAAAGTCAGAAATGTGAAATAAAAAATATCAATTACCTTTTTTCATTATTTTGTGGTGGAAACAACAACAAATAAAAACAGAATTGCAAGATGTAAACCCAGAATTATGACACACACACACACACACACACACACAAAAATGGAACTGAAAAATGTACACCCAGAATTGTGAAGGGAAAAGTCTAGAATTCTAAGAATTCTGTTTATACTTCACAATTCAGATTTTTTTCAGAATTATGTTTAAATCTTGCAATTCTGAGTTTTGTTTTATTTTGTGGTGGAAACAACAACAACAAAAACAGAATTGCAAGATGTAAACTCAGAATTATGACACACACACACACCCACACACACACACACACACAAGTGGAATTGAAAAATGTACACCCAGAATTGTGAAGGGAAAAGTCTAGAATTCTAAGAATTCTATGTTTATACTTCACAATTCAGATTTTTAAAATTATAAAAGTTTAAATCGTGTAATTCTGACTTTACATGTAAATTCTGAGTGTATATCTTGCAATTGTGAGATTCAATTTGTTCGGTTGTGAAAAAGGGCTTCCAGATATAAAACAGAGTAAAAATGCTTTTCTACAACATTCCGAACATTAAAAAAATGACTGGAGAGTTTGAAAATTATTCCTTTTTTTAAAATCCGAAAATCTGACACTTCATCAAATTGTACTTTTGCAACCTACGGCATCTAGACTCAAACAAAACTTTCTGCTCCTTGAAGTGGTAAAAAGCGAGTGGAAAATGCAATATAATAGCTAAGCCTCAATTTGTCTATGCCACAAAACCCACTGCTATTGTTTCCACAAAGGACTGTCAGGAGGACAACGTCTAAGTGGATCAATGATGTATTTTTAGGGGGTTTGTTTGTGCTAAGCCTCAAGAGGCCCCTCATCTAGTGGTGATTAAATTGCATTAAAGAATCAAACCCTCTTAATTACCGCTATTATCATCAATAGGAAATTAGGCAGTCTGAAAATGACTGTGCTAATTAGCCTGTTTGTGACTCCATGTTTATTCGGCTTTCAGCAGCTCGTTTGCCTGCAGTGGAATGATAGGGTTTGTGAGCACGCAGACATCTGTAGAGCAATTACAATCTGCCACTCAAACACAAGCAATCCATCTTCTTCTGAACAATTCTCCATCACCACTAACCGAGACTCTTGATTTGAGGTACGATTCATGCCGTATGTGATTACATCATCATAACAGATGGTAATATTGCAACAAGAAATGGCAAAACATTAAGATTACATTCATGTCATGAATTCTGTCATGAATATGTCCAGAATATTAATTTGAAATTATATTTAGTTTTAAGATTAATGACGACCATTTCAGGACTTAGATTTTTTGCATTGCGGCAATTAAGCAACACACTGTCATTATGCTAAAAAACATCTCATTCTCATTACTGTAATGCAGAAAAATATAATATGCAATGCAGTATTATGGCACTGAATATTATTGTGTTGCACTGCCTTTTTTTAAAGATGATTTTAAAGAAAAAAATCTGATTTAAATA